>CM076569.1:689378173-689733173 GCA_034641835.2 Pinus albicaulis | reverse complement strand
GCAACAGATAGTGGAAATAATCACTAAAAAGGATTTAAGGGGCATAAATATATCTCATGTGTATAAGAGCTCGGAATAAAACAAATAAGCCCCCCTGAAGACAAATGACAATAAAATAGAAATCATAAGAGACATTACTAAATAAGGAGTTTGGAAAAAGGTGGAGAAAGAAAGGTAAAAAGGGGAAGTGAAGTGACTTTTATCACACCGAGCCTTGGAAAAATGATGTAATTAAAAAAAATATAAAAGATAAAAATTATTTTGCATCAACCAAGAGGCTGACATGACTAAATTCTTACCAACATCTACAAAATGTGATTTTTTCCTTGTTTTCAAGTTAAATAAAATTATGATATTTCCTTCGAAAAAAATAGAGTGGAAAAAATTGGAGTAATAAATTTCCAAGATCATTTTAATAGTAGGTACAAGTTTGAAGGAGTAGATATTGAAACCTTCTTGAGCCTTTTTGAGGCATTAAATGTAATTTCTAGGATTTAAAAGTTCTAACTTATTCCAAACCCACAAAGTATATTATACACTTAGAGAGCTATCTAATGGTGCAAGAATTGCATCATTTAGAGTTTGCATGAAAAAATTATGCCTCCCATAAGTTTACCTATCATATTGACCACCATGGTATAAGAGTGTTCCATATCAACTCACATTACTCATGCGTATTGACTAACCATGAGTGGATTTTGAAGAAGACTAAAAATTACAAACCCATAATTCTAGTTGAGGCTGAGGATGCTAATTCTTAACACCAGTTCACTATAGATCTACGTTTCATACCGAGTTCTTAGGAGGAGTAGGGGTTCTATTCTTTGTATCATATTTTGTTACATAGTTGAACAAAGCATCTAGGACTGGAAGTTAGAGAGAATAATAGAGGGGGTTAATTTTTTGTAGGAACCTTATAAGCCATAGGTATCAAGTAACTCCACATGGAGTACCTTCTCCTTTATACTAGCATATTTCCCTTCTAGGGAAAGATAATAGAGTGACCTCACCTTTTGATAAGGTGTCCTCTGATAAGGGTTTCCTAGGTGAAATATTGTGTCTATTTTGGATGGTGTGTATATTTCTTTATGTTCCATATTTTTTTCCAATTCGAGTGAATTTATTCATTTAATCATAACAATAATAAATATATAATTTGAGACCTAAATGGAATTATTATTTGCAATAAAATATAATTCAATATTTTATCATATTTGTTGTGATGAACTACTATAGTAGAATAACCATAGTAGTTTACATCTGATGTGGACATTCAAAAATGTTCTAGAGGCTCCAAAACCCTAACATTAGTTGGTACTGAGGCATTTAAAATCCCTAACTATTGCCTTAGATAGGCGCCGGGTTATTCTTAATACTGGGCCACTAAGATAGGAAGGGTTCTTATTCTTGTTATATTGAATAATTTTCCATAAGAGATAAAATCATTGATATTGGGATATTGAAACATAATAGAGGAAGTACAAGGTATTCTATTAGCCAAATTGGAAAAATATCCATGACATATCCATAGTTAGTACCCCTTTCTTTGTATTCACATTTCATAACTAAGAGAAAAAGACTTGAGCATAAACCTCGCCTTCTTGTTGGATTTTCCCCTTATTGGTTTTTCTTGGGGCACATCTTGTGTTCATTGTGTGAATGGTGTGTTATTTATTATCTATTTCACTTTAGTTTCATTGTATATTACTAATTTATATGTTTTAAACTAGTAATATTAAAAACCTACAATCTAAAATAAATTAGTAAATAGTAAAATGTTTTAGAATGTTATAAGATATATTTCGATTTTAGTTGGATACACATTGTAATTTACATATCAAAACCAGAAGATTTTCTCTTCCATGGTCAAGTAGGTATAGGTATGGGATGGTCTAAACCTTGCTTCCTATTACTAAGTTTTCTAATACAAGTATGCATCTTCTAGTAAATCAAGATACATATTCTTGCATTCTAGCCCAATATACATATCATTGTCAGTTGGCCATTGTCTCCCTAACAAGAAAATTCCTTGCAACAATGGAGGTGTAAGTCTTGCTGGTAACAATGTTCCATCTTTAAGAACAAAAATATTATCTAGGTTGTAGATAAATCCATCTTAGAGTTTATACTTACCCTTATCATTTCTTAACTCTATGAAAATTTATTCTTATATCTATTAAAACACCTCTTTAAATACACTCAGTCTTTTTTTTATGCCTCTTTCTATGCATCATGGGTGAAAGGGTTCGTGTGCATAAGAGTTCCCATAGTTGTGATATTGAATATTGGTGGGCCTATCAACTTATTAATGTTTCCCTTATTATATTTGATGATTATATAAAATTGTTGTAACATCTTCATCCACCTATATTTTGTCTAGTTTTCTAAATATTATTCTCGACATAAAGATAATACAATGATTGGTGATAAATGCATATGATGGTTTCATTTCCCATCAAATAGTGTTATTATTAATATCTTGAACTAGAGTGCAAATTTCCATGTCATATTTAGGATATTTAAAAACTCTACCATGGAATATTTTTGAATGATGAAATATTTTAAGATAAATAAAAAAATAGATAATGAAACTCTCCTCGATTGAAACATTAATGGTCACCTAAATGTCAAAGGACTCTGAATGATAGAGGGGGGAGGCTCAAGTATATTTCGGGGAGGAATATAGATATAAAAGAGAGAAAATAACTTAAAATAAAGTGAAATTAAAAAATAAAATATCGTTCTTGTATAATATTTGGAGCTTAATAGGAATTTTAGGACCTCCTAGTGTTAAAGGTTTGTAAATAGATGTAATTAGCTTGGTGTATATTTGTGATATGGGAAGTTATTTTATGATAAGACACAAGGAATTAGAAAATGTTTATGATAATATATGACAAATGGTGTAACATATTTTATAGGAAGAGGAATAAGTGTCTCTCATCTATGTAAGCCACAAATTTTGAGAAGACCAACTAAATTTTCAAAGAGATAAAAGAATCGATTCATGTATATTCCATTAGAAACATCCGCCATAATAGATTTTATAATATTTGCAAATTCCTATTATGTAGTGTTTACTAAATTAGTGCACAAAATATAAGAATAAATTGAAATTGAAATGAGATAAGTTGTATGAATAACATATCATCCATACAATGAATATAAGTTGTATAATGGGAACATATAATACAAAATAAACACAACTAGAAGGTGAGACATATGCCGTGTTCTTTTATTTTTAGTTATTAAATTAAAATACAAAGAAAGTGCACTCATTATGGAGTTTCCATGGACATTGTGGACTATATTGAACTTATAATATGTTTCACTTCCTTTATTCTACTTAAATATCCCATTCCCAAATTATCTAATCAAATATGGAACAATAAATAATAGAAAAAGAATGGATCTTGTTCATTTTATAGTAGTCCACTATCTAACATGGTTTCATAATTATATAGGGTTAGGGTTTTACATGCTTCAACTCTCAATTAGGATTATGGTTTTAGACCCTCTATAATCTACTTGAAATTCCAACGATCGCTAGTTATACATGTTTTAATAATGGAATCTCACAAACATCCACTCAATATCATGGTGGTCAAGGGGGTAGATTAACTTGTAGTATGCATAAGTTTTTAATAAAAACTCTGATTGAGGGGATTTTATGTTATTGGAAAGCTCTCATTGTGTGGAAAAATTTTGAGAGGTTTGAAATTTGTTCAAAAAACATTGAACCCAAAAATCGTCATTGAAGGTCTTAAATAGGCTCTAGTAGTTTTATGAACCTAAATCCCCAAAGCATGACCTACCTCTAAAATGAGCCTTGCAAGACAATAGCTCTAATGTTTCCACCTATGATATACCAAAATATATGAAAGGGTATAGATTGATATACCTCTAAATTTAGGGGGAATTTTGGTGCCCAAAACATTTTACGAAAGGAAGCATGGAAAATTTTCATTTACCTTCTCCCTAGAGTATCGTTTGGTCTTTCCTTGGATTTTTCCTTTCAAGCCAACTTACCAAAGCTCAATTTTATCCTATATGGTTTTCATGGAATTATTTTTGAAAAATTATATCTATTGCTAGCTTTACATGAGATTTAGATGCTATGTCCTCTATGGTAGCTAAGGATTTCTCATTTATTTCTTGTCCAACATGGAAGGCTCATAGAATTTTAAAATTTCCATAGTCACTACATAGTTAATACACACATATGGGGGTAGTTTGAGTCTATACGAGTTAATACCAAACTTCTCAAACATTGCAAAAGGACCATAATCGAACCTTGATCTACTATCCAAGATCTTGTGCTATTTCTTTATTTAGATGCAACCAAACTCTATCACCCACTTTGAATTTTTTCTCAAGTCTATAATGATCATGTTGGGACCTGTACTTTTTTGTGAATTCTTTAATGTGTCTTATACTTATAAATGGATCTAAATGAAGTTATCAATGATTTTTTCAACCTTTAATTCTTCATTTGCAATGAAAAATAAAAATATATATATATATAAATACCCAAAATAAGTTTCAAAGGTAGAATTACTGGTAGAAATATAGATTTCCTATTCAGAAAAAATATATATGTAAATAAAATTTTATCTAAGATCTTTAGACTCTTTTGAATGTAACCAATTGAAAATTTGAATTAATTTCATAATCACTACTTATATATTCCCATATATATATGGACCTCTTTAACTGGGTGTTCATATTCTCCCAAAATGTAGTCCAAAAGGCGTTGAGAAGTCTATTATATATATCTAATATGATGCTCCTCAATATCCCACAGTACACCAAAAAATTTCAAATTTTTTTTTTTTTTGCACCATGTCCCTTGATTGTTTCTTTACAAAGCATACAAATGCATATCTTACTAAACTTGTCAACTACCATAGTTAGTAATCATCTCCCTTCCTATTTATTCAAAAACCACCTGTAAAATAATTTTTAGAATGGATAATTATACAAGTTGTACATATATTTTTGTACTTTCTCGACTAGATAATTAGAGCTATTGGATTATATGGCCCATTTTAGGGGTGGGTCTTACTTCGGATATTTTGTGACCAAAATTTTATAAATCTTGTTTGAGGCCTTAAATAGCTATCTTTGGGGTTAAAATATTTTTGTTCATATCCTATAACCTCTTGATATTTTTTTTATGTTTCGAGAGATTGTAAATGGTGAGAATATCGGCTAAATAAGATTTTTAAGAGAGCTTAATTGAAAGTTGTGGTTCTCACGTAACTTTAAACCATGATAATATAGAGTTTCTATAATAACAACTTCCATTGATCACACACATGGATATAGACAAATGTGATGTCTAAGGTTGGATCATTATATTATTTTTTATCTATCTGAATACTCTCAGAGTGGAAGAAACCCTAATGTATCAATCTCATTCAAGGATGCAGTGAAAGGGAGGATGGACGCTCCAGTTTATTAGATCCAAAATCTACTAGGACCTTATATTATCGATCAAATGAACAAGGTACCAACTATGGATGTAAAAACCCCTGAGGTAAAATCATATTTTTTTTATCTACAAACTAAGGCATTAATATGTCATTTTAATGGCTTTTGGCTGATACCTGAAGAATTATATCAATGGTTTTTTTCTTCGTGAACATCAAATTGTGATCTCTAATTATACTCTAAAGGCTTCTTCATCATAAACTTTGACACATAGAAAGATATGGAAAAATTCCTAAATGAAGGGACATGGTTTGGGGGTAGATCTGGGATTTTTATGACCCGATGGTTCCTAAATTTTGATGCTACAAGTATGGTGATAACAAAAATTTCAACATGGGTGAGATTACTAAACTTCCCTCTTCCTTTTTGCCACCGTCAGGTATGAGAGGATATAAAAAATAATCTAGGTAAATATAAGGAAATGGACTTGGAAAAAACAACAAAACACATCTACACATTTTACAAAATTTGGATAGAGATAGTCCTTATAAAATTTATTCATGATCATATTATTTTAAAAATTTAAAACTTCGAGTGGTCACAAATGTTAAATTATGAGAATACAACTTTTCAATGTCGAACCTATTTTCAAACATGAGATTTGAAAAACACCATCCCTCAAGAAAAAAATTCCCTAAAAAATAAAAATGGGTAGGATTGTAATCCAAGAGGATGATAATTTCCTGACACCTCTGAAGATGAAAAAGAAGATACCATGCAAAATAATACAAATTCATATGCACAAACATAACCTGGTAGCCAACCAAATGGATCTAAGCTACGTTTTGATTAGGAAAAGTGGCTCATAGCTAGATGGTTACATAATCAATAGATTTCATAGTATTAGAGAAGAAGACAGTGGAAATAATCACTAAAAACGACTCAAGGGGAGCAAAGAGATCCCATGTGTTTGAGAGCTCATAATCAAACAAATAATTCCCCCTAAAGAAAGATGACAACCAACTAGAAATCATAACAACCACCATTAAACAAGGAGTTTGGAAAAAGGTGGAGAAAATAAAGTTAAAAAGGGGAAGATAAGTGACTTTTATCAAACCCAGCCTTGGAAAAATTATGTAATTTAAAAAAAAAAATGTTTATTGTGCATCAACCAACAGGATCACATGACTAAATTCTTACCAGCATATAGAGAAGTTATGTTTTTTTCCTTGTTTTTATGTTAAATAAAATTGTGATATTTCCTTTATAGAAAAAGAGTGGAAAAAATTGGAGTAATCAATTTTCAAGGTCATTTTAATAGTAGGTAAAAGTTTGAAGAATCAGATTTTGAAACCTTATTGACCCATATTGATGAATTAAATGTTATTTTCTAGGATTTAAAAGTTGTAACTTATGCCAAAACACCAATTATATTATACACTTAGATATTTATCAAATGGTGCAAGAATTTCGTAATTTGGAGTTTGCATGCAAAACGTATACCTCCCACAAGTTTACCTATCGTATTGACATCCATGAGATGAGAGGGTTCCACATCGACTCACATTACTCATGCATAGTAGCTAACCATGACTGGATTTTGAAGAAGACTAAAATGTGCAAACCCATAGTTCTAATTGAGGGTTGAGGATTTTAATTATTAACACTAGTTCACTATCGAGCTATGTTAAATACCGAGTTCTTAGGAAGAGTTAAGGTTCCATTCTTTGTATTTTTTCTTTTTACATATTCGAACAAAGCAACTAGGACTGGCAAGTTAGAGAGAATAATAGAGTGGTTTAAAGTTCTGTAGGAACCTTATAAGCCATAGGTATCAAGGAACTAGGTAGGGAGTGTCTTATCCTTTATACTAGCATATTTCCATTCCATGGAAAGGGAATAGAGTGACCTCACCTTTCAACTTGGTTTTCTCCCATAAGGGTTTCCTAGGTAAAAAAATATGTCTATTTTGTATGTAATTTGAGACCCAAAGGGAATTATTATTTGTAATAAAATATAATTCAGTAATAAAATATAATTTCACAATATATTAACTAGGATGTAGAGAAAGACATCCTAGAGTTTATAGTTACCCTTATCATCTGCTAACTCTAAGAAAATTTGGCCTTATTGCTATCAAAACACATCTTTAAATATATCGATTCTTTTGTTCATGCCTATTTGTATGTATCATGGCTGAAAGGGTTCATGTGCATAGTAGTTCCCATAGTTGTGATATTGGATATTGGTGGGATTATCAGCTTATTAATGTTTCCCTTATTATATTTTATGATTAGATGAAATTGTTGTAACATATTCATCCACCTATATTTTTTCTAGTTTTCTAAATATTACTCTGGGCCTACAAATACTATAATGATTGGTGATCAATGCATATGATGGTTTCATTTCCCATAAAATACTGTTTCCATTTCTTAATATCTAGAACTAAAGTGTAAATTTCCATGTCATATTTAGGGTATTTAACAACTCTACCATGGAATATTTTCAAATGATGAAATATTGTATCATCTCCATACATTAAGTCTTCCCCCATAGCATATCAACTTGTTGTAGTGCTTCACTCTACTTGATAGGATATTTACACTATCTTGAATTTGATACGTCATTTGACTTATACATTATTATTTGAGGACATCCATATGATTATCCAAGAATTTTATGCATTTTGAAGAAACATGCATTTCATGATATTCTGATATTTTAATTTCATTATAATTATTATTATGATTCATATGCTTACTGGATGATAGCTATGTCATTTTTATCATCTTTAACTGACTATTTTCCAATTGTGTTAGGAAAGGAGGACTATGAACACAAATCATACCAAGACAGTTTGATTCATATTATGATTTATGTTATGTTTGGATCCTTGATATTAATGAAAGTATTGGGTATGACACTAATGGATGTTCATATAGTTTATTATTGAATGTGTTTATGAATGGTGATTAGATGTCCCACATATGGTTAGTGTGGTTATAGGAGAAGGATACCAAACATATTTGGAGAGGTTTGATTAGTGTCCCTAATCATACATGTTAGCACTCTAGTTGTGGGTTAAGATGATGTAAAAGGGTAGTTATCCTTAGAGTTGGATGATATCATGAGTAGTGGACCATGGATATGGTCACTCATGAGGCACTACTGTCGAGGACAAATTGGGGGGGATATTTGATATTAAGTCACCAAGAAACCATAAACAAGGGCTACAAGGAGACTATGGAGTTTCCATTCCACCAATATTTCTTTTCCCTAACCAAATCATAGGTGAAGGGAAACCCATGGCACCCTTTGAACATAGGGTTCTTAAAAGGCATGAGATTTGGCACTCTTGACACCATATGAATGGTAAGGAAATATATGATTTGGTTAATTCATAACTTAAGGATTGACATGTTATTGAAAATCAAGTTAATCTAAAGTTTAATGAGTGATAACAAGAAAACTAACTAAATATGCAAACATAATAATTCAAAAAAAAAGGCATGAATAATGTTAGTAAACTAACACATAAAAGGTGTTTAATGTAAGTTAGAGCTAAGTGAATAATAGAGACAAAATTAATTGCAAGACGTCATGTTTAAAATAGTGGAATAATCCAAAGTTAATTTAATGTGCACATGACTGAACTAGAATCCAAGTAGAAATGCACAATATTTGAATTATTTAAATAAGTAATTCTAAGAAATAAAAATCAAGATAAACTAACTTAATTGAGAAAATCCTAAAAATATAATATAATATGAAGGGGAGAAATTTAAGTAACTACAACTAATTGGTACTCTTAATAGGTAATAAAGAATTAAATGAAACAAGTAGCAAAAATGAAGGAAGGAAAATAGGGGACAAGGGAACGTCTAGGAGTAAATTTAGGAACATATGTCTCTTGGGTGAGAGAAAATTTATAGCTTAAATAAAATAATGGAAAATTTTAATGAGAGCCAAGTTGTGGATAGTATGAAATGTGACAAGGTGAATAATATATTTATGAAATTTAATAAATAATTATTTTTCATGTGAAAACAAGTGTCACATCTAACACTCACCTAAAATACTCTAAAAGGAATATATTTTTATGAAATAGATACATTAAGCTCTCTAGTGTTCAATGGTTATCGTAACACCATTATAATTTACCTAATGAGAACTTATGATTTTGTTTTGAAATTGTGATCTTCAGCATTGTTGATAGTGTGCTAGATAGGAATTGTTGGTTTGGGGTGACCAAGGCTACAATGAAATTTCATGTTGGCTAGGGTTATTCTCTCCTCCTAGCGACAACCCCACTACAACTTGGGGGGAGGGAGAAGAGTACCTTGCTTTTGTAAGCTAAGAAACTTCAATCAAGCATGGAGGAAATTTTAAAATATTGATCATTGGAGCCATAATGAGTAAGGAATGATGATCACAACAAACTACATTAAGGATTATACCTTCTCTTGGGTGAAAAGTGTTGGAAAAATCAAGGCATTTGTAGATTAATATTGATTTTCCTTATTTGATAATTACTTCTGATATTTGTTGGAATTTTATTATTATATTTTATTTCTTCATAAAGAAGTTATAAAAACATGAATATCACAAGACATAAAGAACACAAGATATATGCTCCATGCTAGGGATAAACCCCCATAATTGGGGAAAACCAAAAAAATCATCTTATTATAGAATCAGATTAATATGATACCTCCAAGACCCAAATACTAAGACAAACTCATCCATAAGATCCCCAAGTGATCCTTCCTTCCAAGATTTCTTCCAACTGTTCATAATCTCATATCATCATCTTCCAATTCGGTCTCTTATAGGAATGTATAAAAACATTACATAGAATCACATGACATTAATCATTGTGTCTTTCCTTGGAATTTCAGACAGTAGGTATATTGCAGAACTTGAATAGCCTTTCACATAAGAAATAATAGAACTGGAATTCCACATGAGAAAAACTTGGATACTAAGAGCAGAATTCAGATATAAGAGGAGAACATAAGATCATTATCAAAGAGAAAAAATTCATATATAGTTATCACTTTATCACTTCAGGAAAATCGTATATACTTTCCACTAAAAAAATCACATATTACTTCATAACTTAACACAAACTTGACACAAAACTTGCATATATTTTCATAGAGATATCACCAAACATAATTTTTTTTAGAGGAGGATTCACGCCTATAAATAATTGTTCCCAAATAAAAATAGACACAGTCATTTGAGTGAGCCGAATCGACCATATAAATGGACGACTTGGTCTTATGGAGGTCAATTTGACTCTTTTTTACTAAAACAAAATTCTTTTCCTTTTTCTTACAAAGAGTCCAAATGGAATTTCACTCAAATTTAATTCTTTGACTTAATCAAAACCTAGAAGCATGAATAACATGCTTTACCTAGACTTGAGCATGAAACCCATGCTTAAATAAAACGTTTTTTATTATTTTACATAAAAATAAAAATTGACACAAGTAAAAGGATGTTTTGAAACCAACTCCAAAAATAGAAGAAAAGAGAGATCCACTTCTTATAAATAAGCCACTTCGAGGGGGAAACCTCCTTTACATTATAGAAATGAACAATTCTTGGATGATACAAATGACAAGACCTCCTTTCTATATATAGGAGTCCATGGGATCACAATATAATCCTAGACGACCTAACAATAATAATGTAAGGGCACAATAATAACAAAATGGGGGCTGCAGGGGTACAACAATAACAATAAGGGGGCTAAAAAAACAACAATAAGGGGATACACTAATATTGTAGGGACCTAACATGCCCCTCTCCTTCAAACAAGTGTTTCCCTCAACGATTGATTATTTCTAGATGCTTCTGTATAAAATTCTCATCCTCCCATGCGAAATATTCAACGAGTAAGTTCTACCACTTGCTGAGATACTTTGAAATTGATTGATTTGGTAAATTTTGAGTTCTTTTTTCTGTGACTGCTTCATAAATTCTTTCGCTACGATGTTGATCTCCTGTTGTTTCATTTGATTCTGCAAAAAAGGTAGGTTATCCTTTGAGGGTTGGAGGACTTGTTGTTGATGCTCAATGTGATCTTCGACTATTTTATCATCCATATTAGCTTTTATTTGATCCTTCAAACCCTCCAAATTAGCCTCCATTTTTTCTTTTAAACCATCTATGTCATCTTTGATTTCTCTTTGTAAGATCAAAATTTGTTTCACTTCGTACCGTAATTTTGATATCTCAGACTGCAATTCTTCCTCTTCATGCGTCATAGTATATCTTTATGATGGCTTAATGGGTGGGGAAGTATTTTTGGGAGGCATTATAGAACCCAATACTAATAAAAATGCTTCAATATGCCTTTGGAATCACTTCAAATGGATTTTTCAAAGAAGACTTATGCAATTTGAAAAAAAAAAATGCACACATTTTACTTCCTTTTGAGGAGATCAATATTGAAACTGAATTATCTCTATGATTTAGGATCTTCAATATCTGAAATTTGGTCCTGTAATATCCCTATGAATCAAATTTCTAATGCCACGGTTCTGACCTGATTTTGATGCTTCAAGGCAAATTTATGTTCAATCTCCCACAATGACCTAATTATGGACTAGTTCAGTAGAGCGAACTTGTACATCATGCCATGTGTCACTGTTTTCTTGTTTGGCTCTAAAATTGATACATAGGAAGTTACAGTATGTATAATTATCTCCACCTTTTAGAGAATTCCAATCCGATGCTCAGAGATAGAGTTATGATGATTTTCTCATGGTCAATTAAATTTGAGATGAAATTTAGGAGCCTAAAAAACCCTAAATTCCATAGATCATATCTCTAAAAATATTGCGAACCAAGATATGAAATTTTTACATGACGTTCCTCAGGATTTCAGCTTCTCTCTGTAAAAATTTTAGCTTCTAAACATTCGTATAACAAAATTTATAGCAAAAATTACACGATGACCTGTTTAGGTGAAATTTGAGAGCCTGAAAAATCCTACCATAGACCATATCTCCGAAATATTGTGAACCAAGATCTGAAATTTTTACACAACGCTCCACAGGATTTTGGCTTCTCTCTATAAAAATTTTAGCTTTTGAACCTTTGTATAAAAAAATTTATAGCTAAAATTCCATGATAACATGTTTGTAGCAGCGAAACCCTAGAATCCAAAGCTCTGAAACCAAATGTTATGAAACCAAATCTAAAAATAGAATAAAAGAGAGATCAACGCCTTAGAAATAAGCCACTTAGAGGGGGAAACCTACTTTACATTACATAAATGAACAATTATAGGATGATACAATTGACAATGTCTCCTTTCTATATATAGGAGTCCATGGGATCACAATATAATCCTAGACGACCTAACAATAATAATGTAAGGGCACAATAATAACAAAATAGGGGTTATAGGGGTACAACAATAAAAATAAGGGGGCTACAATAACAACAATAATGGGATACATTGTTATCATAAGGAACTAACAAAATATGGATATGAATATCGAACCTAGTTGCTTTTCAAACACACCCTCTTAACTAGGTAGATATTCATAATGACTCAACAGGTGTATCTCAAGTTGAAATATTATCATAAGAATGTGTCGTAATTGATAAGAATCAAAGTGTCATCATAGGCATCATTACCACATTATCAATCCCTTAAAATGTACATTTTATCTCTCACAAGATAAGAGCACAATATTGGGAGGCATTCCATGGTACACCACACCACCTCATCGAGGTACATACTCCACCTAGGATAACCATAGTATATCTTTCACCAGAACATTTCCCTCAAAGAAATTTTTGTCCATTCGATCATTCTTATCCAATTCTATGTACTTGAATTAGGATCTCCATCCTAATCCATCACAATACATTACTCAAGAATTTATGTCCAAGATTTTTATATAATCCAACATTATCTGTATCCATTCCCATGTACTTGACTTAGGATATAATTCCTAATCCATCACAGTACCTGACAGAAGGAGAACCATGCTAATTCAAAACATCATTCTACCTATTTTCAATGCATGCACTACACTTAAGATGATTATTCATGCCCCAGTACGTGAAACATGGAGAAAAACCATCCAACCTTGCTCCCTCTCAACCTAAGAGGAGAAATCCATGCTCACTCACTCTTAAACAAGAACAATTCATAAACAGCCTTCATCTTGTGTTGGAAGTACTCATACTTCCCTTACATCAACTACGTGCAGTTGTTGTAGCTTCCTCAACAAACCCTCTTATCACTGAGTTTTATTTTCTTACAACTTCCTGAGGTAGGGCTCCAAATATTCCTCCTAATAGCCCATTTTACTTGAGGTATTCACTAACTGCATCCAGAAATATGTCCAAGACTACTTCCTACACTACCTCTTTCCTTGAATATAATTCATCACATAGTTATGATCATCACAATACTAGGTCATCTAATCCATTATTCAATCAACTTGGCTAACAACGAAACTATATAGTCTCACATAGTTGTTCCCTCTATTTTCTATTTTCATATTTCCAAAATAGCCATCTCTTAGGATCTTCAATTAAACCTTCTTGTCATTCCTACCTCTAGGATGATTTTCCTTCCATACTAACATAAGGTCTTCAAAGCAAAACTCACTTGATAGTGAATGTCCAAGGTTTCACTATCCTTAGGGTTTTCGTAAATCTTCCCATAAAATAGTAAACTAACTCTATTATTCATTGTATAAAGAGATTCTTCACTAATTAATATGAGACTACACCATTCATCCCTATCTAGGGATTCTTTGTACGTACAAATAAAAACAGAAAACCCTCACCAAAGGACCTTCTTCCTATTTAGTTTCTATAGAGAGATGTGGCCTAGTTTTCGAAATCCTACCAGATAACTTGTCCTCCAAAATAGGCCCTTCCTTCAATATATAAATACATGTAGGTTTTTTCCCTTCTTTTGAGAATATTATTTCTAGCCTTCTATTCCTTGGAAAAAATTCCTTCAAAGGTTAGTCCCCGAAGCTCAAATCTGAGTCTTTCCTAGCATACCTATAGCCCTCCATAGGTCTTAAATTATGACTTCAAGGTAAATTTATTCCTTCACTCCACAATATGTTCACAAAAATTTTGTCAAAAAATAAGATAAACATCCACATCAATATGAGAGCACTACATACCTTTTTTAAGCCATTTCTTTAGCTCCCAATCAACTCAGCTCTCTGTACCTCCATTGTAATTTTGGCTCTCCTGATTAGGGCTTTTGAAACAACTATTAAATCCCCACAAAACTAGGTGTAATGCTTCCAAAACATTTTGGTTTTCTTCCTCTAATAGGCATCTCCACTTTGTTGTTCGTTATGTCACTTCCATCCACTATTTTTCCTTTTCAGGCCTCCAAAAAGACACCTATAGTACTCGACCTGCAACTAGGGCATACTAAAAAGGTTTTAGATCTATTTCAAAAGAAAACCCCTCTCAAATTTGCAACAAACTTCCCATAAAACCATCCTCCTCCATGCTTCATGATATTCCTAACTTCAAATTTTCGTCACAAAAGAAAAAAAAAGTCCAAAATAGTATTTCCTTCCTCCTTCATTAGGCTTCTACGATATTTGGCTATTTTAGAGGTTTTTATTCTTGACGTCTTTCGTTTTAGATAGATTAGAATCATGAATTTCTTTATTTTCTTAGAATACCATCTTGACATTCAAAATCAGTATTTTTATGGACTACATCTTAGCATGAAATTGAATTATTGTCAAACTTTAGAAAAAATGACACACATCATTGGAGTAACTTGTGTCACAATCATGTATTTCCTTTGGGATAGACAACACATATCATTTTAGAAGTAGGGTAACCATACATACCATATGAGACCATGCCACTATAATTTAATCTCATTGTATTATTATTGCTACATAGTTTTAGAGAGACTATGTGTCATAGAGTACATGATATGTGATTATGTTGTGACCATAGAAATACCATATATAAGACCTTTCAATCATTACTATGCCATTATATAGAAGCATGTCATACTGAATCATATTGTGGGAAATAACATTTGTATTCACATATTGTACAGGCTCAGATCAAGCACATTGTAGTTTGGATCACTTTTATTAGAAACATTTATTTTTCTAACAAATGGAAGAACTTGGATTTGTGTTCAACATTTGGTATCACTCCATAGTGAAACTTGCTCCACATAATGTATTCCTTGTAGAGAAAATTGTACTACTCTAGTCACATTGATACATTTGAATATATTTCCACTTTAGAATTCACATTTCTATTGAATTACTTGGAAGTCAAATTCTAGCCAAAACCTTTTATAATATGTTATTTCTTCTTCTTTACCGTTGATGGAGGAAATTTCGTAGAGGTATATTCAACTAAGACAACAAGAGTTATATTCAAATTTCTTCTTCTACAAACCTTATCTCTAATAACATGTTGGAAAAATAAAGGAATTTGTAGATTAATATTCCTTTTCCTTACTTGATAATTAGTTGTGATATTTGTTGGAATTTAATTATTATGTTTGACTTCATCCAACAATTATAAAAAACATGAATGTCAAAAGACACAAAGAACACAAGATATATGCTCCACACTAGGGATAAACTAGACAATAGGGGAAAACCAAAAAATTCCTCTTCTTATAGAATCAGATCAATATGAGACCTCTAAGACCCAAAGGTCATGAAAACTTCCTCCATAAGATCCCCAAGTCAACCCTCCTTCCAAGATTTATTCCAAATGTTCATAAGCTCATATCATCGTATTCCAATTTGGTCTCATACATGAATGTATCATAACCTTATATAGAATCACATCCCAGTAATATTTTCATCTTTCCTCAAAATTTCAGACAATATGTCAATTGAAAAACTCGAATAGCCTTTCACAGAAGTAATAATAGAAATTTTCTTCCACATGAGTAGAACTTGGATATTAGGAGTATAATTTGTATATAAGATCATAACTTCAACTAATTTTCAAAGAGTAGAACTTCAGATAGATTTATCACTTTATCACTTTAGGAAACTCGTATATCCTTTCCACTGAAAAACTAACATATTACTTCAGAAGTTAACATTAACATGCCACATAGCTCACATATATTTTCACAAATACATCACCAAAATCACTTATATTTTGGTGGAGGATTCATGCATATAAATAGTTATTCCCACATATGGATAGGCACGTCCCTTTGAGTGATCTAATTTAACCATTTAGAGGGCTGACTTGGTCTTACGGAGGTCAATTTGACTATTTTTTACTAAACAAGAAATATTTTTCCTTTTTCTTACAAAGAGTCCAAATGGATTTTGATTCAAATTTAATTCTTTGAATTAATCAAAACCTAGAAGCATGAATAACATTATTAACATAGAAAAATGTCAACTTTGAAAAAAAAGTATAAACTCAAAATGAGAACTCTAGCAAAAAAACGCCCAAAAAACATGAAAAACATCCAAAAAATGAAAAGTGTGTATTTAAGAATGATGTTTTATTTTTTTAGGGTTAATTTTCAACATTTTTTAAAAATCAAAATAAAAACCATTTTTTTGTGCAAAATAAATGAGAAAAAACACACTGAAGATGAAATTTGTTGTTGGTAGAATAACATTTTTTTTTCAAGTACGATTTCAACATTTTTTAGAAATAGTGTTAAAGATAAAATAATGAGATCTGAAACACATCAAAATTACAAAAATTTTAATCCATGTCGTTAAACATATAATATCATGACACTAAAAATCCCTAAAATTCTAAATGTTTTCAACCATAGCATTAAAGATAAAATATCATAACTCAAAAAAACCATAAAATTTTGACAAATTTTCAACCATAGAATTAAAAAGCTTAAATTTTTCAACATATTTCAACCATGACATTATGAAAAAAATATATGACTAAATTAATCAAAATATCAATACTTCTAGATTGAATTAAACATAAATTATTTCTCTAAGTTATTGTTGCATTTTGGATATTATAAACAAACGAATTCATCATAATTAAAACATATAATTCAACAAACATAAAAATGTCTCATAACTTCATGTAATATCATATGGAACTTAAAATATTTATTTCAAGTTACCATGCAAATGCCATTTATATAAATTGTCTTCAACAACTATTCAAAAGCACTTATATGTTTTTGCACACCATCAAAATTCACATCTTGAAATGAATAACTCGATATAGATGAATATGATCCATATTCTTCTCTTTCATCAAATAGTGCCCCATATGAGTCAACTTGCATTCCCACCATTTCATGTTTCAAAAGTCATATAGATCTACGACTAAGTTAAGAAAACTCCCATCTCAACACTATTTCTTCTGGTAGAAACATCTTCAGAATCTCTATCATCTTGAAGCAAAGAGTTCATCTCTTTGTTAAATTGAAGTCATAAACAAGTAGGTAACATCCTCCAATTTTAAGAGGTTTGTGCAGTGAAGATTTATATTTGTACCCTTTATTTTTCTCTTTCTGCCATATTTTTTTTATCAACTACCATATTTGTCTTGTACACACCATTGATGGGCGTGCATTTGTGGCATACCAATGTAATTCAACACCTGCAACATCTTCATTTTCTGTAATGGCCTTTATAACCTTGACAACCCAAAATGGTTAGCCATGTGCATCTCCATATGCTAACATTGCGATCATCCAAACCTCCTTAATATCTTGTACTAACCCTCCATAAAGGTCTTCCATGGCTTCACATTATGCACGAGATCTTCTAGAACACATATATTTCTCTTTCCTATACTTATGAATTATTAATAATACCTTGAGATTGTTGTTGTTTAATAATTTTTCTTTCCCCATGTTCATTTAACACATTTTTTTGATAAAAAAATGGAGCCTTCAAAAGTATATCTTCATTTGTTGATATTGAAATGTTATCATTCTGATTATTGAAAAAAATACTCCCACCAAACTGAATCAACAACATCAAAGTACTCATATGTATATCTAATATATTTTTTTAATTTCTTCCAGGCATTCTGAATAATTTATATAACTATTTTATCTCTGTTCATTATGAAATTCAACAACTAATTATAATAACAATATATTTTATGCAAATATTGGATTATCTTGAATGAACTTTGAAAATGCCAAACCTGATGAAAACACCCATTTTTCAGTAGTGGAATATGTCTTGCCCCATATAATTGTTTTCCCATCAAATTTTTAGATATGAAAGTGATTTTGGAAGCTAATGTCATTAAGTTGTTATATTCATTTCTCCTCACCATGTGATCCCTAACTAAACCTTCGAATGTCAATTGTTTCTTCCAACACATGGAAAATAGGCCTTGACATGTATGATTTCTTAATACATTTAATTAATGATGGAAAACTCCCAACATTATTCCTCCTCAATGTTACTGAAATAAGACTAAACATCTAATCAATATGGTAATGAGTGTACTAAAAAATAAGGAAACCAACATTTACCTTCTGAAAAATTCCCAATTCAACAAGCATGTTTAGATATCCAAAAACAATCTAGTTTGTATTTTCATGAAAAGTGTTGTCCAATTTTAGATACAAAACTTCAGGAAGATTACTAGACCAATGAAAATGCACATCATGAATTATGTTTATTGTCATATTTTCATCATTATGAATATTTGGAGTTGTGAAGTAAACCCTTGGTGAGATTTTCCCATTGAATACCATACAACGAACCAAGTGAAATTGAATAAAATTTTCCTCCTGTAAATTATTTGGTGTTCGAACAAAATGTGGTAGAAGTGTTTTCTTCTGGTCCATACCATCAATTATCAAACCCAAATATTTATTTGGATTATCATAACACTTCTTTTGATGCTTGTACAACCTTTTCCTTTCACCTGTTTATTGTTTGTGATTCTCTTCAAGTGCTTTGAAAATGTAATATACACATAACATAAAATAAACATATCAATAAATACATTTTCATACTTGATAATTATAAATTTTAAAAAAATAATGTTAGGAATGCTTACCTCTTTCTCCCCCTTGACATTTATCCTTTTTTTAATTTAAGAGAAGAATATGTACTGGAAACCCCCATCCTTGTCTTCTTAGGAATATAGATATTGTTGAATTATTTCCTCCATATATTCACAAAACATTGATATGTAATAAAACTATAATCTCCTTCGACACCTTCTACATATTATTTGTATAAGTCATAGATTTCTCATCTTGAGGAATTATCTAAAATATATATTATATCTCTATTTGGAATACAATCTTGATGCTTTGAAAAGAATTCTTTCTCACATGATATCGCAATATTTTTTATTGGCCCAAACTCTCATCTATGACGTACTTCTGAATAAAAATTGGGAAAATTTTCCAAATATTTTTGGATTATTGACAGAGGAAAATTTCCAATTGAATGAAACATTTTGAAAGCCTTTCTACAGAGAAATAAAGACTCAATATGGTAATTGTAACCTAGCAATGTAGATTCCATGCACCCCACTAAATAAGAATTTTGCATGTTTTTATTCATTGGAAAATATCTTTTCCTTTTCCCCAATGAAAACTTGAAATCAATATGTTTCAAGAAATCCTTTTGAAAACATTCACTTGAAATGAGATCACTGATAGAACTTCTTCTCGTGAGATATTATTCCCTACTCATTTTTTAATATCTATAACATCTTAGATTGATATGAAAGGGTCTAGTTCTACTCTACAATAAAATATTTGCTTACAACGTCTCCATCATTTCATCATCCTTTGTATAAGAATTTCCATCAACATTAGGAGGAATATTATCCTCAATATGATCATTCTGAACACACTTAGGAAATTCATCACCATAATTGTTTGAAAAATATTCATTACCATCCTCAGTTGCAAGAAAATTTTCACTACCATCATTTGTGCTTTTGAAATATTGACTTGGAGGATATTCTTCATCATCTTCATCTCGCCCTTCATCAGTGCTGCCCTCATAATATTTAGAATTAGGACTAAGAGGAAAATGTGACTCTCTATTTAATAGAAATTCTTCATCCTTCCCTTCGTCATTGCTTCTCTAATAGTCCTTAGGATTAGGATTAAGTGGAATATTTGACTCTCTATATACTAAAAGTTCTCCATCCTTTCCTTCATCACTGTTGCTCTCATAGTCCTTAGGATTAGTACTAAGTGGAAAATGTGACTCACTATTTACTATAAATTCTTCATTCTACCCTTTTTCACTACTTCTCTCATAGTCCTTAGTATTAGTACTAAGTGGAAACTGCGACTCTATTTATTGAAAATTTTTCATCCTGTCCTCCATCATTATTGCTCTCACAGTCCATAGGGTTAGGACTAAGTGGAAAATGTGACTCTCTATTTATTTTAAAATCGTCATCCTCACCTTCTTCAGTGTTTATCTCATAGTCCTTAGGATTAGGACTAAGTGGAAAATTTGAATCTCTATTCATAATGAAATAATTTTCGTTATATTCATCAATATGAATAGAGTTGTTACATGATGATGATGTCGATGCTTCACAAAGATAAACTTCACTATCAAAATAATCCATAAATTTCAAATACAAGATGTTGAATGATACAAGTGCAATCTCTCCCAGTGATACTATATGACTTAAAGAATGAAAATTTCCCTCCAGATATTCTCCCCAAAATATTTCGCCAAAATTTTCCCTCCAAAAATTTCACTTGAAATATTTCCCTCCAAATTATTCTTTTAGAATTTATTTGAAAACACTCTACTAAAATTTTCTCTGGAAAAATTTGACCCTAATTTCCATTCAATTTTACACACAATTTTCATTTAATACATCTCTTCAAAATTAAACTAAATCTTTTACTTAAATTATATAAAATTTACTATATATATATATATATATATATATATTATCCACATGTAACAAAAATCAGTGTATCGCCATAATAATAATTATATATTTATTTTTTCTATTTTTTTTTAATACCACATTCAAGAAGCGATAAAGAAATTCCACAATTTTCACTATAAAATAACTTTCATTGTTAATATTCCTCACATCACATCAAGACGTCTAGAGATTTTGTTAAAAATCTTGGAGCGATTTTTTGGAGAAACTACATTTTCAGTGAAAAACACATTCAACGCGAGATTTTAGCATTTTAAAGGTTAGTTTACCTTCTACTTCGACCATTCAACGAGGAATTTGGGCAAAAAGGGTTGTTATATGCTGAGAAATCATTTATTTATTTATTTTCTTTTGTTGGGGTCAACTCAATTTATTAAATGGAAATTTAGGAAATTGTTGAAACAAGGTGGAATTAACTTCAAATCCCAATGAGTACAGGTCTTAAACCCCCATAGGTTTACTAGTAGCTACATGTCAGGTAGGTTGTTAGGTTCATCTAGGACACCAAACAAAAAACCCATTCCATTGATTTTTTTTATTTTTATTTTTTAACTTTTAATTAACGAAGTAGAAATTCGTTTTCAAATTTAAAAGAAAAAATCACATGGGCCAGGCTTGCCCAATGACCGATTAGTAGCGAAGGGGTCGATTCGCATAATCTCCCCCATGCCTTCTATGGGACCGTTGTATTTTCGATGGGCGTGGCCACCCAAGGCCAAGGCGCAATGCCCCCTACCTGCCAGGGTGATGTTGTGTCATGGGCGGACCCGCCCAAGGAACAATAACCCCCTTGAAGGAAGGGTGTGATTCTCAAAATCATCCCCCTACCTGCCAAGGGGCATTTTTCTCCTAGTGGATGCACCCATCGACAGCATAATGACCCCCTATGTAAAATATTTTTTTTTATGGAATGGGGTTTTTTTTTGGTATCCTGGATGAACCTAATAACCCACCTAGCATGAGGGTCATTCTGCATGTTTCTTTTGTTTTTAGTTTTTATGTTTTTTTCTATGTTTGTTTACTTAAGATATATATATATATATATATATATATATATATATATATATATATATATATATATATATATATATATATATATATATATATATATATATATATATATATATATATATATATATATATTGTAGGAAAATGGTATCAGGAAGTTTTATGTGAATCTTTCTGTAGCAAAGACAACAATTACATCATCTAGAGCTACAAGTGGACCCTCAAAAAACATTTTTGAATAAACCCGACCTGAGCTAATTAGTAAAATTCCAGAAAGTGGATTCTCAAAGGAAAATAAGTTGAATTCATTCTCGAAGAAATCGCAAGAAGTGAAGCTTAGAAGACTTGCATGGAATGTGAAATATCGAGAAGGAAAAGAATATCTACAGATATATCTATATGTTGGTAGCAATAGGCATGATTTACGATGGTTGGTGTTATGAGGTGTTGGGAAAATTACTAGACATATTTTTGGTGTCGGATACTGAAGTTGTTTATGTACTTAGAAAACCTTCCAACTCACATGAGAATATTATGTATCATTTTTCATTATTGTTGTATGACACCATAGAAGAATATACAAATATATGTAAACAACATTTCACAAAATATCGTAAGTATTCTTATTTATATTTATCTATTTTGTGTTATTCTAAGTGTATTATTATATTTTTTATAACTTATTTATTATTGACATATTATATTTCGTTTGAAATAGTTTTGTTGGAGTTCTTTCAATTATGTTGGGGGGATGTTGAGTGAGATATTATGAATGTTTTCAGTATTTTCCACTCAAAGTTAGAAGAAGATATGAGAAACAAGAAAATATAATTACTTCATGATGCTACAATACTACATACAAGGGATCAACAAAGAATGCCTATAGTGGATCAATCTATCAAAGCTATACATGTTACTTTTGAATATGAGGAAACTAAAGTTGAAGTTGAAGAATATGTTGTCATTGCTGAGAATGAGATTAGAATTGACATTAGAAAGGATAAGAGCCATAAAAGACCAAAAAAAAATTCTCAGGAATGTCTTCCTTATAGTTGATGATGAGGAGATACCTTATGTAGAAGAAAATATGATAACCGATAGGAGGAATAACTTAAAATTTGGTCATTATGAGAAAATCATGGGAAATAGTGATAATCCTAGTGAAAAGTCGAAATGAAATAGGGAAATAATTACACAATGATATGATTTACAGGATGGAATTATTAAAACAAAGTAAAATTACATTCGATATCAATTGTTTAAGACAAAATTAATTGAGGGAAGTTGTAAAGTGCAGCTTAATGTGAGCCAAATCTATAAGACAAATGAAGGACAATCTAAATGTCAAATTAGAAAGCCACACCACATGCATGTTCACAACTTGAAAAAAATATCCAGGTACAATCGATATGCACATGTGTTTGATTATGTGCTTCTTGTTGTTCCAATTCAAGTTCCCAATAAAGAAAAAATTGATAAGTCAAGATGTTTTAAATAAAAAGATTATGTATTTGGGGGGAACCATTCTATAGAAGCTAAAAGGAAATTAATGGAGGAATATCCAAATAACCGACATTTTGAAACAATGAAATGTATCATTTATGTTGGTTTAAGAGACACAAAGAAAAATTATTGACATGTGATCATAATACATATAGTGAGTATAGGATTTCTATGACTTTCATTCAAAGGGGTAGATTTATTCATAATGAATTTGAATAAAAATGTGGTAGGGATAAGAAAAAGGTTAGTCTAGCATTTTGACGAAGGCCTAGCCCTCATGTACAGGTGGCACACCACAGCTTTTCAAATTCAAACTTTAATATGACAGTTGGGATCTGTTTAATAAACGCCAGCTCAAACTTACGGATTTTACAATGGTTAAATAAAAATACAATAATTTGGATTCAATTGCATTTAAGTTGGGTGTACATATGATCTATTGGTTCTTGTGACAATCCGCCTCTGCATTTATCACTCTCCCTCAAATTTTGGTGTAATTACTACACTCTGGTTTCCGCGTCACTTTATCACATTTGCAACTGCACTCCACTGTATTGCTATTCCTCCCCCAAATGAAACTGGGAGGAGGGTTTCTCGACATCTATTGTTTTTTTTTTCAAACTGGCGAGGGTTTCTTCAGCTGCTCTGCATTTCTGGGCGTTGTAGTGGCTACTCTGTTTGGTCGAGCAGACCCTGCTCTGTCTCCACTGCGCGGTTTCCTGCTACCACTAGCCTCCTTTCGATTCATGAAATGGCACTTACCAACTATTTGTATGTCGACTTCTTTTCCAGCAAGTTTCCTATTACTTCAACTTCTTTGTCTCATTTGCGTGTCTGTCTTCTTGCCTCGATTTGCTAATCGACTGTTTGTTGTTGATTTGTTTCTCCAGGTTCGGGTCGGCCAGGATTCCTGTGGCCACCTATGGTTCAAAGAAAAACACAGGTACTTAATCCTCTCTGGTTTTATAATTTTCTGCTTCTATTGGTGACTCTAATAATTCTACTCCTCTGTGAGCAGGTCTTGTTGGTTCGAAAACTGGCTATTTTTCGCTGCCCCGTTTCAAATCTTTCGGTGAGTTCTGTGATGTTCCGGTTGTCCAATATACAGGTTTATTCCATCAATTAGATAGCATATAACTAAAGTAAAAGGCTGCAGTGTTCTAATCTTCAAAATTTTGTGGTTAATGTGCAGGTCTCTTTCCCCCAGTTAAAAACTTGGCTATTCTCTCCTCAGCACCTAAACACTATGGGTAGGGTCAACTCCATTCTGCATTCCTGTAGCTTAGGGTTTGTAATTTTTTTTTTTTTGCACACACTGTTTCGTTGCCAAAATCTGTTGGATGGAAAATATCTCAATGTAATTTATTAATGGTGTAAAATGTTCTAGAAGCTTTATGGTTTCATTGTAATTGTGTTACTTGTGGTTCAAACCCTCAATCAATTATGTATTGCTACTCTGTTTCTCTTTTGAAAGACTCAGAAATTCAGCAAAATTTTCTTAAATGATTAATGCAGAAATGCTTTACTTGTAATGGATTTCAATTTGTTTTCTGTGTATGGAAACTCACCTGGTCTAGTCTGCAGTTTACTCCTCATTTAGTTTCGTTGTGAGAAAATGAAAACAGAACTCTGCTATCTTCTGGCTATGCATATCATTCTCTGTCTTCGTAGCCTGTTAGTAGTATGGAACAAATAAAAAGAAATTCTCTTCCCCATGTACACAGTAACCCTTTTGTCTAATTTCAGTTCACATATGAATTAATTCTCTTAGCATATTCACACATAGATCAATATGGAAATAAACAAATAACTTCACAATGTTAAGGTACAAGTTAACAATTTGGCTGGAAACAATCTTGGTTGCAGATGGTTTTCTTTTATTGAAACTTGTTTTTATCGCATTCTCTTGATGGAAATCGAACCCCTCTAGTACATATTTCTCTGCTATTTAAAGTGTTGTAGGTGATAGTCTGTTTTGTTTTTCAGTTGAACTGTCAACTGCATTATTCTAATTACATTGCTAGTTTCATAAAAAACTTCTAATTAAACTACAAAAATGTATTATTCTCCTAATCCTACTGTTCTTGTCCAAATAACGAATAATAAAAGTAAATAAAACACAGGTTTAGTAACCTGTTCATAAACACACGTAACAGTGAGACAGTCAGCCATCCTTCGTCTACTCCAAGTTATATGCTCTTGCATCAGGCTCCCGAGGTGAAAAAAATTAATGGCTCCATTCCATGAGATCGTCTACTGAATAACTTGCTTTCTGTATCTGTGTCGCATCAAGCCATGAACTGTCCTCAATAGGACGGTTCTTCCACTTGACCAAATACTGTAGATATTCCTTCCTACGCGTGCGCTTGGCTACCTGTGTGTCGAGAATACTCTCGATCTCAAGGGGCTGTGCCGTAGGTATCTGTCTCACCCAAGAACTTTCCTCAAGTTGGATGTCCCGTTCTGGCCTTACTGTCATGTCATCCTCAGAACCAGCAGTATAAGGAAACATATCTGCCACATTAAAGATGGGTGAAATGCCTATTCCTGGTGGTAACTGTAACTCATAAGCATTGGCGGAAAACTTGTGAATGATTTTGCAGGGACCAATATTTTTAAATTTCAGCTTGTTATATTCCCTTTTCGGGAACCGTTCCTTGCGCAAGTGTGCAATAAATTCATCTCCAACATTAAACTGAACTTCTCGCCTTTTCGAATCTGCCCGCTTTTTGTACTTCTAACTGCTGTCCTACAATTTTAGTTTCACCTGTTCATGTAATTCGCTCATTGATTGGGCGAAATATTCACCATCAGCACTCTGTTTTTCAAGTTTGCCTAAATCTCGTAGCTCATGCACTCCATGAGGATGCATGCCATACAAGACTTGGAAGGGACTATAACCTATGCCGTGATTCGGTGAATCATTGTAAGTGAATTCCGCTTGAGAAAGTACGCGATACCACATCCGAGAGTTTTCACCTATTAAACTCCGTAGCAGATTTCCTAGGCTCCTGTTCACCACCTCTATTTTCCCATAAGTCTGTAGGTGATAGGCAGAGCTGAATTGTAACTAAGTTCCCAACTTCTTCCACAGGGTACGCCAAAAGTGCCCGGTGAACCTCACATCCCTATCGGAAATGATGGACCTCGGCAGTCCATGCAGTCTGACAATCTTTGTAAAAAACAAGTGTGCTACGTGAGTGGCATCACTGGTTTTCCTGCAGGGAATAAAATGTGCCATCTTCGAAATTCGATCCACTACCACCATCATTGAATCAAAACCCCGTTGTGTTCTAGGTAGACCCAAGAAAAATTCCAAGCTGACTGAGTCCCATGGTCTGCTCGGAATAGGCAGTGGCATATAAATTCCTGCATTTTGACTGCAACCTTTCACCAATTGACATGTTTTACATCTAGTTACGTACCTCTGCACGTCTCGTCGTACCCTTGGCCAGTATTAAAAGTGCTCGACCTGTGATAATGTCTTGTCTATGCTGAAATGTTCAGCTAGACCTCCATTGTGCCTTTCTCGAATAATGTTCTCCCTCATCGAACAGTCGGGAATGCATAACTGTCCTTCCCTAAACAATAATCCCTCCTGCAAATTATAGTCCAACCATGGACTATTATTTCTCAACAAAGGGTTTTGACAAGCCTCATAGGCCTCCTTAAAGTCTGCATCTGTCTAATACAGATCCCTCAAATGCTCAAAACCCAAAACTTGCATTGTACTTTCCTGCAAGAGTAAAGCCCTTCTACTCAACACATCTACCACCTTGTTGGCCTGCCCACTAATATGTTTCAGCACAAATGTAAAAATCTACAGATACTCAACCCATTCTGCATGCTTATGGTTCAACTTATGCTGCTGCATAATGTATTGTAATGTAGAATTATCAGAAAATAAAACAAACTCATTACCTAATAAATAGTGCCTCCAATGCTTCAATGCTTGGACAACCGCATAGAATTCCTTGTCATAGGTTGAGTATTTATATCTACTCTCGTTCAGTTTCTCACTAAAATAGGTGACTGGCCTATCCTCCTGGCTAAGTACTGTCCCAATGGCTGTACCGCTAGTATCATAATGAACTTGAAAAATTTTGTTGAATTCAGGCAACCTCAATATCGGTCTCTCAGTGATATTCCTCTTCAAAGCCTGAAAAATTTTCTTTGCTGCCTCTGTCCAGCAAAAAGGCTATTTTTCCTTCTTGATCGTATCCAACATGGGTGTGTAGATTTCACTGAAATTCCTATAAAAACTTGCAACTCTGTGAAAGCTTCGGACTTCAAATAGAATCTTCGGGGATGGCCAGCTAACTATAGCTGCAACCTTTTCTGGGTCCATCTTCAACTCGTTTTCTACAATTACAAAAACCAGATACACTAACTCCTGCTGGAAAAAAGTACACTTCTTCAGATTTATTAGCAGCTTGTTCTGCTGCAACTTCCTCAATACACTTCGAACATGCCTGAATTGTTCTTCTCTTGTCTTGCTGAAAATCAATCTGTCATCTAAATAAAAAATTACAAACTTCCCAATGAACTCTTTCAGCACTTCTTTCATTAGGAGCATAAACGCACTAGGGGCGTTACTCAAACCAAATTGCATCGCCAGCCATTCATACAGCCCTTCATTCATCTTGAAGGTTGTTTTATACTCATCCCCTTCTCTAATTCTAATCTAATGGTAACCACTCTTCAGATCGATCTTTGTGAAGTATGCTGCTCCACTTAAACAGTCCATAATGTCATCCATTCGTGGGAATGGAAACCTGTACCTGATGGTAATCTTATTAATAGCCCTTGAGTCTGTGCACATTCGCCATTCACCACCTTTCTTTGGAGCCAAAACTGTCGGAACTGCATAGGGGCTCATGCTTTCTCTAATTAGCCCTTTATCCAACAATTCCTGCACCTGCTTCATAATCTCCTTGTTGTCCTTAGGACTCATATGGTAGGCTTCTTTATTTGGCAGACTAGCTCCTGGTATAAATTCAATACAATGACTGATACTCCTCTTAGGAGGCAACTCATCTGGAAGATCATCCACTATGATATCACCAAAGTCCTACAACATATCCTGAATCTCCTCTGGTAAATCTATAATATTTTTGTGCAGTACCACCGTCTTTGGCCTCCTCACAACAGCAAAATTTACATCATTATCATCGATCTGTTTCAAAAATTCTTTTCCACCCACCAGTAACGCTTTAACCCCACTAGCTTCTACTGTATTTTATTCCTTGATGGGTACAAGTGTGTGCTTAGTCACATCCTTGAAAAATTTGTAATAGTTTGTCTTCCCATCATGAACCACTTTCCTGTCATACTGCCAAGGCCTCCCTAACAGTATATGACATACATCCATCGGCATAATATCACAAATAATTTTGGCCTTGTACCTGCAAATGTGAAATTCCACTTCACACTGCTCATCAACTAATAGCTGATGCCCCTTTTGCAGCCACGACACTTTATAGGGAGTGGGGTGCTTCAACCGTTTCAACCCCAACTTCTCTACCATTTCTGTGGCCACCAAATTATCTGTACTCCCACTGTCAATTATCAGTTTCCAACACTTGCCCTGTGACTTGCAAACTGTCCGGAATAAAGATTTTCGCTGATCCGGTTATGGAATTTCTTTGGCTGGTTTCAGCAACACTTTATTCAACACCAAAGCTTCCCCTATCTCAGGCGCATTTTCAACCTCTTGCGGTGGTGCCTCTGCTTCCTCTGTTTGGGCAACATAGGTTCCTCTACCACCTGCTGGTTCCCCCTCAGGACACTCATAAGACTTATGCCCCCACTTATGGCATATATAACACTGGACAGACCCTCTTCCCCGACCATTTCCTCTTCCCCGCTGGTATGGTCATCCCCCTCTGGTGTTATTTTCCTTTTCAGCTATCCCTGAAGGTTTGGAAATACTGCCTTCTTCGCTGGAATTTGTGCCTCTACCCCTGCCAAAAGTCTTCCCTTTTCCTCTGCCAGATCCTCCTCCTCTTCTGGCATTCTGTTTTCTGATTATTTTTTCTTCCGCTTTCAAGGCACACTGATATGCCTCATCAATAGTTCTAGGCAAGAGAATATTGATTTCATCCAGTATCTCCCCTCTCAAGCCATTTAGAAATCTAGCTATCATTTCAGGGGTGTCTTCTATATACTCCGCTCTCAAATTCAACCTGTAAAATTCCTCCGTTTATTCCTTAACAGTCAACCCTTTTTGCCTCAAATTCTGCACCTGTCTATATAGCATAAACTGGTAATCCTTTGGCAAAAAAATTTTCTTTAGTTTGGCCTCCATCCTGGCCTACTTTTTAATAGACAATTTATTCAATCTCTTCCTCTCCGCCTGTACACTGTCCCACCACAAGGACACATGTCCCTTCAGTTTGGTGGCAGCGAATTTTACCCGTTTGTCTTCATTGATTTCTTCAAAGTCGAAATACTTGTTCAACTCACTCAGCCAATCCAGCAGCACATCTACTGATAGATTCCCATCGTAAGTAGAAAGCTCATGTTTTTGCTTACTACTCGATAACAAAATCGACCTCAACAATCTAATTTTAGGTCCTTCTCCTTCAAAACCATCTTTCGCTTCTGTAACCTCCTCATCACTGTCATCCCCTCCATCAGGGTCCCTTCTTCTTCCAGCCTCCACTGCTACTAATCACTCATTCAAAATACGAATTTCCTCTCTCAGTCCTTCCTCTGCTAATCTTCGGTTAGCTCTACCTCTTCCTCGTCCTCGTCTTCCATCCTCCATGTTCACTGTTCAACAAACCTGCTCTGATACCAAAAATTACGAAGGCCTAGCCCTCGTGTATAGGTGGCACAACACAGATTTTCAAATTCAAACTTTAATATGACAGTTGGGATCTGTTTAATAAACGCCATCTCGAACTTATGGATTTTAAAATGGTTAAATAAAAATGCAATAATGTGGATTCAATAGCATTTAATTTGGGTGTACATATGATCTATTGGTTCTTGTGACAATCCACCTCGACATTTATCACTCTCCCTCGAATTCTGGTGTAATTACTACACTCCGGTTTCCCCGTCACTTTCTCACATTTGCAACTGTGCTCCACTGTATTGCTATTCCTCCACCAACTGAAACTGGGAGGAAGGTTTCTTGATCTCTATTGGTTTTTTTTTCAAACTGGAGAGGGTTTCTTCAGCTGCTCTGCATTTCTGGGCGATGTAGTGGCTACTCTGTTTGGTCGAGCAGACCTTGCTCTGTCTCCGCTGCGTGGTTTCCTGCTACCACTAGCCTCCTTTCAATTCATGCAATGGCACTTACCGACTATTTGTATGTCGACTTATTTTCCGGCGGGTTTCCTATTACTTCAAATTGTTTGTCTCAGTTGCGTGTCTTTCTTCCTGCCTTGATTTTCTAATCGACTGTTTGTTGTTGATTTGTTTCTCCAGGTTCGGGTTGGCCAGGATTCAAAGAAAAACACAAGTACTTAATCCTCTCTAGTTTTATACTTTTATTCTTCTATTGGTGACTCTAATCGTTCCGCTCCTCTGTGAGCAGGTCTTGTTGGTTCGAAAACTGGCTATTTTTCGCTACTCCATTTCAAATCTTTCAGTGAGTTCTGTGATGTTCTGGTTGTCCAATATACAGGTTTATTCTATCAATTCGATAGCATATAACTAAAGTAAAAGGATGCATCGTTCTAATCTTCAAAAAATTTTGGTTAATGTGCAGGTTTTTTTCCCCCAGTTAAAAACCTGGTTGTTCTCTCCTCAGCGCCTAAACCCTACGGGTAGGGTCGATTCCATTTTGCATTCATGTAGCTTAGGGTTTGTAAATTTTTTTTTATTGCACACGTTGTTTCGTTGCCAAACTCTATCGGATAGAAAATCTCTCAATGTAATTTATTAATGGTGTAAAATGTTTTGGAAGCTTTTCGGTTTCGCTATAATTGTGTTACTTGTGGTTCAAACCCTCGCTCAATTCTATATTTCTACTCTGTTTCTCTTTTTAAAGACTCAGAAATTCGGCAAACTTTTCTTAAATGATTAATGAAAAAATTCTTTACTTGTAATGGATTTCAATTTGTTTTCTGTGTATGGAAACTCACCTGGTCTAGTTTGCAGTTTACTCCTCATTTAGTTTCGTTGTGAGAAAATGAAAATAGAACTCTGCTATCTTCTGGCTGTGCGTATCATTCTTTGTCTTCGTAGCCTATTAGTAGTATGGAACAAATAAAAAGAAATTCTCTTCCCCATGTACGCAGTAACCCTTTTGTCTAATTTCAGTTCACATATGAATTAATTCTGTTAGTGTATTCACACATAGATGTCACACATAGATCAATATGGAAATAAACAAATAACTTCACAATGTTTAGGTACAAGTTAACAATTTGGCTGGAAACAATCTTGGTTGCAGATGGTTTTCTTTTATTCAAACTTGTTTTTCTCGCATTCTCTTGATGGAAATAGAACCCCTCCAGTACATATTTCTCTGCTATTTAAAGTGCTGTAGGTGATAGTCTGTTTTGTTTTTCGGTTGAACTGTCAACCGCATTATTCTAATTACATTTCTAGTTTCATAAAAAACTTTTAATTAAACTAAAAAAGTGTATTATTCTCCTAATCCTACTGTTCTTGTCCAAATAACGAATAATAAAAGTAAATAAAACACAGGTTTAGTAACCTGTTCATAAACACATGTAATAGTGAGATAGTCAGCCATCCTTCGTCTACTCTGAGTTAGATGCTCCTGCATCACCTTTCCGAATTAATTTTTTATGGAAATAGGTTATTAGACTGTGGAAAAATTCAATTCAAAAGGTGGAAAAGGAAATTACAAAATATTCAGACATATGCATAACATTTTCCAGTTGGCATTTAAAACGGGAGAGATATGGGAATTGATTAATGATATTTTTGACATGTGGGAGAACATTGCATAAAAAACAAGAAGGTCAAAAGGTATGAACCATTGATATGTATCGACAGTAAATCAGGTCCTGAAATGAAGCTCCTTTGAGAAGATATGACTATCACACCTTGGAGAGCAATCCAAGGAGTGAAGGATGAACATTTTTTCAAAACAATATTATCTCATGTGAAGTGAGGTGAATTATCATTTGACGAAATTTTAGAGGAATTTCAAAATTAATTTTGTTGAATTATTTTTACTTATTTCCATATTGTAAGTTTCTTTTAAATATAACATATTTTTGTTGGTAGTATTTGCTATACATATAATTATATTAATTTTTTTTACTTTATTTAGTTTGTCACAAGGTTTATATGAGAATACAAAAACAAATGGTTAAATTCTTGAATGAATATTGTTGGGATGATGTTGTATGCAACTATCCAGATTCAAGTTATACATTAACACTAAATTTTTTGTATATTTCATTTAAAATGTATGTTGATTTATACATTCATTTTTATTCATATGTATACTATTTTTATTTTATAACTTATATGGATAGTTGTTTGTTTCATTAAATATGAATAAGGATGAAAATGGAGCACCAAATAGTTTAATAATCTTTATTGGAAAAAATAAGATGGAAAGACTGAGAAAGAAGTATATTAGTAATGTTGAACTTGATCCTAGTATTACTCATTTCATTTGGAACGGGCTCGGGACTATCCAATATCAAATAATACAAGGTGATTGTGAAGGGATTGCAAAACTCATACCTAAAAAATATTATTCCCTTTTTATTGTAGATATTCCTCATGGATTCAATATCCTAAACATTGAATATGATAGTGACACTTATACTTATCAAGCTTTTAGTAAAGTGGTTGTGGTATTTCTAAAAATCACAACATAACCATTTTGAAGATTTGTGACATTTCATTCAAACACAATTTTCAATGTTACTAATAAGCTTCAAGAGAAAAGAAAAATCAAGGCTGAAACTTACATGGTAAGTAGTTGAAATTGTATGTTTGATTAATGTTAAAAAAATCATTTATGTACAAGTTAATTTAAATTTTACTGTTTCATGTTACATGAAAAAGTAAAATATTATTGTTTGTGGATATCAACCAATTATAAGTGATTATGAGTTCATTCATGTTGAATTCTGGACAAAATATGATAGCTATAACCCTACGCTTTTGAATCAGGTATCCAAGTACTAGTTCATGATGTTGTTGTAAAAAAACTAACATATGATGATAAATAAGAAAAAGGAGAGATAGTTAACATTTATCAAAAACCACTGTCATTGATTAACTATCTTATTGATTTATGTTCAAATGAAGTAGATTGAGTTCTCGATTTATTCTCAGGTTCGGTTAAGGTTTATTATATAAAATTGAATTTAAATAATTTTTTTTAATTATTATGTGTTTATACTAATTTACTTAATTACTTCTTTTGTACTTAATGATTAGTTACAACACTAGCATGTTGCCTACAAAAAGGAAGAAATTGCATTGTCATTGAAAAGACTCAGTACAATGAAAATTTATGCAGCAAAGAATTAATGTTCTTCAATTTCTTCCATATGCAATGCAAGAAGTTGGCTTGAGGAAAGGGGATTTTAATGAATCACGTGTGGAAAAGGAAAATGAACCTCAATCACCATTAGATTGAATGATTGGATATGCATACTTTGGGAGATTCACAAACATCAAAGATCCATCAGAAGAGGAAATGACCAAACTGAAGCACACAATGTTATGGAAGAAAATAATAATGAAACTCTATAATATGAAGAACATGGATTATATGATAATATTGATTAAATTTAATTTATTCTTGCAAATGAAGCTCATTTTTTATAACTATTAATTAGTTATACTTGTAATGTTATGACTTTGAGATTTTATGAGAAGAATAAGTATTCAATTATTATTAGTATATTCTTAGTTATTTGTATTATGTGATTTTCACTTTAATTTTGATGTGAATCATTAATTTTTTAAAAAAACTATGATTATTTATATTTTTTGACATAAATTCATAAAAAATACTATTTTTAATATTTTTTTGCTATTTTTTCTTATAAAAATCATATATTGGACATGTCACTTTTAGCAAAAATGTATCAAAATGTTTATTTTTTTTGTTATATCTATATTCAAAATGTGTATTTTTATGTCAACTGTTAAAAATTATTGTTTTTTTAGCGACAATTATTTGATGTGCATTGAAATATTAATTAAGGATATATAAATATATAGAAGATCAAAACTTTAAAACATCTATTTTTTTTTTAAATATGCAAAAGAAAAAATATCTCATTACAAAAAAATGGAAAAAAAAATGAAAAAATACAAACCTGAAAAACACTTCAAAATAATAATTTCACGGAAGAAAAAGAAGATGACTACCACAAAAATTGTTAAATTTAGAAAATAATTATCCACACTTAATACATTAGAAAATTTAAAATAAAAAAATACGTCTTCTAAAAAAAGGGCTTAACATTGCATTAACACTTTTCAAAACTAGCATGAAAATCACTAACATTTTAAAAATAATGTTTATACTTGATACATAAGAAAAATCAACGTGTCAAAAATATTATATATAAAAGTGTATTCTGAATCAAAACTTTTCAAAATCGGATTACTTTTTGGCTACCTCAAAAAAATGGGTACTAGGTACAATTCTAGTTTGATAGTTTACATTGTTCTAGACTTGAGCATAAAACCCATGCTTAAATAAAACGTGTTTTCTTCTTTACATAAAAATACAAATTGATACAAGTACAAGGATAAATATGAAGGCCGAACCTAGTTAATTTTCCAACATAAACCACCTCTTGTAATTTGTTTTATGTACTATTTAGTAAATGTATAACTTGAATAATGGTATGAGGAATCAATGTAATATTTGTGAACTTCATTGGAATGGTTTCCTTCTGGTGTACAATATCGTAGATTGAAATTTAAAATTTTTGACCATTCTTCATTATAGTAGATGCATGATGATTTTTAATTTTTTTATAGAATTTAGGATAGTGTATATTGAGAATTAAAGTAGTAATTTTTTTCAATTACATTTACAATTGTATATATCTATTTAATAATAACAATAATAATAATAATAATTTGAGAAAAAAATTGTGGTCACATGTAGGGGCCCTACACTTGGCGTCAAAGTGTGGTTGACACACTGAACCTAGGCTCACCACTTTATTTTGTTCATATATAGGTTATTTATATTGGTACCATTATGGGTCAACCTATGGACCCTACACCTATCACTCTATGGTGGTATGTCTTGGAAAATGCTTACAAATTTCACAAATAAATGGAGAGAATATATTTTTAGTGAAGAATATGTCAAGGGAGTACACCGTACAAAACTTTTAATTATTGAAACAACTACATCAAATATATTATCCAAGATGCCTTCTAGTCTCCTAGTCAAAGTTTATTTGATTTCATCACAAGTCGTTGATGGAGATCATTGATCCAAAAATTCATTTTTCAAGTATTATTACATCTTCAACATTTGGTTTTAATTAATTAAATATGGATTTCGTTATGTGAAGTAAATAATTTTTGTGGATATTTTTGTGGACATTTATGTTCCAAGGACTATGTGAAAATCCACTACAAGAGGAATAAATTGATGCAAAATCAATATGGCTATGTTTCCTTGACTGGTATATGCTATGGATGAGAAAAAATCATGTCACTGTGAAATGTGAAGTCAAGCTACACTTTTTGCTCCTTGAGAAAAAATTTTCATTTTTTCCGGTTCTTCAACTTTCTGCAAACTATAACAATTTTTCGTGTAGAATTTCATTTTGCAGTAAAAATAAAAGTTGTGAGAAATTTTGTTAGCTTTCTATTACTTATTTTTTGAAATTTTTTTATGCAGATTTGATATGTCAACTTAGCGTTTCTTTGAGTGTGTGTTTCTTAACAATCAAAGAATTCATAAGAAGTCATGTTATGTGGCAACATTGTATTCATTGAAAATTTGTGTTTTTGAAAAAAAAAAATGTGTTACAACAATCTAGACAGAGTCTACTTTGGTTTCGTCATATTTACAAAGCCAATGGATGCATATCATAATTACTAGAATTTTTTGAACTGGTCCAATACGAAAAACTGCGTATTTTTTATATGTTTCGCGTGACAACAAATTTCTTAACATATAAGTTATAAACTAAAAATCTAAAAGCTACCCATTAGAGTCAACGGACCAATGTAATGCCCCATAATTGTTTCAATTTTTTTTACAATGTATTTTGGGAGACACAAAATTTTGATTTCACTGAATCACGATGACCCTCAAAAATTGTTTGCACTCATTTTATTAGAAAAATAATTAAAATTAATAAACGTTTATGAAATTCCATAAAATTTATATTTCCTAAAAGTAGATTCAATTCTGAAAATGCTTGTCTTGGTTCCGACAGTTAATTAACAAGTTTTCATGGAGTTTAATCAGTCCAAAGTTGCAGAACCGTTTTCAGAGCTTGGTTCTGCATAATCGGTGATGCGTTAGTTCGGCCGAACTATTAGTGAAAGTTCGGCCGAACTGTGTTTTCCGCTTACGGGCCACTAAAACTAACGGCTTAATAGTTCGGCCGAACTTTTTATCAAAATTTTGGCCGAACTATTGTGCAATTCTCCGTCGACCAGAAATTTTTGTGGAGCCCCCTACAAAACACATATTTCGCGTCAATATAAATTTCCGCGAAATGATTCACAATTTTCGCACATTTCGCACTTCATTTCATTTTACAACTTGGTTTGAATTCAAAAACTTTTCTTCAAAGTTTGGGTTTAAAAATTTTTTTTGGAAGACATTTTTTGGAGGCGGCGTGATTTTTCTTGGAGGTTCAAAGTTTGAGTTTAAAGAACTTTTTGGGAAGACATTTTTTTGGAGGTGACTTGATTTTTCTTGGAGGTATGTAAGTGTTTTGTGTTGAAATAAATCTTTTGAGCTTCTTTGTTCAAAAATTTTTCTTCACATTTTAGAGGCGGTGTGATTTTTCTTAGAGGGATGTACGTGTTTTGGATCAAGGATTACGTATTTTTTAGAAAAGATTTTTTTAAATAAAATCTTTTGTTATATTGTTTGTAATTGAGTTATTGTCTAATTTTTTAAAGGAAATTTTTTGAACCTCATACCCTATTATCATGGGAAATCGAAGAACTTGTGTGAGAAAATATGATAGAAAAAGAAAGCCTGAAGAATGTAGAGAAGAGACGAGACAATATCACAAAAGAAAGTTAGAAGCTCTCTCAAATATTGAAGAGGAAAATCAACCTCAAGCAGAAATTGAAGCAGGTATGTAAATGTAAATATTACATGATCTATTGATATATATTTAAAATTTTCCTAATGTAAAATGTGAAGCTTAATTTTTATTTGATGAACTAGTTTGAAAATATTTTGTTTGATGTAAACAGACAGAGATATTCCTCAAAATATTGAAGAAGAAAATCAACCTCAAGCAGAAATTGAAGCAGGTATGTAAATGTAAATATTATGATCTATTAATATATTTTTAAAGTTTTCCCAATGTAGAATGTGAAGCTTAATTTTTATTTGATGAACTAGTTTGAAAAATATTTTGTTTAATGTAAACAGACAGAGATACTCCTAAAAATATTGAAGAAGAAAATCAACCTCAAGCAGAAATTGAATCGGGTATGTAAATGTAAATATTATGATCTATTGATATATTTAAAATTTTTCTAATATTTATTGACATATTTATTAATTTAGTGATTTATTGAATATGTACTATTTTTTCGAATATGTACAGATGAAATCACTATCGATAATGAGATGTTAGAAAATGTTGACACTCACACATATGGAGATAAAAAACCTGACTATGTTATACGATATCGTGTCGATAAAATTTTTGAAATGTTTTTCAAAACTGAGCAAGTGACAGTTCAAGCTCAAATGTTGAAAGGTCTCCTATCATCAAGGAAATTAAAAGAAGCGACGACACTATTGGGTATTCGAAAATCAACCAAAGATAAAACAATGAAAGAAGAGGTGATAAAAAATATGAGTAGTGCTATAGAGTCAATTAAGAGATCTAGAGATAAAGAGGTTTCAAATATACGTAGAGGAATACAAATGGTAATGGTTTCACCAAGTACTCAAGAGAATCGTTTGAATATAACATCTATGGCACGAGCACTGGGAACCTCGCGAAAAACTCTGCACAAACATCGAAAATTTCGACTGCAAAGAGACGTAAATGATGAACTCGCTTGTTGGAGAGCTATTTGTAGGCAACCATACAAAGATAGACTTGGAGAAGATGTTAAAAAAATAATATATGAATATTGGAAGAACAATTCGCGTGTTTCACCGACTGCAAGACATGTGATGCGAAGAAGAATAGCACGAAATCAATATGAAGAACATGAAAACATCTCTTGGAAACCACTCAAATAGAGTTATTCAACAAGTTCAAAGAAGAGAATCGTCAAATTCAAGTTTCACTCAGTGCTTTTGTTCAACAAAAACCATGGTATGTAAAACCTATCACCGTACGCGACACTTGTTGTTGCCGTTATCATGTGGAATTTGAGTTATATTATGACACATTCCTTGATTTCGGTAGAACATTATGAAAGGATTCACCTCCTCCTTCCACTATCCGTGAATTCGTATCTCAAATTATATGTGAAAGAGAAAGCGACGAACTATTTTACAAAAAGAAATGTGTTGGTGGTAAAAAATGCGATGATTGTGGAAATTTGACTAAATTTCAAAACAAATATCATATTGATATAAATGATCAATCATTGTCCAACATGAAAGTGAAATGGAAGAGATATGAATATACCAGTACATCGATTCAAGGTGCAGATAGTGTTAAAAGAATCGAATTACGAGAAGATGAAATTTTTCTAATAGACTTTTTGAGAAAGTTTGAAGCAGAAATTTACAAATACACCATGCATTCCCATAGAGCTCGATGGAAAGACTTGCAATTCAAAAAATCTCGTGAAGTTTTTCCACCAGGAACCATTTTGTCAGTGATTGATTTTGCATAAAACTACACATTTGTTCCACAAAAAGAAATTCAGAGTGAATACTATCACTCTGACCAAGTCTCCATGCTCGTCCATATTCTATATAGACATGCTGAACAAAATGTCGATCATATAGAAAGCACGAGTGAAAATCGACATATCATTAAAGAATATCATTTTTATATCAGTGACGATCGTACACATGATACATGTTTTGTACAACATTGTTTTGAAAGAATTTATGATTCATTGAAAATCGTGGAATAACATTCAATGAACATTGGATATGGTCAGACGGATGCGCAGGTCAATTCAAATCTGCACGATCATTTTTTTGGTTGTGTCGTCTTCATAAGAAAACTTGCATTAAACATTGTTGGAATTTCTTTGAGACTGGCCATGGAAAAGGAGAACATGACGGTGCAGGAGCATGCATCAAACGAGTACTTCGAAGATATCAAATGAACCACTTTGCACGCCGACTTGTGAACGCTGAAGAAGTTGTTCAATGGTGCAAAAATGCTCTAAGCCATGAGATTAACCCATCAAGAGAAGTGTGAAGGTACATTCAATTTAATTTATATTGGAAATCTAATTTTAAACATTGTACATTTATCATGCAATGATTATTTTTAATTGTATTTTGATATCATATTTACAAATTCTTTTTCTAATTTTCCATATAAAGGTTTTTCTGGCATATTGGAATTGGAGACGTAAATAGATCAATTGGAAATGAGGTTGGAACAATAAAAGGGACTCGAAAATTGCATTCAATTCAAACAAAATTGTCCACAAATGTGTTTGCATTGGATAAAAGAAAATATTCTTGTTTTTGTGATGTTTGCATAGACAACACAAAATCCAATGACGTCCGTGAAAACAAAATGTATGTGAACGATTGGAAACATACAGAGCTAAATACAAAGGGAAAAATGTCTGTTGCAATGTTTGAAGAAATGGAATCAGAGGAAACTACAATATCATCCGATGGTGATCGAGTTTCTGATCTTGTTAGAGAAGGTAACATTTGAATTACTTTTTAAGGATTTAAAGATTTACAAATAAATTTAAATATGCATAATTAAATGTTAAATTTATTTTATTGTGCAGGAGATGTTTTTGCTGTAATTGCACCTATTGACAACGATGAAAATGTAAAGTATTATTTGATGCGTTGCATCGAACAAAAAATGAAATTATTACAAGACTATAATGATCATGGATTTTAGTATGACAAAGGGTCTATTATACTGAAAGGTTATTTTTTTAAACAAACTCGTCAAAGTGGAGACTTTGTTTACTTCGAAGACTATGAACCCGATTCCATAAGTTGTCAATATAGTCACTTGGTGTGTGCAGCACGCATAAAGTTGATAGAAGTTCAATCAAAGAAAAAATCAAAAATTAAGAAATGGAAAATGTCAAAATCCGATCATGAACGGATTATTGAGGATTGAATTCCATTAGAATTTTTTTGAGTGAAGTTTCCAACAATTTATTATCTTTTAGACCTTTCAGTACTCAACTAAAAATTGAACTGCTTATGTTATTTGTGGTTTGCAGATGTTACAAATTGTTTGGGTACAAGCACGTGCTCTAGTATCCACTGAAAGTAGTTTTTCTATACACATGTGCATTGATTAAAAATGTTAAATATGTATTGGATATATATATTCTAGAATGAAATTAATTGCTCTTGTATATTAATTGTTCTTGTATATGTTCTCCGACCATATGGTACAAATTATTTCACTTTATTTTGTAAAGTCAGATTCGGTCCCCATATGGCCTAGCCTCCAAGGGACGAGATAAAAAGTGGTTGTCCCCACTTGCCCGAATCTCGGCTTTTAAGTACAATTTTACTGTTTATGTCAAGCATCTTACATGATGTCCTAGCCAAAGATAGATTCTCTTTGATTCAAGTTTCCAATAAAAGTTGTCACCGAATGACCTGCTCGAACTCTTGTAGTAAACACCATACCTCATCTCTCTTGCTCTCCAATATTATTAGGTTTAATTATTATAACACAAAAATCGTTCTACATTGTCAATAATTTTTTGCGCTTAGACTAAAATCAATGAACACTATTAATCCAATGTATTTACAAGTAATGTACCATCATACATGCAATTATATCAAATTAGAAATCAACATATACAATGAAATCAATGGGGATTGTATTGTTACAAGTAACATAATTTCAATTTACCATATGTGCAAATGTAGGTTGAAACCATCCAAAACTTTAAGTTTTAAAACCCTTTTGATTATATATTTTGCATCATTAAAACATTTAACATTTAAAGTTCATTAAATATCACATGCAAAATGTAGATTGAAACCATCCAAAACCGGAGTTTTAAAAACTTCACATGCCATGCCAATTATAATTCAACAATCCAACAAAAACATTTAACAAATTAAATATCATGCGCCACTAAGACGACCACACTAACAGGATTGGTGCACTTCGTTTGGAAGGAGTCAATATATGTCGTATTGGAGCGATTAGACAGAATTTGAAAAGGAAAGAGCTTGAACCAATTCAAGCAGACCCAGGATCGAATGGTTCTATGGAGCTTCATGAGAAGAGATATGTGAAAAGCACTGTTAAGCCATGCCAATTATAATTCAACAATGCAACAAAAACATTTAACAAATTAAATTTCACACGCCAAAGTCGTTTCAAGTTTTCGGTAAAAGTTGTCACCGAATGACCTACTAGAATATTATAAATACTAACTTTGTAAGATCATTTGGCATTCGGAAAAATTCGAAAGTCTTAGACTGTCAATCAATTTAAAGTATCATTCACCCTAGGGAGTATAAAATATTCAATGTAGGTTGGTGATGATGCTCACTCCTAGCTTGAAGCAGCGCCAATGACCAATTCTTTAATGAATTCCAATGCACTAGACCAAAGTTGGTTCAACCTACTTGGTTTTTCACCCAAGAAATTCCAAGGATGGAATTTCTAGACAAACTGCTGAAATTGAAAAGCTTGACATGGAGATACGACAAGGTGAACAAAGACTTCAGAAACTCTTTATGGAAAGGGCTCACTTGAAGGAAATAAGCACCACGTTGCAGGGTAAAGTCAAGAACATGGAAGATAAGATCAAGAGGGACTTTCTTGATCCGAAACCTATTGGCTTGAAGAAAGAAAATGCATGTGTTGGCACACTTGGAAAAGAAGACGACCACACTAAGAGGATTGGTGCACTTCATTTGGAAGGAGTCAATATATGTCGTATTGGAGCAATTAGACAGAATTCGAAAAAGAAAGAGCTTGAACCAATTCAAGCAAGCCCAGGATCAAATTGTTATATGGAGCTTCATGAGAAGAGATATGTGAAAAGCACCGTTAAGCCAAGGGCTAGTTCGAAAAACATATTGGAAGAGGAAATGTTGAAGAAGATTGCGAAAGTAAGGCACAAGACAAGGAGGAATGATGATGAAAGTTCCTTGGACTTGAGATTCATGTCTACAACCGTACATGGGAAAAAGTTCTCTGCTTTGATAGACACGGGGGCTACCCATAGCTTCCTAAGTCGAAAGGCAGCTTCATCTCTTAGAAAGAGGAAGGCTAGCATCGAGAAAGAGTTGAGTGCTTTCAAGGCAATCAAATCGAGGATAAAAGTAGCACGACTGGTGTCATGAAAAGCACACATGTGAGAGTAGGGTCATGGTTTGGAAAGATAGACTTAAGAGTCATTGACATGGATGATCATTCTATGATGGACCATACCAATGATGGACCGAGACATTCTCTTAATTCTTGTGATCAATCTTAAACTATTTTATGAAAGATAGATAAACCATTTAAATATTTAGCTCTAACTCTTGTAGTAAATACCATACCTCAAGTCTCTCTTGCTCTCCAATATTATTAGGTTTAATTATTATAACACACAAATCATTCTACAATGTCAATAATTTTTTGCGCTTACACTGAAATCAATGAACACTATTAATCCAATGACTTTACAAGTAATGTACCATCATACATGCAATTATATCAAATCAGAAATCAACATATACTACATAATGAAATCAATGCGGATTGTTTTGTTACAAGTAACATTTAAATTTACCACATGTGCAAATGTAGGTTCACATTCTGTCATTCATGTAGTTTTAAAAACTTCAGATACCATTAGAATTATAATTCAACTATCCAACAAAAACATTTAACATTAAATATCACATGCCATGCCAATTATAATTCAACTATCCAACAAAAATATTTAACATTAAATATCAAATGTCAAATGTAATTCAATGACAACATTACTTCACATTCACATGCCAAAAGTACTAAAACCATCCAAAGAACACTGAAATCAATGAAAAAGTTATTAATCCAATGACTTTACAAGTAATGTACCATCATATGTATGCAATTATATCAAATCAGAAATCAACATATACTGTAATGAAATCAATGGGGATTGTCTTGTTACAAGTAACATTTCAATTTACCACATGTGCAAATGTAGGTTCACATTCCATCATTCATGTAGTTTTAAAACTTCAAATGCCATGCCAATTATAATTCAACTATCTAACAAAAACATTTAACATTAAATATCACATGCCATGCCAATTATAATTCAACTATCTAACAAAAACATTTAACATTAAATATCACATGCCATGCCAATTATAATTCAACTATCTAACAAAAACTTTTAACATTAAATATCACATGCCATGCCAATTATAATTCAACTATCCAACAAAAACATTTAACATATGTCCAAAAATATGTCCAAAAAACATTGTAATAAAATATGTCCAAAAATTGTAAATCTCACTCAAGTATCAAACTGTATAGTGTTTAACAAATTTTAAAACCATCTAAATTTTGAAATAAAATCAAATCTACTGTATATATTGTCCATCAAATGGAGGATCTAGCCTCTGGGTCTCGGTTAGCTCGCTATCTTGTAAAGGGAAAACCTACATACACAATGCACATGTACTTGAACATTAAAATTTGAAGTTTTAAAAATGAATGAGAATATATATATCTAGAACTTCATGTAAAAAACAAAATATAACAAAAAAATCACGCAATACCTTGTAAGGTTGCCTCTCCATTTGATGAACAGGATCTGCCATAGAAACATCTCCAGTGGTAACCTGTACAATATACATGTACAGTTAAATATAAATATATATATATACATAAAAAATTTATATAAATTAAAAAATTTCAAATGAAAATGCACATGTACATATATAAACTTATTTGAACAATAATATTAAAAAAAAGAACTAAAGACAACTTCTTCAAATGTTGTGGATGTTCCTATCTCCGTCGCTAAAGTCCTCGGATTAAAAAAATCTTCTATACGAACCTAAATTCAAAATTTTTTAAATAACTCAAAATATAGATCTCTCTCTATATATCTCAATTTTTAATGGAAATTTTTGAGGTAACATAAATTTTGAACTTTTGAAAAATTGTCCATACTTGTACATCTCCCAATGAAGTAGAAGGTATATCTCCTAAAGAAGAAGAAGGTACCGGCATCCCAAAAACATCAGACGGAATCGGTACCTGTTAAAACATTTTATCGAATTATATATATACATACATGTACATAGTGGCAACAATTATTTATTTTAGAGTCACTTAAAAAACACTAACATACATCTGCCAACATATCATGATGGCCAGACCCAGCTGCATCGTTTGAGCCAGAGGTCCCGAACGTAATATTAACATTTTCATCACGCATCATGTCTGAGAACTGCAAATGGTGTTTTAACATATAATCATACATTTTTGTTAGATTAATGTACACATACAAATAAATGTATACATGTACATACACATGTATTTATTACAAATTGTACACATGTATATGTAAATATAATTTCAAACCTTAAGGTCACTAACACATACCGTTCCGGTGCCCTCTTCCTCATGAAAAATTAGGTCTTGCAGACCATTGCGACAATTTATTGCGTATGTTCGGAGATCTTCAACATTCATGTTGTAAATCTCCTCATCTGTATGATAAACAAAATTGGCACGTGCATTTTCACATGCTCTTTGTCGATTTAAGCCAAGATCGACTCCACTCAATCCGCTATGAACATTTTCGATCATAACATCTCTTGATTCATGACTTATTTGAGAAGTCGCATCCATCTCTGATCGCAGGGTTTCGACTCGAGACGGTTGACTCACCAATGGCGGCTCAGGGCGAGGCAACTCCACATCTCGCTTAGCGCCCTTACGTTGACATAATCGACCTCTCCCCGGGCCAAAAAATTCTGAAGGAAGGTCATTGTAGTCTGGTTTCATATCCAAAAAAAATTCTGCATAAAAAATTTGTGCAAAATAAAGAGGAACCTCATCGTTCCATGGAAGCCTTCCAAACGCCGCAAGATGTCGACTATACAAATATTTTGCTTTGTCTGGGTGCTTGAAATACTGCACCTTCAACATCTTTCTTTTTGGCCCTTCCTTATAATTAAACATTGACTTAGCCTGCGCTCTTGAAACTTTTTTTTTATGTCTTGCCATTTATCGGGACCTATCACTGTTTCTCTTCTCTTTCTCATCACTTCTACAAACGAATCAGTGGTTGGCCCCAAATATTTGTACACTTTTACCATTTCACTCAATGAATGTGTAACTATTTCTAGGCTTTGTCTATTCTCAGTAGGTAGAGACAAATCCTGGAGATCTTTTTGCAATTTTGCATAAAGGCTTTGACACCTTTGTAAGGTACATTCCGCCATGTTCGTTTCCCATGGTATATCAGTAATCTCAGCCGGATAAGTTGTGCTAGGTTGATAGCCTTCTTCTTCAATGTAGCGCACTGCCCTGCGTCTTTTTTGACCACTGGCTCTAACATTTTCAGCCTCTGCATCAATATATATAAAATTTCGTATATTAGAAAAAACACGTGTAAAAAAAGTCGTACAAATTTAATGAAAAAATATTGAAATTGATTTCAACCTTGATGTTGTTGGTTAACATCATCTCCAACTTGACCCTGCTGAGAAGCATCCCCAGAATGATGCTGCTGAGAACCAGACCCACAGTGACCCTGTTGAGAACCAGCCGCCGTTGATTGCTGGCCTTCGGGGGAATAAATATCACCCCCTTCCCGCACCCTGCTACCTCGACCGGCTGAACCTTGGCCACGCTCCATGGATGGAGTAGAAAGCCTTCTCCTCTTGCCTCCTAAAAATTAAAATATGAAACTTATTAACAACTAATTTCACTCACAAAGTTAATAAAAAAATCACTTCCATATGTACACACATGTATGGATATTTAAGATTATATTTAAATACCGTGAACATCCTCCATATGGGATTCCGCTGATCTTCTTCTTTCATCCTCCATGATATATATCTATTGGCCGACATTCACAAAATAGATTTCAAAAAATCAATACCTCAGAGTAAAATCCAGTTTGGGGGCTGTTAAATCCAGTATGTTCTATATTTCTTAGAACAATAGAAGGTTTATAAAATAACATGCAAAGCAACATGAGACTTGGAACAATCATTTTCATTATCTATATGGAAGGCAAGAATGATTATATCCCCTTGAGCTTAAGCTTATGTAGTTTGTCAATTTTTATCATATATTTTTTTGGTAAGTGTAAATGTTTTTTTTTATCTATAGTACAAGTCATGAGTCCCCCAATTTTACCTTATGTAAAGCATGATTCTAGGATTACTAAAATTTGTACTTGGTTTTTTAAGAATATATCAAATAAAGTTTTTGAGAAGCAAATATGGCTTGTTCCTTAGAATTTGGCACTTTGAATTTCCTTCCCCATATTTCTTGTTAATTATTATAACCTTAAAATGGCTAATATTGGTTTGTCATCATCATCTAAAAATGACTTGGCAGATGAAAATTTACCATGTCAATCATCATCACTTCACACCATCTCATACATGACCCCTTCTACATATTATATGCATGAATCATCAATCATCATCTCGAAATTCATTAGCAGCTAATTTTATCGATAGCCACACCACTATACATATAATTATCATATACACTACTACATTAATGAACTCTACGTTGTTTGCTATTGTAAAGTCCAATAACAAACAATGTTAATTGAGTTTAGTAGTGTATATAACAATTTCTTTGACTTCCAGGTGTGTTGTGACTATTAGTAGAATTAACTACCAAAATGAATTTCCAAAATAAAATGTTGGAAGAGAAAAAATAGGCAATCACTGGATATGGAGTGTGTGGAGGAGGACAAACTTATAGTGATCCCTTCCTTATCAAATTTCGTTTATTCACCTAATGTCACAATCAATCATGGTCTAGATAGAAGGGATGACCTACCATAAATTCAATCATATAATGTGTAGAAGGGTCATATGTAGATGGTGTGAAACGATGATTACAAACATGATAATTTTTCATCTACTAGGTCATTTTGAGATGATGATTACAAACCAGTGCTAGCCCATTAAAGGTTATAATCATTGGTGCCTAATGTGGGGTGGAAAATTTAAATCAAGTCCGTATCAAAGTACAATTTAGCTCATTTTAGTCAAGGTCAGTTAGAAGAATTAGCTATTGGTTTCTACCTTCAATTTCCTCTGAAAATGAATGTGTACATGCTTTTGAGAGACATTAGAGACATTAGAGTACCTTCAATTTCCTCTGAAAATGAATGTGTATGTGCTTTTGAGAGACATTAGAGACATTAGAGGAACAAGGTCCAAATTTTTGATGAAAATGTGCTATGAAAGTAAAGGTTTTTAAAGGCAAGCATGTACAAGGCATAGTTGAGCCAAATGTTCTTCAAGAAGGGCCTAATTATTTGGGTCTTGGTTATGGAAAACATGGAAAATGCTAAGCCAAGGAGGCTTGTGAGGTTTGTGTTCATGATGAATGGAACATGTACATAGTTTACCTTAAAGTTGTTGTGTTTAACGGATATTAAAATGAAGAACTTCTATTTAGATCCATTCCAGAGATTGACTGCAGGGGCATTTACTAGATATGTCACCTTTCATAAAAGATGAGATCCAGAGGCTACCCGGCCCTTTACAGACTCTGCCTATAGAACTTGTAGAAGTAAACACTAGAGGCATTAAAAATATCAAAGAACATTTTCATGCTCAGACATGGGAATGTGTCTCTTTCCCTACGCAAAAAAATAGTTCTTGAGGTAGTTAATCTTCATAGACATGTCATCAAGCAAGTCAATGTGATCATCCCTCCTTCCCTCCCTTCTAAAATAATTATGTTTTGCGGGTCAGAAAGCCAAAATATGGAGACAATTATCACCAAATCCAACGTACGATTATGCATGATAAAGAATATCTAGCGCTTTCCCTTGTTAAATATATTAATAAGGGAAAGCGCTAGAGATTCTCCATCATGCATAATCGTACATTGATGCTTATAGAGTGAAAACTGAAAGAATCAACTTGTAGGGTCATTTTAATGGGGGGTGGAGAATTCAAGTCTTTGCAAATTCAAAGTATGGTGCATGTTGCATGAAGCAAGATGTTGAAAGTAGAGTTATGTTAAACACACTTAAATGCAACAAATATGGAAATTTGTACATAGCTCTATTATTTGACTTAAGAGTCGGTTGTTTGAAAAGGCATGTTTTGTCAACTTGTGTTTGGTTGATGGTTTTGTACACCAATATGTAAGAGTACATGGACATATTCACATGATGTGAATTTTTTTTTTCTTTGAAGGAGAAAATGATGTGTTTTCAGTTTGATGGTTTTGTTTGTGACAAGACGTCACAAGATTTTGCGAAGGTCCACTCTTTAGCGAGAGCCTCATGATTACAACCTATCCGTGAGAATCAAATGGTAGTGCATCCTTATTTTGAAAACAAGTAGGATTCTAAGCTACCTAGGACTCAAACCATCATTTTTAAATTTGAAATATAATGGTGTTGTTTCAATCCCTGAATCCACAACCCTAACACATGAAATCACTAATCTAATTACACGTGAAATAAATAGTTATTTTCTCCAACATTAAAAATATAACTAAAAACTAAATTCAACATAGTTGAAAGAAAAAGAAGCGCCATTGAAATGGTTTGCTGACAAATGGTTAGAGATTTCTTATCCAATTAAGGCCTAGCATATATTTTGATGTTTCATGAATTTCTTTGCAAATTCAAAGTATGGTGCATGTTGCATGAAGCAAGATGTTGAAAGTAGAGTTATGTTAGACACACTTAAATGCAACAAATATGGAAATTTGCACATGAGCTCTATTATTTGACTTAAGAGTCAGTTGTTTGAAGAGGCATGTTTTGTCAACTTGTGTTTGGTTGATGGTTTTGTACACCAATATGTAAGAGTACATGGACATATTCACATGATGTGAATTTTTTTTTTTCTTTGAAGGAGAAAAATGATGTGTTTTCAGTTTGATGGTTTTGTTTGTGACAAGACATCACAAGATTTTGCGAAGGTCCACTCTTGAGCGAGAGCCTCATGATTACAACCTATCCGTGAGAATCAAATGGGAGTGCATCCTTATTTTGAAAACAAGTAGGATTCTAAGCTACCTATGACTCAAACCATCATTTTTAAATTTGAAATATAATGGTGTTGTTTCAATGCCTGAATCCACAACCCTAACACATGAAATCACTAATCTAATTACACATGAAATAAATAGTTATTTTCTCCAAAATTAAAAATATAACTAAAAACTAAATTCAACATAGTTGAAACTAAAAGAATCGCCATTGAAATGGTTTGCTGCCAAATGGTTAGATTTCTTGTCCAATTAAGGCCTAGCATGTATTTTGATGTTTCATGAATTTCTTTGCAAATTCAAAGTATGGTGCATGTTTCATGAAGCAAGATGTTGAAAGTACATAGCTCTATTATTTGACTTAAGAGTCAGTTGTTTGAAGAGGCATGTTTTGTCAACTTGTGTTTGGTTGATGGTTTTGTACACCAATATGTAAGAGTACATGGACATATTCACATGATGTGAATTTTTTTTTTCTTTGAAGGAGAAAAATGATGTGTTTTCAATTTCATGGTTTTGCTTGTGACAAGACGTCACAAGATTTTGCGTAGGTCCACTCTTTAGCGAGAGCCTCATGATTAAAACCTATCCGTGAGAATCAAATGGGAGTGCATCCTTATTTTGAAAACAAGTAGGATTCTAAGCTACCTAGGACTCAAACCATCATTTTTAAATTTGAAATATAATGGTGTTGTTTCAATGCCTGAATCCACAACCCTAACACATGAAATCACTAATTTAATTACACATGAAATAAATAGTTATTTTCTCCAACATTAAAAATATAACTAAAAACTAAATTCAACATAGTTGAAAGAAAAAGAAGTGCCATTGAAATGGTTTGCTGACAAATTATGGTTAGAGATTTCTTATCCAATTAAGGCCTAGCATGTATTTTGATGTTTCATGAATTTCTTTGCAAATTCAAAGTATGGTGCATGTTGCATGAAGCAAGATGTTGAAAGTAGAGTTATGTTAGACACACTTAAATGCAACAAATATGGAAATTTGTACATGAGCTCTATTATTTGACTTAAGAGTCAGTTGTTTGAAGAGGTATGTTTTGTCAACTTGTGTTTGGTTGATGGTTTTGTACACCAATATGTAAGAGTACATGGACATATTCACATGATGTGAATTTTTTTTTCTTTGAAGGAGAAAAATGATGTGTTTTCAGTTTGATGGTTTTGTTTGTGATAAGACGTCACAAGATTTTGCGAAGGTCCACTCTTGAGCGAGAGCCTCATGATTACAACCTATCCGTGAGAATCAAATGGGAGTGCATCCTTATTTTGAAAACAAGTAGGATTCTAAGTTATGGGGAATATTCATCTGCATATTTTTATATTATAAAGCAGTGAGTAAAATTGTATTCCATTTGTGTCAATGTTAAGGTTAAGCACATGGATTAAAGTTTTATATATTATATGAGTACGCTATGTATTACATATGGTCTTGAATGAGCTTTTGGACTCTTTAGATATATATCTAAAGAGTCCAAATGCTCATTCAAGACCATATGTAATCCTCGTCTAACTTAGCCAGGGATTTGCAATACTATATTTGAGTTGGCTAGCTCCATTTCAAGATATTATGGTTATCCAAGAGGGGATATAAAAAATGAAAATAAGGATATTGAACTGTAGGTTATCCAAGTTGGACATAGAACCAGTGGAGAAACCTGAGGAAACACTATGTTTTCAGGTCGAACCTTTGTAGAGGTTCCAGTACCTGAGCCTTCCATTTTCAAATTTCTTTTTAAGGCTAGATTTCACATGGGCTAAAATTTTAGGGTCACAACCAATGAGTATAAAGTCATCAACATAAAGAACAATTATTATGACATGGTTACTACTTTCTTGGTATAGGCATTGTAGTTATAATTGCATATATAAAAATAAGTATTAAGAAGAAAGTTGTTCATTTTAGCATTCCAAACATGAGGATCTTACTCAAGTCCTAGAGAGATTTCTTCAGGTGGTAAACAAATATAGTCATTTTGAATATAGTTAGGAGGTTATTCCAAGTAAATTTTTTCTTGCAATCCCCATGCAAGAAGGTGGATTTAATGTTCATTTAATGGACCTCCAATTTATATGAAATAATAAGGGCTAGAACAGTAAAACGGGAATTAATTTTTGCTATAAGGGAAAAGGTTTTATTCTAATCAACCCCTTTTAGTTGAGAAACTTTTATCAACTATATAAGTGTTATGTCTTTCAACACTTCCATCTAATGAACACCTCTAGTTCTATGCACCAATTTACATCTAACAAGGTTTCCTCCCGGACGAGGTATTAGATCCCAAGTATCATTCACCACTAAGGAAGGAGGAAACCTTGTTAGATCCTTGGAAGTTTCTATAAATATTTTTAGATCAAAAGCCTTTGAAAACTGATCTAAAAGAGAGAAGAATATGTTATCACTAAGCTGGAACCAATTGGGTTGTTCAATGGTCAACCTTATGTAACTATTTCAAATCACTTTGGACTGAAAGTTAGCCCTTCTAGTTAGAGAGGGCTCTCTCAAAGAAAACAAATGAATACTCGATCAAATTTATATTGCAAATGGATAACTCTTTTTGTGTTTTAAGTTATTTTGCTAGTGGAAGATGTATGAAAGGCTACCAATAGATTTTTGTTACAACGGTCTGCCACCTAGGCTAGACTTCGATACTGACCTAGAGACCTAATTCAAATAGGATTACATCACTTTTGAGGAAAAATAGGGGTATTTCAATTTTAATAGAGTTGGTAATAAAAGTGCCTATTTTTTTTGTTAACATATTCACTTCCATTATATACTCCTAACTTCTAAAGTTGATGTCCTAATTGTTTTTCTACAAGAACATGTAAGCTAAAAAGTTCACTCTTAAGTTTTAAAAAATAAATCTCGGTGTCTCTGGAGAATCTATCAATAAAATTTAAGTAATTGAAGCTATAGAAATAAGTAGAAGGAAGAGAATCACAAAAATCACTATGAACAAGTGACAAGGGGGGAAATTAAGAGGAATAATTTTATTTCCATGGTAACCTAGTAAAGTCCCTACTTCTTGTATATCCTCAATATATAATTTCCATGAAAAGTAGTTTTAATTTGAATAAGTAGGAGATTACCTAGACTAGCCATATTACAATATGCAAATAAGATTATTTCAAAAGAAAAAATTAATTGTTTAGAAGGGGAGTTCTCAAATAAATGGTTAGTTTTATGAAAATGACACTACAAATGTAATTTGGATGTCAAAATTATACCACTTTGAAAAAATATATAAAAATGAACGAAAGTACTATGTGGGAAGTGGAGGTTGATCAACGCAATGATTGTTGTACATTGAGACTATTGAGTTAATTTACGAACCCAAAAATATATAAAATAAACAAAACAAAACAAAACAAAACAAAAAAAACATTTCTTCTCTAAATTTCATTATAAGCTCACATTTACAAATATATACAATTAGTTACTTGTATTAATGCAAGTGACTCACTTTTATAAATAAGTGAGAAACATGTTTACAATATGGTCACTTTATAAATTAAAGTCATATGAAAAAAAAATAGAAAAAAAATATAACATATAAAAAAATTTCAAAAAAAAAGGTGAAACAACAACCGCAACAATTTAATGAAAAAGGAACTACTTGTAATTTAATAAAGTAAATTTTAACCTATTGAATTAATGCATATATAAAAAAAAAGTTAAGAAGGATAAAGGATGTTGTTTCTTTTTCTTTTTCTCTAAGTATGTGTTTGCCTAATGCTTATGTATTTTCTTGCAAAAAACTTCAACATGGTTGCATGCAAAAACAAATAATTTTTTCAAATAAAAAAATTGAAAACTTTACAAGCTTGGGGTTAGATTTAAAATGGTCTACGCAAAAAATAAATACCAATTTTCTTTTTTATTTGTGATTTATCAAGATCAAAAAGAGTGAAGGCAAAGAAAAAAATACACACAAACTGAGAATAAAAAATAGAAAATAATATAATAGAAAAATATAAGAATACACACAAAATAGAGATAGGAGCCAAGAAGCAGATTTGAAAAAAGATTGGTAGTGGCCAGTGGGAAATCAAGGAATGTAAAGAGGGTTTGTTCAGCCTTCTCCAGCTATGTCCCTGGTACAAACTGACTCTTCCCTGTTTTCTCATTATTGGCTGATTTTTTATTATATATATATATGAAGAAGGCAGTATCATAGTTTTGGACCCTTCACAAAGATGGTAAGTGGTTATTTTTTTCACTCTTCTGTAGCTTCATAATATGCACACAGAACAACAACTATGTATTTGCTTAGATTGATTAAAAGAAACTAAAACAAAGCATTTTGTGGACAGATCCAGTTATCTGCACACCACTGGATATGCTGAGCAGGAACATGTAAAAGGAAATCTGAATATTGGGCGTACTCATACAATATATAAAACTTTAATCCATGTTCACTGTTTATGCAGAAAAGAATATATTGAAAAGCCAAGAACTTTCATGAAGTTTTCAAAGTTTGTACTTTTAAATAGGGGGAGACAGGGCTCACAAATTCCAACATATGGACAGAACACCAATAATTTTTTTTTTTGACATAATCGGTTGCAGATTTATATTCGAAAAAATTAAAATGGGAGACAAAGCTCCATTGGTAAAGGGCAGAATGTTTGAGAGAGGGGCGCAATTGCTGTTACAACAGTGAGAGCAGTGCCCCCTGCGCTTCTACATTGCTTGATTGTAGCGTGGGTTATTCTGGTGTAGATTCGGACATACTTGGACTGTAGCGTGGGTTATTACCAGCAGCATCATATTTGCTGAGGTTTTAAAATCAAATGCAAAATATATTAAAAGATTCTGAAACTGAAACATGATGTCCATCTACGCACATAAATAGCTACTCGCGTAATCAGTCCGGCTTAAAGCTGTGGTAAATTTTCAAATAATTTACTAGTTTTATCACTTCAATTTAAAGCTGCAAAAAAATTCAAAATATTTACTCTTTTTGTCACTCCATCGTAAAGTTGCAGAAAAATTCAAAATATTTACTCTTTTTGTCACTCCATCGTAAAGTTACAGAAAATTTTCTAAATATATTGTTGGTATCCCTCAAACCTAAAATCTCTGAAATCGTTCAAATTTGAAGGGAAAATGGGCACTCCTTAGACAAGAAAACTATGGAAATAAAACAAATGCTACAGCCACATCGTTCGTAAGGTCCCAGCACGTAGAATAAAGATGACATATTTAACATTACAGGCCAGGGAACTCCTTAGACAAGCAAACTATGGAAACAAAACAAATGCTACAACCACATCGTTCGTAAGGTCCCAGCACGTAGAATACAGATGACATATTTAACATTACAGGCCATTTCATTCATATAAATAGCAAAAACGTAATAACATACCCGAGCAAATAACAGCAGGAGCGCCAACGCGGCGAATCGACGGAAATAAAACAAATGCTACAGCCACATCGTTCGTAAGGTCCCAGCACGTAGAATAAAGATGACATATTTAACATTACAGGCCAGGGAACTCCTTAGACAAGCAAACTATGGAAACAAAACAAATGCTACAACCACATCGTTCGTAAGGTCCCAGCACGTAGAATACAGATGACATATTTAACATTACAGGCCATTTCATTCATATAAATAGCAAAAACGTAATAACATACCCGAGCAAATAACAGCAGGAGCGCCAACGCGGCGAATCGACACAAAGCCAACGCTGAAACAGAGCCAATGCCGTAACAGCAGGAGTGCCAACGCTGTGAATCGAAACAGAGCCAACGCTCAAACAGAGACAAATAGAAACAAAGCCAACGCTGAAACAGAGACAAATAGAAACAGAGCCGAAAAATCGCGCGAAAAATAAAAACAGTAACATTCGCGGGAGCTGTATTTATAAAAACATAGTTCGGCCGAACTTTTTTATAAGTTCGGCCGAACTCCTGTTGCCGGTTTTCCAAACCTCCGGCAAAAATTATGTTTGTTGCGCCGTCACTGTGCCGTCAATCTAAACGGATTCAAAAGTTCAGCCAAAATCTTTAATAAAGTTCGACCGAACTATTATATAGTTTGGCCGAACTTTATGAAAGAGTTCTCGCCCTAACTAAGCGAAAAATTTCTGCCTCAATTCTCACAAAAGTGTAACCCAACACGTTTACTACCAAGAATGAGTTTTGTAATCTCCTTTTGACATTTAAGAAGGAAACAAATCCTACTTTGAAGCTAGAGAATTGAGTTCTAACTGGGATTTCTTAACATATTAGGTGATGAATATTAAGGGTGGTGGAGGAGGTCAAGTTAGAAAATTGAGTTCTACGTAGGATTCCCTACATATTAGGTGATGGCCTAATAAGGGTGGTGGAGGTCAGAATTTTTGGAAAGGTGTTGGTATCATTCAATTCAATATTTATTTCCTTGATTACAAGGGTTGATAATCCTATAACATTTGGTGAGTTTAGACCTATGTAAAATTTTAATTGCACATATAAGTTCATTTTAAATGTTTTCATCAATAAATAAATAATTTCCACTCATACAGGTTATTAGTATAATTTCGATTTTCAAAATGGAGGCAAATCCATGAAGATATTGGATATTCTCAAGTAGGTTTCCATTCTATTAGATCATAAAATATGTCTATCATGGTGTCAAAACTAGTTCTTTCTAAGGCATAGGATATGACCTGCTAGCTATACCTGATGCTTATATTGATACAAATTGGTTTCAAACTGGATGTTGGTAAATGGATGATAGGATACATTTCCACTATTTCATTGTCCACACTTCTTAATGGGCTTTACTCTTCCTTTTCACTCGAATGAGAGGACTAAGAATGATCCCTTTTGTATCCATATTTATTCTTACTAGTGGTAGAGGGGATTAGCATGACTATTTAAGAAGTGAAAAGAAACTAGGTTATTAAAGTGATTAGGATTAGAGGGGGAGAACACTTTATGTATATTTTATTTGGAAATGATATGTTACTTTCTATTAATAGTTATTTTATTGAAGGGGGGAAATAAAGGAGATTCTTCATTTGTATTTCAAGGCCATCAAAATGGATTTTTTTTACAGAAACCTACAATTAGTTTGAATAATATAAATGAAGAGATCTAATATTTTTTAAAGAAATAGTTTCCATTACATAAATTTGGATTAAGATGCAAAATTTAAATGCTTGGGCTTCATTATGAAGCTAAATAGCTATAATAATGTGAATGGCATTGGCTTATTGGAAAAATTAAGGGAAAAATACACTTATGATGTAATAGGAGGCTACGTCAAGGTGATATATTAGCTCTATTTATTGTTGCGTTGGAGGGAATTCAAATGTGTTAGCCTCTATAGTGCATGTTCCCAAAGGATTTGCTGAGAAGAAAATGAAAATATGTTTTAGTTTCGCATATAAAGGAAACATAGATCAAGGAGGTTATCATTTTGTTAAATGGAAAACCCTTTCTCATTCAAAAGGTGAAAGGGGATGGGGCATCAAGAATATTCATTGAAATATTTCATATTTAACACTTGTGCAAGAAATACCCATAATAATGGGTAGAGAGACTTCTAGTGAATATGCATCCAGTTTTAAAATAATAATGGGTTGAAAGACTTCTAGCAAATATGCACCCATTTAAAAAAAAATAATGGGTAGAGAGACTTCTAGAAAATATGCATCTATTTTTTTATTTAACATTTTATATATAAAATTATTGGTTATGAGAGGGAGATATGCTGAAGAGGAATCTTAAGAGAAAAGAGAATGGGAAAGTCAAAAGGAAGGCAAAAGAAGTCAATGAGATAAAAAGAAAATTAGTAATAGAAAATATATAGAATAATAGTGGAAACTAAGTGTTATATATATATATGACTCAAATATAAATATAGGGCTTAATAGAAAATTACATAATATAGTAGACATAAAATATAATATAATAAATATATAATATTAACTATATTGCAAAGTGGATAATAATAACAAATAAAAGAGTAAAGGAAAAATAATGAGGAAAAAAAAGATAAAAAGAAAGGAGACAAATAAAAGGAAAAAGAGAAAATAAAGAAGATAAAAATGAGAATAGAATAATAACATTGAAGCCTAAGAGCCTAAATTTTACTTATCTTTTAACAGTCATCACAATTCAAGTGGTTATACAATTCAAGTGGTTAAAATGCTTCTCAATTTCAATAGTTTTCCTAATTTTCTTAATAGAATAATGATTTATCATTATATTTTTTAATATTATCTCACGTAAACCTTAATGTGCTGTTAAATCAATATTTTTTTAATATTATCTCACGCGAACCTTAATGTGCTGTTAAATCAAATCTTTTTTAATATTATCTCACGTGAACCTTAATGTGCTGTTAAATCAAATTTACCAAAAAAAAAATTATGTAAGATAAGTAAAAGTAGGTGGACCAACGCATGGTAAGGGTTATCTCACGTATAGGATGAACCTTAATGTGCTCTTAAATCGAATCTACCAAAAAAATATGCAAGATAAGTAAAAGTAGGTGGACCAACCTATGGTAAGGGAAGTCGGTAAGCATGAGCTAATAAAACGCAACTATATCGTTTGGGAAAAGACAAATGTAACTATAAAATATCTTGCACATTACACATGTGGTGTGATCACTCGTTTCACGAGATTTATATTTATATCTATGTTATATTTTTATAGTAATCTAGTTCATTTTAATTAATATAATTATATAAATTAAATGAATTATAAGTATAAAGCATGTTACATTTTTATAATAATTTAGTGCATTTTAATTAATATAATTATATAAACTAAATGAATTATAAGTACGGATAGATATAAGCGTTAAAAAATTTATTTGATTATGTTTCATATATTAACAAGATTTAAAAATCATGTAAATAATAAGTTAAACTTATTTGATTATATTTCATATATTATCAAGATTTAAAAAATCATCTAAATTACAAGTTTATGTTAGTGTTATTATTAATTATAAAAAAAATAATATAAGTTAAATATTTATTTATTTTAAAAACACATAAAATTTTTAATCATGGAGATTGATTTTGGTTGTATCATAGTTTATTAATATTACATGTCCAAAAGTTATAATTCATTTTATATGACATTTATTCATATGACATTTTTATTTTGAATTAATCAATTTTATGAAAAGTGAAGAAAGAACATAATTACTTTTGAGATAAATCTCAACCTTTGATATGTGACTACTCCTAAAATTATTTTATACTATTCCCTACAGGGTAAATCCATGCCGTCCACCTAATAATTATGTATAATTAAAATTTTCAAAGCCTATTAAAGAATAGAAAGGATTATCTACATTTAAAATAATAATTTTTGATATATTATCCCCCCATGTCATCCACCTAATAGTTATATAATTAAAATTATCAAAACCTATTAAAAATTTGAGAAGACTATCTACATTTAAAATAATAAATTTTCATATATTATCCCCTCAACTTAATTGGCGATGTAATTTTTAATATATTATCCCCTCAACTCAATTGGCGATGAAAATAAAATGTTATGTGTGAGGAGGTTCAACTAATTGGAATTGACACAATTTCACACAAATAGTAGATGAGTCGATTCCTCTAGTTGAAAAAAAATAATGATAATAATATCTTTAAAAAAATTATTGTAATTATTGAAGACTATCTTTCACAATTTGGAATGTAGTGATGCATTCCTCTCCCTCAAACGTAAAATTGGACCTAATATTCGAAAAAATCTAGCCTTTATTGAAAAATTGGAGTCCTTTTTAGTGTATAATGTTGTTTGGATTAACAATAAGGTGGATTATATACTTTCTAATCAAGGAGAAACTTTGGTTGTCAATGTTATTATTCTAATAAATGAGAGTGTCCAGGGCCTCTCAATTATTCCTTAGTATAATGGCGAAGAGAAAAATAAATGAGGGATATAAAACCCATGTGCATATGACACATAGAAGCATGAATGATGTGGGAAAGAGATTTCCTTCGAGGCGTAAAATGGATGAAGGGGATGTAATTTCCCTCTCTCTATCATTTGGGTAGTTACCAAGTACTTCAACCCAACTATGTGTTTGGGAATTAACTTGGTTGTAAAGATTCAAAAATATGGAGTTAGTATGTGCATGGTTAGGCATGTGGTATTCCTACTCCTAGATAATAAAGGTGACAAATTGTTATTAGTTGTGTTGCAACTCCCCCATATATGGGGAAGTTTGGGATGATATCTTCAATCAATTGTATTGATGAGGTGCACTAACGTTTATAATATTAATCAAGAAAAATGGGCTCTCCCTGATGTGTTATAGTGAACGAAGTAAACTAGAGTTGGAAGTGTTAGAAGATGTATGGTTGGAATTTAGATGCCAACTTAGAGGTGGATTAGGTGGTTAATGATTCTGATAATGTTGTGTTATTCTATATACTAGCATCAACTGCTAAGGTTGTTTAGTTATTATTAGGAATGGAATTTCATTCCAATTCAGCTCTTAGCATTGGAAACATAGTGGTAGTGGAAGGCCACTTTGGTGTATTATTTTATTTTCCTTTTCCATATAAGTGATTCACAAGTATTACTTTATTTAAGTGGGAGTGGAGAACACCTCAGGGAAAGATATTGATATGAAAACAATATTAGATACTTTCTTGATCTCACTAATTTTTATATAGTCATGGGTGATCAGTTGATTGGGACACCTACTTTGTGGAAAAATAGAGCCCTAGTTATAAATTGGAGAAGGCATCTCTAGAATATTTAGACCATATGAGGAATAAGGAATTAGAATTCATGTAGGGAAATATTCTTCAACTTTAATTGCATAAAAATCAATTAGCCACAAGATTTAAAACAACCATGGAGCTACTATCAGACCATCAAATGCCATTGCAAAGAGTGGAGGGAATTATTTATCTAATGTGCTAGATTGAGGAACTATGGCATGAACCAGAACAAGGCTAGAAATTTCACTCCCTTCGCCTAGAAAGAATTTGAATTTGTAGTTCTTAATCTATATGTTTTTTTCCTCCAAATAATTCATGCGAGATTCCCATAGACGAACATTCTTCTTAGTCAAGTTAGTGCGTAATGAAGGTAATTTTTTTGTTCAATTCTAGTGTGTTTCAAAATATATATACTTATAAGATATGTAATGTAATAGTCCATTATTTGTCCATTATCATATATCAAGCTTTTATTTTAGGAATAAAGAAGAATTTTCTCACATTGATTGGCCTCTCTGACATTTTGTGATCTTGTTATACTATTGTCACTCCAATTACAAATTTTCAAAATAATTTATTCATTATTACCATTAATTTTTCTTTAATATAAATATCATATTTATAATATGTCTATTTATATGTATTCTAAGATTTTAGTGAATTATTCCTACATGGAGTGGTTAGGAAGTGAATAATTCTTGATATGGGGTGTCAACATAAGTCCATGTTATTAGAGTTCCCATACAACTTTAAGATCAAGTTGATGGATCACATATTTATGGTTCTTTTAGTGCATGTGTGCCATAAATATGAAGGGGGGCGTTCTTGTTGAGAAGGTATTTGTCATAATGGAATTTTGTTGAAGGAAACTCGCAAAGATATGATGTATTTTGGGAGGTACAAGCACTCACCCCTATGGAGAATGGTTGAGGCATGACTAGAGATGCAAGGATTTTATCTTTTAACTCTCTCCTCTAGTGATGGATTGACTTTGATAATTGTTTGGGTAAGCATCATATCATGGCTTATGTATTTATCTACGTCTAGTTTATTTTTGTCTGGTTCGTTGGTTTTGAGTTGAGGATTTATTCCACTAGTGGAAATTTCCTACCCTGATATTCACCTCCTACAACAAGTTTCTTCTCAAGTTATAAATAATTGGATAGGGTACACCTACTTTATGATAGTTGGGATTATGGAGTTTTTTTTCGAAATAGGACCCCAGTTTGTGTCTAATCAAATATACTTTTCCTTTTCATTTTCTAATAGAGCAAATATGCCATGAGTATTCCTGTGGTATAGAGGCTCGAGCGGGCATGGATGACATACATAATATTTTCTTTAAGAATATGACAATGCATATGCTGGGGAATTATGGAGGTAGACTCCATTGAATGTTAGGGTCAAAATCGAGTTATCATAGGAAGAAGAAATTTTGGAGAGAGTGTATTCTAGATGTGATATTTATACCAAGATGACCCCTAGGTTCGTCATATTGGTACCACAAGAATTAGGGAACCTAAGTACTATAGAATGATGTACCTGTAATAGTAAATAAAACCCCTTAGAGGTATGGTATTACTAGAAAGAAACGAGGATCATTAGGAGATTCTGATCTAGGTAAATGACATGCACCTATAAATCAAGGCTCTTAATAGTAAGATATTAGGCCTAGCAAAAAAAACATGTATGTAATAATATGAAAACATTCTAGTCCAAGTTAATGATAATTGTGTCAACAACCCCTCAAAATAATAGAAAATACACATAGAATTTTGATCTATAATTTTATAACACTAGAACATTTTTTTGTCTTGTACCAATTAAGATTTAATCATATTTATTTATGTATAACTTTTTAACAAGACAATTTTATCGCAAATTATATGGACAAAACACTTATAGTTTTGCTACTCATTTGATTTCCTAAACTAATAAACATACACCATATAAATTATCATTTTCTTGAATATATTTTCATATCTTATCTAATTTTCAAAGTAAAAGATTACAATAAACTATGTATAGTTATATGATTGATATTGTTAGATCTAATAATTTTGTGATCTATAATTTAGATAAATGTCTTTCAAATTAATCACATCATTAGGATTTGGTCAACGTTTCAAACCATCTAATGTGGTTCATCCATATGTTAAGTTTTTAATTTATTCTTTATGTGAAGAATAAATATATATCTACATCATTATCATATTATAAATCTATTGACACATATTTTTATACACATGTATTAATATTTATATATTTTTAAAAGTAATTAATTTAATTTTTTTAAATAATTTTTATAAACAAAATTATAAATATTAATGAAATTCTTATAATATTATTAATAATTATATTTTTTATTCTAAATTCAAATTTACTAAGATATTTATAGATTTAATATTTTCAATATTAAATACTTATTATAATTAATATTTATATATATTATAGAGTGCCCCGGGTACAACCACATTAGAGATCAATTTCATAATCTTTGTTGCAATACTGACCTTCCTAGCCTTTTAAGATGTCAAAATTATAGTGAGCTCGGGAGGCTTCTCTCCAAGCTTTTTGAGCATAGGAATAAAATCTTAAATTAAATTAAATAACTCTTTTCTTTAGGTCCAATAGACCAAATATTGGTCTCAGTGGACGTTAACTACCACCACCACCACCGCCGCCGCCGCCGTCGTCGTCGTCGTCATCATCATCATCATCATCATCATCATCATGTTTATTAAAAAACCAAAACTGCATTAAGTAGGTAAGTGGTAAATGCAGTAAATGGTAAATGCGTCGTGCATTAAGTAAATGGTAAATGTCATCATCATCATCATCATCATCATCATCATCATCATCATCATCATCATCATCATCATCATCATCATCATCATCATCATCATCATCATCATCATCATCATCATCATCATCATCATCATCATCTTTTATTAAAAAACCAAAAAACTATAACAAATATATAAATTAAGCTGTGATAGAAAAGCTAATAGCATTTCTCCAAATTAACTATATTCAATTTAAATTTATTATATATATATATATATATATATATATATATATATAAACTTCTTTAAATGAATCACTCATTTATCATGATTATAAAATTCAATGTGAATATTTACAACATTTTAAAGTTGATCTTATCCCCTTTAAAGAGAAAGTATATACCCATTGGATACATAAAAGTTGTAAAATTTATTTTATATAATATAATATTATAATAATAAATATTTAAATAATATTATTTAATTAAATTATTCATAATAATATTATTAATAACCAAATTATAATCAACCAACTAAAATTAATTTAATTTATATTATTATATTTAATACAATTTTTTTAAAAATTTATATAAAAATCACATTTTATAATATTTATATTAAAAATATATATTTTATTAATTATTAATTTTATTTATATTGGTAACCATAATATTTTAATACTTATTATTGATAAACATACTAAAAATTAATAAATTTAATTGATAAATATATAATTAAAAATAAAAATAATTTAAATTTAATTAATAAATATATAATTAAAAATAAAAATAAACCACACTGATCTCTCACTTAGTCCTGATGATGAACCATACTGGTTGGTTCGAAACGCGTCGATTTTGTTCATGATAATGTGATTATTAAGGAAAGATTTCTTCATAATTTATTGATGGATCACAAAAACCAAAAATCTATTAAAATAAAAATAATTTTACTAATAATTATAAATTGAGATTCATTTTATAATAGAAGTTAGAATATGATTACAATTTTAACAAAAATTAATATAATTTTAATTTTAATGTATTAAGAGTTATGTTTCATTATTTTTAGTAAAAAAATTACAATCATGAAAATTCAAAATCTAATCACTTATCCACAAATTTAATTTTGTAGAAATATGCAAGAAACTATGCAACCCACTCATTTTAAGTTATGCATTATATAGTTCAGCATGAATTATATGAATTTGCTACATAATAATTAACCTAATTTAATGGACATGGATGTAGAATTATATATATTTTATTTGTCATATGATATTTTGAATTACTCTTATCTACCTTGCAAATAAACATTTTAAATTGAATAAATTACAACTACTAGAGTTATGCATTATATACTCCAGCATGAATTCACATGAATTTTCTACATAATAATTAACCTAATTTAGTGGACATGCATGTAGAATTATACATATTTAATTTTATTTGTCATATAATATTTTGAATCTCTTTTCTACATTGCAAATAAGCATTTTAAATGGAATAAGTTACAACTTACTACTAGTTGTGCTAAGGCTTGTGGCTCTCTTATCAAAAAACAATATAACCGATTGTTCTCTTCATTATTGTTGCCTTTGATCAATCTATTGGTTATATAATTATAAAAATGATGTTAAAATTTTAGGAATTAAATAAAAATACAATTTAAGATTAAAAGATATTATCATATATTATATTTTAGGAAAAAAATATAATATATTTATGATGATTGTTAATCTCAATTGAGATTAATTTTTGGTCTATTGAACCTAGATAAAAAAGTAATTTAGTTTGATTTAAAATTTTATTCCTATGATTATATTTATATAATCATATTATATTTTAGGAAAAAAAATTAATATATTTATATTCATATAATTATAGTATTATTATGTTTTTTATATAAATATTTTATAATATAAGTAAAAAATTAAAATATATATAACTTTTTTTAAAGAGATATCATATATATTTAGTTTGGAAAAAAGATATAATATATCTGAAAACTACTTGTTTATAGATTAATAGTGGATACAGCAGCAGTAATGATTGTGTTACTATTAATTTGACAATTAAGATTTTGTTATGGTTTAAAAAAAAACATTATATTCTGAGATTATTAATTGACACTATATATGTGGCGTGGCTTTTTCGCTACAATTAGTATAATTGGATGCTTCTCCCATATATCTTGTATGTTTATATATTTTGTTTCTTTTAAATTTTAATATTTTATTGTATGTTTATATATTTTGTTTTTCTTAAATTTAATATTTATAATAAAATATATTGAATAATATTTTGCAATAAATAAAAATATTGAAATATGTTTATTGTGAGTGTTTAGCTCACGACACTGTAGAAATTCGTCGCAAAACGACAAAACTGACCAGTATCAACCAGCGTCCGCCGTTGACTTTCGCATTTTCTTTTGCAGATCCATCTGCAAAATGCTAGTATTTACGCCTTTGAAACCGTCTTCGCTTACAATTAACTAAAACACCATATAATAAATAATATTAAATATACAATTCAATTTGAGTGGGACTGTGCTACTCTGTATTCTTGTTTAATGTTATACTCGTACATATAAATATAATAACAATACCATATTACAAGTTCACCTCTCTACAAAATATAAATATAAATTATAATTTCCTACATGTTCATATACGTGTTTTATTATAATAAAATTTTACAACGCGACCATAGCAAAAAATAAAATTAAAATAAATTCAACGATAAAACAAAAGTTGAAAGTTGAAACCGTGGCACATGTATGGTTGCCTCCAAATCTCCGTCACTCTACTTTTATTCCATATCACAGCCGCCGTCTTCACCTCTGTTTTGTGCTCACCGAACGCCACCGTTGAGGATTCAGACCATTCATTATTACTTCTCACCTCACCCTTCATACCTCTTGAATAGTTGTTGGCAGTAGCAACCTGTCCCTCTTCGACGATCGTTAGTCTTCCTATTCACACCTTTGAAACTCCGGTAGCACCTGCCCGGTGCGTGCCGTCTAAACTTCGCCACCACGAAGTCCACCTCCCTCACTTATATAAACACGAAGGGCAACGTAGATTTCCTCAACCTGCACGCTCCACTTCCCACTGCACTTTAGGCATTGGGGCATTGGGTTTTGTAATACGCTGCGCGGGGGCCGAGTGGTGAGTAACAAGGGCCAGAACAACATTATGGCTGCAGGAATCATTAAGGATCTTGAGGCATTCAGGAAGTCTCAGAGGGCAGATGGCCCAGCCACTATCCTCGCTATTGGCACTGCCACTCCCCCAAATGCGGTTGACCAGAGCAGTTATCCGGATTACTACTTCAAAATCACCAACAGCGAGCATATGACAGAGCTCAAGGAGAAATTCAGGAGAATGTGTAAGTTTCACATCTAATTCTCGCTTTTTATTATATGGGATAACATTGACCAGAACTGTGTTTCATATGCATTCCTATATTCGTTTGATGATCTCGCATGTGTTGCAGGCGACAAATCGGCAATAAAGAAGAGATACATGTATTTGACAGAGGAGATCCTGAAGGAGAATCCCAAAGTCTGTGAGTACATGGCGCCCTCGCTGGACGCGCGGCAGGACATGGTTGTGGTGGAGGTGCCAAGGCTTGGTAAAGAAGCCGCCGCCAAGGCCATCAAGGAGTGGGGTCAGCCCAAGTCGAAGATCACTCATGTCGTTTTCTGCACTACAAGTGGAGTAGACATGCCTGGCGCCGACTATCAGCTGACAAAGCTTCTTGGTCTCCGCCCCAGCGTTAAGAGAGTCATGATGTACCAACAGGGCTGCTTCGCCGGAGGCACCGTTCTCCGCGTGGCTAAAGATCTAGCAGAGAACAATCGAGGAGCCCGGGTTCTGGTTGTCTGCAGTGAAATAACAGCTGTTACCTTCCGTGGCCCGTCCGACACTCACCTCGACAGTATGGTCGGCCAAGCTCTCTTTGGCGACGGTGCGGCCGCCCTCATCGTCGGAGCCGATCCGATCCCGCAAGTGGAGAAGCCGTGTTTCGAGCTGATGTGGACTGCACAGACAATTCTTCCCGACAGCGACGGGGCCATCGATGGGCACTTGAGAGAGGTAGGGCTGACCTTCCACCTTCTCAAAGACGTTCCAGGGCTCATCTCCAAGAACATCGAAAAGAGTCTGGTTGAGGCCTTCCAGCAGTTCGGAATCTCCGACTGGAACCAGTTATTTTGGATCGCACATCCTGGAGGGCCGGCCATTCTGGATCAGGTGGAGGCCAAGTTGAATCTGGATCCCAAGAAATTGAGAGCGACAAGGCAAGTGCTAAGCGAATACGGAAACATGTCGAGCGCGTGCGTGCACTTCATCTTGGACGAGATGAGGAAGTCCTCTCGGCAGAATGGATGTTCGACCACCGGAGAGGGACTGGATGTGGGGGTTCTGTTTGGATTCGGACCCGGCCTCACTGTTGAAACAGTCGTGCTGAAGAGTGTCCCCGTTCAGTAATTGAACAGCGATCGCCTAGCAAATAAATCGTGCTGTTCCCTACGGTAAATGTGTGTTCATGTGCAAGATTCAATAGAACCAGACAGAAACCCAATTAGTAATTGATTATCACCAGTAAATATTAAATTATACGATATTATTATGAAATGCCTTCTGTAATTTTTTAACAAGCTTTCATAAGATGGTTGATTTTCCAAACTTCTCATAATAACAGCGCTCATCGCGTTACCGTTGATTGGCATTTGAATTATTAGTTTTCATATCGAGTGTCACACAAGCTCCGGTTTTCAACACTACCGTATTTCCTGCACGCTGTTTCAAAATCTATATTCTACATGCCCAGTTGTTATGAACATTTGTATATACGGTGATGCTTTGCTTATAAGGCAAAGCAATTCTAAATATTCTTCCCGATTTGGTTATTCAGATTTTACATATTTCTAAATTTTATACTGGTTTTAAACTAGTAAATTGTTTTTTTTCTAATACAAGTTAAGAGTAACTAGATTTACACTTATATAATTAAAAGATATTTATGTTGATAGGTGTATATATTTCAATTAGTGTATTTGGGGTTGTTAGATTTTTTTTTTTTTAAATCCATTATTAGGATTGATTGTTTAGTGAATATTTTTATTTAGTGATTTAGGGCGGGCTAAATTTCTGTGGGTTTGAAATCAGAAAAGTAAAAATACAAATAACACAAATAATTTTCACACTATTTGCAAATCTTCTATAATCACACAAACTTGAATTAATTACCATAAATCTGATATTAATTCAATAAATCTGATAAAAAAATTGATAGCAAATTCTTCATACCAGCATAATTATCCTAATTATATTAATTTTAACACTGAGTAATTAACTTATTTTAACACTATACACTGGACATCAAAGCGTTGCAGCTTGATTTGAAACAAAATTGGAAAGATTTTGAAGAAATTGAAACTGTTTAATCGTGCTGATCAATTTGAAATGTGGCGGAACGCTCTTGCCGCTGGTAAGATGGAATTTGAATTATTTTCGTTGTGTGTCAATCAACAACGAAATTTTCTCTTTTGCCATCGCATTTTGGCTTGTATTTCGGTTTAGGGTGAGACACCTTGGTTCCCCATTGCTTCCAATTTGCTTCCCATCCTCGGATTTAAAAGCTCTTCCAACTTTTGGTTTCTGTGCGTGCATGCAAGCAAGGGTGAAAGGGTTTTATTTTTACGCGGTCTAATTGATATAATCCAGTTAGTCTTGATGGAAATTATTTAGGATACCATTTTGATAGAAGATTTAGCTAAGGAGCAAACAATTGGCTTCTTCGATTTCAGGTAATGATTTTAGTGTAAGGTATCCAATTTTTTGGAGTATAGTATCCTTCAGATTTTCAATTAAAACCAATATCTAATTAGCTAAAAATAAACCAGAGTGTATTATGGCCTTCACTTCCAACCGATATTCCCTCGACCATAGCTTAACCAACAATCAATTGTCTAGAATAGCTACATATTATTTTCTTTTTCTACCAAATTTATCCACTTTCACCAACTTGTCCAGATAAACATTAGATGAGGGCTACCATGACATGAATCAACCTCCTAAGTATATTTAAGGAAGTGGAATCAACAAACTGATACTTTACTAACCATCCACCACATCCTACAGGTGCTACAAGACCCACAAAGGCTGAGAAATCATACTAGGAGACCAAACCCTAAGCTAGACCTCTCCTTCTCCGCCCTGAGCCCTCGATCACACCCACAAAAGGAATCAATGTGGTTGGGAGCCCTTAACTTCATGGACAAGATTGCATCCATGTGGTTGCAAGCCAAACATTCCAGTTAGGAGTCAACGGTCCCAAATTTTGAGCCTAAATTCCAGGTTAGTCTCTAGACCATTGCCTAGAACTTCCTATATTGTCTCATATGCATAAATGACATAAAAACTAAGCTAAATATTCAAGCTTGAGTCAGAGCCCTGACCTAACTAGGCCTAACCATGACAGTCATTTCGTCAAACATATTGAGAACATGTAATTTACAGGTCATGAATGCATATATGAATGTAGGGATTTGATACTTATCTGAGAATAATCAAGAAGGTAACATTTTTTAGGTCATGCATTCATTAGCCATTCATCAACAAACCAAATACATCAAGTGCCATAGCTTGAACCTGTTATATAACCATGCTTATAACTAGCATATAACCAAAATAATAACCATAGTAGAACAAACATCAAAGGTGCATAATAACAAGTACAAATAATCATGAAATACAAGAGGAAAACAACTACTATTAACTGATGCAAAAGCCAACCAAGTGAGGGACTTCCACGTACCACTCGAAGATGGATTAGGCTGAAGAAAATATTTGTTTCAACCAATCATCCATGTGCCATATTCCAAGCATGAATGTGGGACTTAGGACAGAATCTACCAAGGATTCCCAGAGATTGAATCACCTCCACCATTAAGCTTTACCACAATCCCGCCAAAACTGGTCAAGGGATTCCTAGGCCCAAACAAGCATATAAACATCCAAACTTTACAACAATTTCTCCAAAAGTGGTCAAGGGATAACTAGGCCCAAAACAAGAACATACACTACCATGCTTTACCGCAGTCCCACCAAAACTAGTCAAGGTATTCCTAGGCCAAAAACAAGCTTGGATGCCTCAGAGTTTCTTCACCAATACCTTGAGGAATTTTCTCATCTCCACTCTCAGTCTATATTGCAATCCCGTGAAAGATAGTCAACGGATTCCTAGGAACTTGGGAATTTTCTTGAGACCACCTCACTTGGTTCCAAAACCATTTAGCAATTGAAATCTCAACCGAATGAAAGAACCCCATCACACCATGGCTATCCAGAATTGGCAAGGAAAGGATGAAACCAATCTCACACTTGGAGAACCCCATGGCCATGAAAACAAAAGAACCAAATACATACATGCATGTACCATGCATTTACCAACTAACTAGGAAATCACACATGCAACCTGTTATGTACAAGTATGCCTGTTGAAGATGTTTGATCTAACTTTTCCTTTTGTCTTCCTTTATTTTCCCTTGTTCCCTTTTCCTTCCTTTCTCAAATGCTAGAGTGCTCCAAGAGTGCTCTATTTGTGCAAGAGTATGAGAAAATAGACAAGAGAGAGAGAGAGAGAGCTCCAAAACTGAACTAGAAAAAGGTTAACCAACAAAAGCTATGGACTGATCCTTAGAAGCCTTTTTATCATTAAGGCCTCTACTTTCTTCAGTTTCCTATATTTTTACTCAATTTTCCTCTCCTGAAATTTTGTGACCTTTCACCTCTCTTTTCTCCTAATTTCCTTTATTTTCATAAATTAAATGTCAATTAATGTCTATTTTCCTTTTCAATGCCTTTTTCAATGTCATTTCCAATTTCCATAGCCATAATAAACCAAATGAAAACCCACTAGGATGTTTTTCCCAACATTATGCTTGGAATATGTGTCACACGACCTTGGTCTTGTTTTTTTTTTATCAGTTTTACTACATGAACTTTTAACTCGGGGTTGTTACAAACGCCTCCTCATTAGGAGAACATTGTCCTCGTTGTTCTATGACACCTATGACCAGTAATACCTCTGAAAAGAAAAACATACTTCCCATGGAGCTTTATAACTTAACTCGATGCAATATGTACAATGAACAAGCTGCTAAAAACCAACACCAATATTGGCAAACATGAAAACCAAACCACGTATCAGATCTTTATGACACAACTCATTCAGGTATTTATAATAACAACCATACATGAATATATACATGTACCAAAACTCCTTTACCTCAATCGAAAAATAATGAAGGATACATATCTTGCATCGCATTAACGATCTCCCATGTAGCTTCATCGAGACCAAAGTGCTTCCATTGCACTTTAACTCAGTTTCAGAACATGAGTTATTTTCCTTGCAAAATGCACTAAGATTCCAACTTCAATTCTCCTTCTAGATCCACCTGCAATACAGACTAGTCAATCACATGATCAACATCCTTCACATATATTTTAAGGAATGAAACATGGAAAACATCATGGACTTTGACTGTCGGAGGAAGTGCAAGTCTGTAGGCCGCTAGTCCAATCCTCTCAAGGATCTTGAAAGGCCCGCAATATAGAGGTTTCAACTTGAAACATGATCGAATCCTCAAGGAGATCTTCTTCGGCTTGATGCACAAGTACACATGTTCGCCAACCTAAAACTCCTTAAATGCCCTGTGTTGATCTACGTAACTCTTTTTTCTATCACATGCTTCCTTTATATTCTTCTTGATAACTTGCATTTCTTATTCCATCTCTTCCAACATGTCCAATCCTATTAGTACCTCGTTCAATATATCATTCCAGTTGATTAGAGTATTACAACTCTGCCCATAAAGTGCCTCAAATGGATTCATCCTCAGTGACTCCTGATACCCATTGTTGTAATCAAACTCAACCAATGGAACATACTCCTCCTACCTCCTCTGTTGGTGCATAACATACATTCTCTACATTTCCTCCAGAATCCCGTTGACCCTCTCTGTATGTCGATATGTTTGCGGATGATAAGTTGTATTGAAGGAAAATTATGTATCCAAAACTGCAAGTAAATCCTTCCAAAACCTGGAAGTGAGCTTTGCATCTCTTTTAGATACAACATTCTTAGGAATACCATGCAATCTCACTATCTCTCTGATTAAGACATAAGCTACCTTAGTATTTATATAAGTGGACTTAACAACTATGATGTGAGCTACATTTGTCAACCTTTCAACCACAAAAATGATGGAATCATGTTGTCTAGATGTCCCTAGAAAACCTATGATAAAATCCATGGAAATGATATCCCATTTCCACTTCGGAATCAGAATTGGTTGTATTAAACCACCTGTATGCTTGCATTCTACTTTTACCTTTTGACAATAAAAACACATCACGAAAAATTTTGCTACCTCTTTCTTTAGATTTGGCCAATAGTAGAATTTATTCACATATGTTAGAGTCTTCAGATATCCCGAATGACCTGAATATGAATTAACATGGAATTACTGCAATATAATATTCTTGAGGTCATTGGTGTCCAACACTATCTACCGTGAGATGATAATCCACATCCTGTTCACTTGTACCCTGTTTCTATAACATGTACCTAAGCTCCTTGTACATGTCATCCTATTGTCCTACCTATAATATTTGATCCTGCAAATCTACCCCATATGAAATCATAGCTACTATGTTATTTACTTGCACTCTTCTGCTAAGAGCATCCACAACCCCATTCTCCTTTCCCTTAATGTACCCCATCTCGAAGTCAAACTCACAAAGTGTGGCCAACCATCTAGCTTACCTGACATTCAGAATAGGTTGGTTAAACAAGTATCTCATCCCACTGTGATCACTCATCAACAAAAACCTCCTTCCAAGAAGATAGTGCCTCCATATATTCAATGCTTTAATGATCGCTACCAACTCAATATCATGTGTCACGTAGTTTTGTTCATTCTCATTCAGTTTCCGTGGTCACTTGTAACATAACACCTGCCCCTCTTGCATCGGGACTCCACCAAGTATTATCTTGCATGCATATGTGCACACCATGAACTCTTTATCTGGATCTACAATCCTTATAACTAGAGCATTTGTAAGAAACTACTTCAACTTCTCAAAACTAGTTGCACATTCCTATGTCCATTCAAACTTCTTCCCTTTATTCTACAAAGATGTCATAGGTTAGGAAATATGTGAGAATTTCCCAATGACATCCTGTAATAACCTGGTAACCCCATGAATGATCTGGCTTCATCCCCATTCCTAGGAGTTTCCCTTTCCATAATATCTATGATATTTTTTAGATCCATTTCTATGCCTTCATTGGAGACAACATGTCCATATTAATGTACCTATGTCTGAAAGAAGTTACATTTACTAAGCTTTGTATATAAATTATTATCTCATAGAAATCTCAATATTGTTGCTAAGTTTTCAGTGTGCTCCTCCTCACTCTTAGAATATATCAATATATCATCAATGAATACAATCACAAACTTGTACAGATAAGGATGCAACACACTATTCATCAAACACATGAAATTAACTAGATCATTAGTCAAACCAAAAGGAACCACAAAAAAGTTATAATTCCCATACCTCGTGTGGAAAGAAGTCTTATAAAGGTCCTCTTATTTGATGCGTACCTGATGATATCTTGATCAAAGATCAATCTTCGAGAACATTATTTCTCCCTTTAACTAATCAAACATAATCAATCCTTAGCAAAGGGTACATGTTCTTAATAATCACCTTTTTCAACTTCCTCTAGCCAATGCACAACCTTAGAGTACCATCCTTCTTCTTCAAAAATAACACTGGTGCACCCCAAGGAGACACACTTGGCCTAATGTATCCCTTCTCAAGCTTTTCCCTTAACTACAACATCAGTTCCACTATATTTGGAGTGCTTATTCTGTAAGGTACCTTTGATGTTGCTGTCACCCCTCGTACCAACTCAATAGAAAATTAAACTTCCCTCTGAGGTGGTAACTCTAAAATCTATGCTGGAAATATGTCTTGAAACTCATGTAAAAATAGATGCCTCTTCAAGACTTCTCCATCCTCAACGTCCTTACTTTTATCATTGGAAACATGCACTACAAACAACACACACACTTTCATGTGACTGCACTTAGCCTGCATAGTTGTAACCATTCTAACTGATGTCACCTTATTCTTACCCTGCACGATTATTTGTTCTCCATTGTCATCCAAGCACTCGATATAATTATCATAACAATCCACCTTAGTCTTGTGAAGGTACAACCAATCCATACCCAACAACATATTGTATGACCCCAATGGAATCACATGCATATGCGTTGAAGTAGGCATATCATTCAACTCAAATTCACAAGCTCTTACCCAATGATGAACTCTCTTATTAGTACTTGTATCCAACTGCACCAACCAAGACTTTTCATGCACTTATTTTCTCAAACCACACTTATCTACCAGGTCAGGGTTAACACAACTATTATTATATCCAAGGTCAATAAAAATATAAACAACTCGATCATAGATCTTACCTTCCATATTAATATTAGAATTCTGATGATCAACTTGACTATTATCCAATGTTGCATAGATCCATGGAATACTATATCCAACATGTTGTATATAATCTGGTAATTTTAGGCTGGGTAAAAATCTAGTGGAAAAACTATGAATAAAATTTATGTTAATTATGTTTCTTTTAAAATTACATTTTAGTTGTGGATGTTGCTGGAAAATACTTTGAAGAAATAATATTTGGGTCCAAACAATTATGGTAGTTACTTCCTAACCCCTGGAAGATAAAACTTCTCTATTGGGAGAAGCTTGAGAGAGAAAACCAAGAAGGAAGAAGAGGAAGTGATGCGGCATGAGGTTGTCAAGGAAAAGTATATGTGCTGCTCAAAAGAGTATTATTGAGCTATTCTTCAACTAGTGGAAGCCCTATGATAAAATGAATTTATGGACTCGACCGAGGTCTTGAGGTTTGAGAAACCATTTCTAACCTGAATTGTGCTGGAATCGAAGAAGCTCGGGGGGGGGCTTTGGACGTGATTTCTAGACTCGATGGTTCGATGGAAGAGTATTTTTCCAGTGTTATTCCTGACAATAATATTAGACATACAATTATAAGTCTGGAATATGATACTTTTTTACTTAATAGTAAATCATAATTATTTGAAATAGGGACTATGTGATGAGAAATAATTAAATGGAATACTGTGAGTTTTTGATACAATTTGTCTAGAATAATAAGTAATATACTTTTTTACTTTTTCATTAGATAACATTTTAGGGCAAGGTAAGAAGACAAAGACACTATAATAAATCATGCAATATGTGTTTATTATTTATTTTATTTATTTACTCCTATTGTTGCTCACAGAAAATGGTAGTAAACCATAACATTTAAACTAGATCATGTAAACCAGAACTTTAGTCTGTAGTCATCGAGAATTATGGGCGAGTCTCAGTTAGTTCTCAAGGATGAAATCAAAGAAATTGTCCAGGAATATTTTGGACTCAGGTAACCATTGAAAAACTGACACCACATGGGTACATGGAAACATTGTGGCTACAGAGCTTCCATACTATTTGGCACCTTGGAATTAAAATAACAAAGAGAAAATAAAGAACTAATTACTGGAGTAATTCTGATAGGAAGAATCATGTTTAACGAAACTAACAAAAGCAGAAACAAGTACTAATACCACAAATGTTATTCGTAATAATTTATATTCCATAAGCATCATACCGACATGTATATACATAATAAATAACTTAAATAAATTAATAACAATATAGCCTTGAAATGAAAGTATGCTCATACCAATTATCCCTTGAAATAGTCCCTTGTTATGAAGAGGAGTTAAAGAACCCAAGACAATAATCATGCAAATTGTATGTTGGAAAAAAAATTGTAAAACATTAACAACCCTTAGATTAATTACATTGAGAATGGAAAAATATCAAATTTATTATGTCAACAGAATAACCACCTCTTTCATAAAACCGAGTGTCGAATGCACGAAGGAAGCCTCGGAAATTTCAAAAATTTAAAGGAACCAAAACCTTGAAAAAACATTCTAGAGCCTTCTATAGTAATTAGGAAGGAAAGCTATGAATTTTCAGTCTTTGTAGTTACCTAGAAGTTAAAAAAAAAAAACTACCTTTTACACTAGTGGTTGTCTCAGCAACTTTTATAGGAAACCCAAAACCCCAAATCTTCTGGGTAACAGCAAAAAAGGGTATATACTCCCAATTTGTACTAACCTGAGATTTAAATAAAAGCCTAACCACATTTCCTCTATAAGCAGTTAACAGATGAAGCTTGAGCAACCATAAAAACCCGGTGTATCTAAGAGGAAGAGATTCTACAAGGCTTGGATGTTGACTACCGACATATGAATCTACAGGCATGCAATATAAGAAAACCTTAAGGAAATAATTAAGCATGTAAGAAGACGAATGTAGAAGGAATAAAGAGACCGCACTAGGGAAGAAAATATTTACCTGAAACCTTGATGTCAGGCTCAGAAGAAAATATTGGCAGTTGCATATTCTCCCTTTTGTAACCTATGCACTCTCTCAAGAAAATTATAGAGAGAAGTTGGTTACCTTGCTCGAATTGCAGATACATAAATAGAACAAATACAATCGATTGACAGATGATTATAACAATACCAGAGAAAATGGTAAACAAAGTATCTAACCTGAGAGAAGCATTGTTGGTGGTCGGTGTATCATTGAATCTATGATTGTCTCTAGAGTTTCAAAACCCTAGCTGGAGTAGTGGGAGAGAAAATGAACAAGATAAAAAACAATGTTTATCGGGGTTAGTTACCCTAACCTCCCCATGCAGAATGAGGATCGTCAGATCAATTTCCATGAGATCGACGGCTTTAGTGACAAAACATGCCCCAGAGTACTGCTCGTGGAATTTGTCTACTAGAAATTGTAGGTAAATGATCTAGAGTCTTCCCCTCGAGGACAGTGTAACTCGAATAACACAAAATATAATGAAAGTTCATAAAAGGAGGATAAATATTATTAACCATATTTAAGTCACACCGGGTAGCCGATCTATCGTACCAAAACTTTATGCTACCACATCAGGTCAATCATTACGCCATAGTTAAATCCGCAGTGATTAATGTGATGTATTAATTGAACATGTGATTAAGATGTGTCTCATTTATATAAAAAAAAATTAACCCTCTATTGTATCCATTAGATGAAAATATTTGGTTTCCTTTTACAATTGTGCATATTGGTGGACACATGGATGAGTATATGTGACAACTAGTATCAGAGAAAAAGGTTACAACATTGTGGAAAATTATGGGAAATCAAGTAACAAATATGTAATCGGTGCACAAAGAAAGAGTTTGATGAGGCGAGGAGCAGAGGTACCCAACCAATAAGGCCATCTACAGAATTTGGCCCTATGCCTAATCCATATATGTGGGTTCAATTGGAAGGCTTACATCAAAACCCCACCACCGTACTGATGGAAATTGTTCAAGAGCTAATGGATGAGATGACTAGCTTGAGGGCAGACAATGAAAGGATTATGAGAGGTCATTAACAAATATTAAAAATTCTCTCTGAACACCAAAATCATAAAAATTCTAAACCCAGATCTCACAATGGAAACAAACATGAGGAGTTTAGGCAAGGGTCTGAAAATGCATCGAAAGGAAGTCATACTCAATGATTGGAAAAATATGAGGAAAATGAAGAAGAATCCGACAATGTGCCAGACCAACGGAAAGATAAGAAATATAAGGTAGAGTTGAAAGGGAAGTTTAAGAAAATTAAACGTCCAACTTAATATGGGGAAGTGGAGCATGTTGTTGAGTCGTGGTTAGTTAACATGAACAAATACTTCCATATCTATGAGTATGACAATAACCTCAAGGCTATATTGTTGATTTATCAATTACAGGGAAAAGCCACAATGTGGTGTAAGGAATTCAAAGTTGTACATACAATGAATGAGCAAGGGGTGACTTGGGGAGAGTTTCAAAGGAAATTCAAGGAAAGGTACATGACTGACAAATTTTATGATGATAAGGCCAAATAATTTCATGACCTTCAATTGTTACAACTATTAATCGATGAATTTGTAACTAAATTCACATCTCTACTTAGATATGTTGCTTACATACGTGAGGAAAATTAAAAATTACAATGTTTCATGAGAATTTTTCCAATATTCATGAAAGAAATCTTGGAGTTGATAATCCAAAAAAATATGGATGAAGACATTAGGAAATCCCAAATCTGCTATCAATAGATAAAGCACAAAACAGGGCGTAATAAGAGTTGGTTAAGTAAAAGTGATCAAAGGAATTTTTAGAATGTTAGAAAAGAAAATAAAAGTAGAAACAAGAATTCATCAAAATAAGAAAAACAAAACTCCCCGGGAAAGAATCAAGTTTGGTGCACAAAATTAAGTTAATAAAGTAGAAGCATCCAGTAAACTAGAGATCGGCTAGTCCCAGAGACCTCCATTATAGTGTTGGGGTTGTGGGGAGCCTCACTACTACAAAAATTATTCTCATCGTTCCCAGGTGGAGCAAATTTCTAACATTCAAGAGGATTCCATAATTGATGAGGTGGCCAGAAGTATACCAAAGATTATTGTCGCTTTGGAATATCATCAAGCGGAATACTAGCCCACTATGATTGAGTTTGAAGGTAAACTATATAACCATGTTGTGTCAATTTTGATAGAACCATGAGCCATTTTAAGTTATATTAGTCATAAAATCACAAAAATGTGTCACCTACAACTTTGTAAATTTAAAAACCCCTGGTTGGTGTAGCTGGCCACTGGGGAAAAAAGAAGGGTGACAAAAAAATTTGTTGACTGTCCTATTGAAGTAACAGGTCAATTGATTAACGTAAATTTGAATGTGTTTCCCTTAGGATCTTATGATATATTAATTGGTATGGATAGGTTGGAAGGAAATTGGTCCTTAGTGAATCCTCAAGATAAAAAAAAATCAGTTATATCACTAAGGAGGGGATCAGACAAGAGATTCAAGGTGTAAAATGACCTATTAAATTACAACCAATTATTGCTTCCCAGGTAAGAAAATGTATCAAAAAGGGTTGCCAAATTTTGTAGTAAAAATAGGATATGCTAATTCAAAGGATAAGCAAGCTATCTTAGAAGATATACCAGTTATTGAATATGTCCCTACTGTATTTCCAGATGAAATCCCTGGGCTACCCCCCAAAAGGGACATAAATTTCACCATAGAGCTCATTCCTGGAGCTGAACCTGTATCATAAATTCCTTATCATATGAGCATACCCGAGTTAACTGAGCTTAAGATGCAACTACAAGAATTACTTGACAAAGGCTATATTCTTTTTAGAAGAAAGGAATAACCTGTTTCTGAGTTTTTTTTTAATAACCCAACATTTCGAAATTCCTAAGTGAGTCCATCATCAGGGGTAGACATCAAACATTCTTTGAAAATCCAAGTGTGTACCCTTCGGGAGCCCCTGTCCTATTTTTTAGGAATAAAGATGGTACCACGAGGTTGTGCATTGATTACATACAACTTAATAAGTTGACTGTTAATAACAAATATCCCCTACCAAGAATCAATGATTTATTTGATCAAGTTAAGGGAGCTTAGCTATTTTCCAAAAATGACTTATGATCTGGGTATCACCAGATAAGAATGAGGAAAGAGGACATTCATAAAACAACCTTTAGAAATAGATACAATCATTACAAATTTCTATTTCTACCGTTTGGGCTTACCAATTCCCCGACAACGTTCACGAGTCTCATAAACCGAGTATTCCATCCTTACATTGATAAATTTGCTCATATTTTTATCGATGACATTCTAATATATTCAAGGAATCAAGAAGAACAAAAGAAGCACTTGCAGATAGCCTTGCAGACACTACAGGAACACCAAATGTATGCTAAAATTAGTAAGTGTGATTTTTATAAATATCAAATATAGTATCTTGGTCATATAATCTCACATGAATGGATTGTCATCGAACCTGAGAAAATTAGAACCATTATGGAGTGGCCTACTCCTAGTAATGTGGTTGATATTCAATATTTCATGGGTTTACCAGGATACTATCATCGCTTTATTGAAGGGTTCTCCATAATAGCCTATCATATAACATCCGTACAGAAGAAAGGGAAAACCTTCAAATGCACAAATGAATGCCAGCATACTTTTGAACAACTGAAAGGATTATTAACTTGAACCCCGTATTAAGGATTGCGGACACATAAAAATAATTTGTTGCTTGCACTGATGCATGTCAAGAGGGAGTAGGAGGCATATTGATGCAATATGGCAAGGTAATTGCCTATGAATACCAAAAACTAAAAGAGAATGAGCAGAGATACTCTATTTATAATCTTGAGTTAACCATACTAGTGCATGACTTGAAAGTTTGGAGGCATTATTTACTGGGAAAAATATTTTTGTTAATGACTAATCATATTAGTTTGACCAGTTTCTTTAAACAGCCTAATCTCAACGCACGATAGGCTAGATGGACAACCTTTTTTAGTGAATTCATTTTCTAAATTAGGCATTTCAAAGGAAAGGAGAATGTGTAGATGTTGCACTAAATAGAAAAGCACATCACATATATGAAGTCATCTATAATCAAGTAGATTTTAAATTTTCAGATTTGATCAAATAAGGTACAAATAAATATCTAGAATATATTCTCTTATGTCAGCAAGCCAAAAAAACGAGTAGATGTGAACAACAAACCGAATATCGTATAACTAAAAATTATTTATTGACTTTTAGAGGAATAATATACATTCTAAATCAAGTATCTATTAGAAAATTAATGCTCGATTAATTTCATAAAAGACCTTATGCTCCTAACCCTGGGTATCAAAAATTATTTTATGGAATAAAGAAAAATTATTTTTGGCCTAGAATGAGGAAAGATATCACAAAATATCTAGCTAGATGTCTGGAGTTCAGCAAGTAAAGGCTGAACATCAACATCGAGCTGGATTATTGCATATGTTGCCTATTCCTGAGTGGAAGTGGGAGATAATTATTTTAGATTTTATATCTGGGTTTCCTAAAACTAAAAAGTAGAACGACTAAATCATGGTGGGGGTAGATAAATTGTGTAAAGTAGCTCATTTTATCCCCGTTCAATCTACATACAAAACTACCCAAACTACAAATATCTTTATACATGAAATATTCAGACTACATGGGATGCCAAAGGTGATGATTTCTGATCGGGATGTGAAATTTACATCTGCATTATGGAAGACCCTTCTTGTTGGGTTGGATACACAAATCCAATTTAGCACTGCATGCCATCCTCACACTTATGAGAAGACTAAGTGAATGAACCAAGTTCTAGAAGATATGATAAGGATGTATGTAATACAGCAGCCTGGTAAACTGGAGGAGGAGTATCTTCATCTAGTTGAAATCGAGTGTAATAACAATTATCATGAATCATTAAAGATGAGCCCCTTTGAAGTTTTATACGGAAGGATATGTTGAACACCCATTAATTGGAATAACTGAGAAGATAAGTTAATTTTTTTCCTTATATGTTAGAAGAGATGGAATTAACTGTGAAAATGGTTCACCAGAATCTGAAGGATGCTCAGGATAGACAGAGGGCTTACACAGATAAGAAATTAATGTATAGAGAATTTCATATTGGATACCATGTGTTTGTTCTGGTGAAACCAAGGAAAATCACCTTACCATGGAAGGGATGTGAAAAATTAGCCCCTCGATACTGTGGACCTTTCCAAATACTAGAAAGAGTCGGACCTATGGCACATCAACTTGCATTACCTATTCATATGCATATCCATAATGTGTTTCATGTGTCTTTATTAAAAAATTCTGTGTATGATCCTAAACATATTATTAACTCACATGAATTAAAAGTAAAGGAATTAATATCAGAATGATCTCTTTAATTTTATGTTGTTAATAATAACAGTTATTGAACAATATCATGAGCTAATGACGATATGTAATGTGGAATAGGTAGAACCAGGCAAAGAGTTTCTAGTAGAGCCACTATGTGTCCTCGATCTAAGAGAAACAATGTTATAGAAGGGAGTTATCATCTAGGTTAAAGTGAAATGGAAACACTATAGCTCGAAAGAGGCCACCTGGGAAGATGAAAGATACATATGAGAATCATACCCTGACTTGTTCCCAAGGAAAATGTAAAAAAGGTGGACGATGTTTTGCACAAGGGAGGGGATATGTAATGTCTTCTCGAGGTGTAAATAATTTTCAGGCACTTTTGTTTTACTATATATGATCTAGTAATTTTAGACAGGCTACAAATCTAGTGGAAAAAAAATGAATAAAAATTATGTTAATTCTGTTTCTTTTAAAATTACATTTTAGTTGTGGAAGTTACGAGAAAATAATATAAAGAGATAATATTCGGTTCTAGAAAGTTATGGTAGTTACTTCTTAACCCCTGGGAGATAAAACATCTCGATTTGGAGAATCTTGAGAGAGAGGAAGTGATGAGATAGGACAGTGTCGAGGAAAATCAAATGTGCTACTAAAAATGGTATTCTTGAGTTGGCCTTGAACCAATGGAGGCCCTATGATAAAAGGTATTTCTGGACTAGACCAAGGTCTTAAGGTCTAAGGAACCATTTCTAACCTGAAATGTGTTAGAATAGAAGAAGCTCGAGGGAGTTCTAGACATGATTTCTAGACTTGGCGGTTGGGTGGAAGAGTTTTTTTCCAGTCTCATTCCTAGCTGAAATATTAGACATATAAGTACAAGTCTGGAATATGATACCTGTTTACTTAATAGTAAATATTAAATGTTCAGAATAGGGACCATGTGATGAACAATAAGTAAATGGATTATTGTGATTTTTTAATATAATTTGTATGGAATAATAATTAACATACTTGTTTACTCTATCATTAGATAATAGGTCAGGGCAAGGCAAGACGACGAAGTCATTGTAATAAATCATGCAATGTGTGTTGGTTATTTATTTTATCTATTTACTCTTATTGTTACTCATAAAAAATGGTAGTAAACCAAAACATGTAATCTTGACCATGTAAACTAGAACATGTAAACCAAAACTTTAGTCTGTAGTCATCGAGAATTATGGGTGAGTCTTAGTTAGTTCACGAGGACAAAATAAAAGAAATTGTCGAGGAACAGTATAGACTCAGTTAGCTGTAGAAACACCGACAACACATGGTAATTTGGAAATCCTGGGGCTACAAGGTTGTCATAATGTCGAGCACCTTGGAATTAAAATAAAATAGAGAAAATAAAGAACTAATTACTAGAGTAATTCTAATAGGAAGAACCTTGTTCAATGAAACCGACGAAAGGAGAAACAAGTACTAATACCGAAAATGTTATTTGTAATAATTTACATTCCATAAGAATCATACCGGAAGGTATATACATGATAAAGAACTTAAATAAATTAATAAAAATATAGTTGTGAAATGAAAGTCTTCTCATACCAATTATCCCTTGAAATCGACCCTTTTTATGCAGAGGAGTTAAAAAACCCAAGACAATAATCATGCAAATTGTATTTCGGAAAAGAATTTGTAAAACATGAATAACCCTTGGATTAATTATGCCAAGAATGGAAAAATATTAAATTTACTATGAACAAAATAAGCACCTCCTCCATAAAATTCAGAGTCGAATGCACGAAGGAAGCCTACGAGATTTAAAAAATGTAAAGAAGACAAAATCTCGAAAAAACATTCCAGAGCCTTCTATAGTAATTAGGAAGGAAAAATCTGAATTTTCATCTTTGTAGTTACCCAAAAATTAAAGAAAACTACATTTTACACCAAAGGTTGTTTCAACAAATTTTACAGGAAGCCCAAAACCCCAAATCATCTGGGTAACAATAAAAAGATCTATATAATCCCAATCTATTCTAGCCCAATCTATTAAATCAAAGCCCGACTACATTGCCTCTATAAGCAATTAACATATTAAAGTTGAGCAACCATATGAACCTGGTGTAATCGAGAGTAATAGGTTCGACAAGGCTTTGATGTTGACTGCCAACATTTGAATCTACAAGCATGCAATACAAGAAAACCTTAAGTAAATAATTAAGCATGTAACAAGACAACTATAGAAGGAATAAAGAGACTGCACAAGGGAAGAAAATTTGTACGCGAAACCTTGATGCCATCCTTAGAATAACATCCCAATGGATGCATCTTATCCCTTTTATAACCGATGCACTCTGTTAAGAAAACAAGAGAGAGAATTCGGCTACCTCACCCGAATTGCAAAGACATAAATGGAACAATAACAAACTAACCAACAAATCATTAGAACGATTACAAAGGAGATTGTAAACAAATTATCTAACCTGAGCAAAGCACTGTTGGCGGTTGGTGCATAATTGAATATAGGGTTTTCTCCAGAGTTGCAGAACCCTAGATTGAGGTACGACAAATCAAATGACTAAGAGAAACAACAATGTTCATAGGGGTTAGTTACCCTAACCTCCCCGTGAAGAATGAGGATCGTCAAATCAATTTCCATGAGATCGACGACTTCAGTGACAACACCTGTCCCCACGTACTACCGATGGAAAAATTTTCTATTGGAAGCTATAGGTAAATTCTCTCGAGTATTCCCCTCAAGGACTGTGTAACCCAAATAGCGTATAATATAATGAAACTTCATAGTAAGAGGACACATATTGTTAACCATAATTAAGTCACATATGGTAGTTGTTCCATCATACCAAAAATTTATGCTACCACATATGGACAAGCATTAGGCCATAGTTAAATCCACAGTGATTAATGTGATGTATTAATAAAACATGTGATTGCGATGTGTCTCATTTATATATTAAAAAATTAACCCTCTATTGTATGGTTGCAAATCCATTAGATGAAAATATTTTGTTTTCTGTTTACTATTGTGAATATTGGCGAACATGTCGATAAGTATATGTGACAATTCGCCTCCTTAACACTATATATCTGAGGGCTACCACCCTAATACGAAGGATAATCCTTCTGGAGATGTTCCTTGCCACATATCCAACACTACAACTATCTCCTGCCATCACCACTTTTTTTCTACTCTCCAAGTTGCAACCCATGCCCCTTCTCTACTGCAATAATCTTCTTATAAGGAACAACACTCTCTTTCTCACCTACATCCCGAGGTATTTCTCATTTTGGTGGCCATTTACCTTTAGCCTTGTCCTTTTATTTCCAACCCTACTTAGATTCAATCTTACACTTTGATTTATCATAACAATGTTTCAACTTCCCAATGAATTCTTCTAGCGACCAAGGCTCTTCATACTCAATCCTATCCTTAAATGCTAATAGTAATCAACTAAAAAAATCTATGAACTTTGGCTATCGCATCCTTAAGATATGGAACATACCTCAACAACTCCAAGAACTTTGTCATGTAGTCATCATCTATCATAGATCCCATATTGAGCTCATAAAACTCCTTGGTCTTACTATCATAGTACATTTTTGACAAGTATTTATTCCTGAAGAGTCTCTTGAATTCATGTCATCTCAAATCCTACATCCTGATGTTTCTGACACGCTACATATTCTCACCATATGTATGAATTCCCGTTGAGGCTGAAAATAAATATCCTAGCCTTCATGTTCTCTGTGTAATCATGCATCTCAAATAAATTATTTATTCCAATTAGCCATGCCTCTGCATCCTCCAGTTTATTCAACTCCATCGAATGTAGGTGGATTGGATTTCTTGAACTCATCCAGAAAATATCCCCTGTCACTCCTCCTAAGGATGAGAGAGATAATGACCATGATACCTATCTAAACTAGAACTGGAATAAAAACCATGTCCACTACCTCTCCTATCAGGTGTGTCCAAAAATCTTCCATCTCTCACTGTGTCATATCTATCCAACCTGTGCCAACCATGAGACCTACTACCATATGACCCATTAGTTTTATCTTCTTGTCCATAATTTATCTGTGGCTATCTATGTCTCTACAAGTCTGAAAAACTTTGAATGATAACTGCATTAACCTCTTCTTGTTTCTCATGTGCCTCGGAAAGTATTTCCTATGACTAAATAAATCTGTCATTATCTTCCTTCCAACTTCATATCTCTACCTTTAAGATTCTCAAAGTGTCCACTATTTCAGGAGAATACTCATATCTCTTTTTCTCATCTGATCTATAAGGGGAGTCTTGTAAACTGTAGTCCACCAATTTTATATTCATATTTTATCCTCTTCTTCCTATAAACAAACCATGTCAGCTAAACCAAACATAAACATAATGAACATACCTCAGTGAAGTTCAGGGGAGGCTATCTCATCTGCAAAATTAGTCCAAATTATCTCGATACATGTATATACATAATCATATAGATAAAATTACATCATATCAATCATTGTCTCAGTTACCATGCATGATGTCACAACTATAACACTTACTAAATACAATGCATGCATAACAACATATAAGAAATTGACAAGCATGCACGAAAAACAAAATTTTCCCATTCATTCCAAGTATTTAAACCATGCTCTAATACTAACGTGTAACCACTCCTCCCACATTTACCCACTTTCAATAACCTGTCAGGGTAAACATAAGTTGAGGGATACTATTACATGACTCAACATCCTAAGTATATTTAAGGAAGTGGAATCGACAAACTAAGAATTTAGTGACCATACACCACATTCTACAGATGTTATAGGACCCACAGAGGTTGAGAAACCATTCCAGGAGGCAAAACCTTGAGCTAGACATATCCTTATCTGCCATGGGCCCTCAACTGCATCCAAAACAAGGCATCCATGTGGTTGGTAGCCTCCAACCGCATGAACAAGCTTGCATCCATCTAGTTGCAACCCAAACTTTCTAGTTAAGTCGAGCCAACGGTCCTGGATTCTTAGCCTAAATTCTAGGTCAGCCTCTAGAGCACTGCCCATAACTTCCTGTGTAACTTCTCATATGCATAACTGACATAATAACAAAGCTAAATATTCAAACATAAGTCAACGAAATGGCCTAACCAGTCCTAACTATGACAATTATTTCGACAAACATATTGAGAACATGTAATCTACAGGTCATGAATCCATATCTGAACATAGGGGTCTGATACTTATCTGAGAATCATCAAGAAGGTCTAATTACCTCTCCTAATAGTTGAAATAACATTTTTTAGGTCATGCATTCATTAACCATTCCTTAACAAAATAAATTCTTCAAGATCCATAGCTAGAACCTGTTATGAAACCATGCTTATAATCAACATATAACTAGAATAATACTCATATTAGAACATGCATCAAAGCCACATAATAACGTGTACAAATACTCATGAAACACAATATGAAAAGAGCTCTTATTAACTTATGAAAAATCCAACCAAGTCAGGGGCTTCCACGTACGGCCTACCCATCTATAAGGTTGAATCAAATATTACTTTCAACCAATCACCCCCGTTCCATATTCCAAGCATGAATGTGGGACTCACGACCAAATGTACCAGTACTTATAGGATATCAAACCACCTCCAACCTCAGGCTTTACCACAATCCCGCCAAAACCGGTCAAGGAATTCCTAGGCCCAAACAAGGGTATAAACAACCAGGCTTCACTGCAATCCCGCCAAAACCGGTCAAGTGATCACTAGGAAAAAAACAATAACATACACTTCTAGGATTTATCGCAATCCCACCAAAACCATTCAAGGGATTCCTAGGCCCGAAACAATCTTGGATACCTCAGAGAATCTTCACCAGTACCTTATGGAATTTCCCCATTTCCACCCTCGATCTTTGCCACAATACTGCTAAAGTCGGTCAAGGGATTCCTAAGCCCTTGGAAATTTTCCTATGACCACCTCACTCGGTTCCAAAGCCATATGTAAATCTAAATCTCAACAAAATGAAATAATCCCATCACACCATGGTTATCCGAAAATGGCAAGGCAAGGCTGAAATGATTGTCACACCTGGAAAAGCCCATGCCCATGAGAGAAAAAGGCGCAATACATACATGCATGTGCCATCTATTCACCAAACAGCTAGGAAATCACACATGCAACTTGTTACCTCCAAGTATTCCTGTTGAATTTGCTTGATCCAACTTTTCCTTGCTTGTTTCTTTGCTTTCACTTGCTTCCTTGTCCTTCCTTTCTCGAATGCTAGAGTGCTCCAATGATGCTCTAAGTGTGCAAGAGTATGAGAGGATAGAGAGAAGAGAGAGAGATATCAAAAAATGGACAGAAAAAATATTAACCAACAAAATCTATGAACTAATCCTCAGAAGCCTTTTTATCATTGAGGCCTCTATTTTCTTAAATTTCGTCTATTTTCCTTTAATTTTCCTCTCATGAAATATTGTGACCTTTCACCTCCCTTTTCTCCTAATTTCCTTTATTTTCATAAATAAAATGTCAATTAATGCATCATTTCCTTTTCAATTCATTTTCCAATTTCCTTAGCCATAATAAACCAAATGAAAACCCACTATGATGTTTTTCCCAAATCTCAAATTGGAATACATGTCCAATTACCTTGGCCTTATTTTTTCCTTTATTAAGTGTATTACATGAACTTATCCCAGGGATGTTACATAAATAGAGTGTTTCTTAACTAGAGGAGTTGTATGAGTTGGTATTATTTCATTGTCATCTATTTATGTAGGAATATATTCATTTTGAGGAGTCTTTCCTTTTTCAAGATTTTCATCCTTTTCATGAGTTTTGTCCTCGTTATATTCTTGAATGGAAAAAAGAGGTGTTTTATTTTGTAAATATCATCATGATATAAGATGAATATTATTTAAATCTAGAGGAGCTATCATGTAAGATTGAAAATTTTGGACTTCAACATTGTAAATGGGTTGTTGAGGTGCTTTATTAGTGGGATTAGGGAGTGGTTGTGTAGGTAACGGATTTGGTTTTTGAGGAAATGAGGTAGATGGAAACGAAAGGGGTTGACTTGTAGGCAATTGAGGTTGGATTTGTGGCTAGGAAAGTTGTTGATATTGGCATGGAGAAAAATATTGAGGTTGATATTGAGTATATCATTGAAAAGATTGAGGGTATTGGGGATTTCTACCATAGGAACCTTGCCATCCTTGTGACCAAGATGAATTTTGAGGTTGTGGTGACCAATTTTTCCATGGTAGGGGTGTGTTCCAAAAACTTTTAGTTTTGTATAAGAATGAATTATGCATTAGGATTTTGTGACATGCCTATTTGATGAGGTTGCCAAGGTCTTCTAGGAGTAACATATCAAAGTTATTTTGGAGTTTGCCTTGTCGTAGTTTATTCTTGGTAAACATCCTCTAATACTGGTACTAGAGGGTAATCCTTTGTAGCATGAGGCTCCACACATATAACACATATTTCAATATTGTCAAGAGGACATTATCATAATGCACGTTTCTTTCTAAATCTAGGACAAAATATACAAAAAAAACATTTTCAAAATTTTTCTTGTTTTGCATTCTCAGCATATCAATTTGCTTACTAATATTACCAAGAGTATCAATTTTAAAGTTATCAAGAAAATTACCAAGTTTTTCTCGACTTACCATTCTTGATATATATTTACTTACTCTTGACATAATTGGATATCTTAGATTCCTACCATTTTTTGTCTTTCCCCTTGAAATATGTTTTCATAATTTGCAGATCTCTTAAAATGATAGTTGAGACACATCTCCTTTACCCATTAGGTTAAGAGGATCAATCTATTCATCCCTTATAGATGTTAGTAAGAGATATTTTAATGTATCAAGTTCTAAATTATGCAGTTTATCTCTCTTAACATTATTTGTAAATCTATCTACTAAATATTCATGGCTTTCATCTTATTTTTGAGTAATTTAAAAACTTCTTCTCTAAGGTCATGATATATACAATAATCCCTATTTATTTATAAAAATAATGTTTTCATGCCATCCCATGTCTTTATAGAATTAGCTCTTAAACCCATAAACCATTTGAGATCCCTATCTTTCAATGTGGCTGGAACTAATTACAACTTTTGAGCATTAAGAAAATAATCATAATATCTACATAATAACTGAAATTCAAAGATAAATGTTTTCAGATCTTTGGTCCTCATACCATGAAAATTAGGAAGAACATATGGATAAATGTTTTTCATAGTAACAATATTATCAATATCTTGAACAGGAAGTCCAAAAGGATCTTCTTCTTCATGATAATATTCATCATTTCCTCCTCCTCCTCTTCCACCTCTACCACATCAACCATCTCCAAGAGGAATTCTTCCACCTCTTCTTCTACCACCAAATGGTGGTCATCTTTCTCCTCCTCCTATGTGTCCATCATGTACCAGTCCTTCTCCTTTTGCCATTTTTTATTCTTCAAAGCTTATATAAGGTTCCTCAACTAGATTTCCTTCCTCTGGTTCTTCTACCAATGGTTCTTCAGGAAATGTTTATTCTTCTTCCTCTTCTTCCCCTTATTCACTAGGTACTTCTAATTCTTTTCCAATGAGTTTTTCACATATTGAATAAAGAAAGATGACTCCTCTAGCCATAGGTTCTTCTACCACTTCTTCTATAGATGAAGTCAGTTTTTCTACAGGTAAAGTCTTTTATTTGTTTACCTCATTAAGTCTTAATTTACCTGCAAAACATGGAATTGAGGAGATGGAGGGTGATGTGGCTCTTACTGCACAACATGATCTAGTGAGGGTTGTTGCTGATGATTGAATTAAACTACGTCCTCTAACAAATCTACCCCTAGAATTTCATTCCCTATACATGCATTATAAATTATTTTAATATGATTTTTTAACTATGCATCTAAGAATGAATGCAACTAAAATGAGATGCAACTGCAATAGCTCTGGTTAGGAAGAACCCCACAATCATGATGCATAGGTTCTTACCTTTTGTCTTACCTCTCCACCTAAACGGAATTTTCTAAATTCAAATAAGTCAAAAAGTTATCACCTATGTAAAATGTTAAGTAATTTAATTGTCTGTTAAATTACTAGTGTTAGATGTCAATCCAGACTTCCTATTCTTGTGAAGCACAAATAAAATTTTCATTTAAAAAAGATATAATCTATTTTGAAAAGAATTGTAGATATTAAAATAAAGTCCTATTCATGAAATGATATCTAAAAATAGTACACACATCACTTTCTAAAATGATATAAAACTTCAATAAAGTGTAATCTATGGAAAGCAATAAAGTATGAACTAGAAAACAGTGGAATTCTTAATCTATTGAATGGAAACAACAATTCTATTCTAGTTTTATACTATCAAATATTTTTAATGTTCTAGGTTCTTATTCTCAATTCTATTTTAATAATCATGAAAATAAATCTATTTTATGAAAATCGAATTGACCATTCTTAATCTAGAAATCAATAAAAATATATTTCTAAGAAAGAAATAAAATTATATTCTAATGAGAATGGCATTGAAACTTCTATTTTAAGAACAATTAAAAATCATTAAATCAGTGGAACTTTCTAAAAATTTTGAGTGTGTACATCAATAAGAGTTCATTTATGTGAAAAATTAAAATCTAATATGAGTGTAGGACTAAAAACAAAGTAAAGTAAATGTTAACAAAGTAAATGCTTTTTTTTTATTCAAGAATTTGACTCGTGAAAGAGGACATAAACAAAGAGTTTGACTTGTGAAAGAGGACAGAAACAAGTAAGTAAAAGGAAGAGAGAAACTTAACTAAATAAAATAGATCATAAGTTTAAGGCTTTGAGAAATCAATCGAATTCCGAATGAAAACCAAACTAATCTTTTTGGTACATCTGCAGGGGTCCCTCCTGAGATGTACGAGTAGTTCTAAACTTCATATCCTGAACTTAAGTCAACCACTAGAGATTATAAAAGTGTCATAAAAAAATATTATACTAGCAATTGCACCGGGGGTGCAAGGGAACGCTGGAAGGAGGAGATGTGAATGATTGTGCTATTCTGTTTGAAAATACGAAAGGGAATTGTGAAATCAATAATGTTATGACCCCTGATGAAGGGCACAGTGAGTTAACCTCTAGTTATAAATTGTGTATTGAAACCCTGTTCAAAACCTAACTGTGGAGCGACCTGTGTTAATAACGTAAGTGCGCAGATTGACGATAGAAGCCCAGGGTCGAGGGTTTTAAATTCTACCGAACCTTGAAGTGAAACCACCGCCTTAAAAATGGAACAAAAACCATTCTATAGCCATCTCAACAGCCTAATTATCTGAGGTCGGGATTGAAGTCGAAAGCAAGAGTGATGTGAAAGAAGCTCTGGAACAAGCGAATGTAATATAATGGTGTGGAGGAAAGCGGAACCTAGAGGGATAAGTGGAATCGGAGTGAGCGAATGAGAAGGTAGTTTTGACGAGCTAAACCAGTAGTATCGCGTAGTCATTTGTGTGGTAAGTGGATTTGGGAAAAAAAAATGCGATATCACAAACTGATTGACGCGTGTCGACGCGTGGTATTTGAATATCATTTACATCACATGATTTTGGGCGATTAAGTCCCGTGCATTTTCGTAACACGATATCCGTCGGATGGGTGTTTGGTAGAGATTTGGAGCGCGATGGAACATGAGCCATCAGATCCATTCGACATTTAATGCAAAGTAATATGCTGTGGGCCCAATCGTTGTTTTATGTTGGCATTGGTGTTTTGTGTGGAAATTTCATATAATGTTTATTTATGTCGGGATGCATAAAATAAATATGCATCAGCATTACAATTACCAAGTCTAAGCTTTTGTGTTATAATATGCTGATGGCAGGGATAATTTTAAGGAGGGAAAAATATCTTGAAGTTTAAAAAATTGGCGAATCTCACTAGTCACTAATATGCAAACTATAAAATGTTTATTGATGTATTTGTAAAATTATTCAAATTTATAATGATATTATATATATTGTCTATATAATGTTAGCGATTTTTAATGTAAAATAATTTTATATTGTAAAATTTTGGCGAATCATTTTTATAAAAAAATGGAAAATGGCGAATATTTTTTTTGGAAAAACCATGGAAAATTAGCCCACCTGCGAATATTAGCCCCTAAAATTTTCCATGGCTGATGGTTGGTTAATAAACCAAAGTCGAACCTTGAATGCAAAGAGTTTATAAATCTGTGGGACCGAAATCGCATGTAATGTGGTTTGAGTCCAATTGTATTTCAAAATAAACGCGAGGGGTTGTTTATGATTGATAACTAGAGGGGCGTGTATTAACCCTTTTGTTAGTTGGGTTTATGAAACTGTGAGAGTAAACATATATGGTGGAAGTTGAACTGTAATATATATTGGCCATTGGGTTTAATCAAAATCGGAGTTAGACTAACTGTCATAGCTGAAGGTTCATGCATAGATGCGTGGTTGTTTAATTCAAAATCAAGATTGGTAAGGGTCGAATGCGTGAATACAATTATATCCCTAGAACCGGTATGCTATCATCATTATGTGATGGGTCTTAAACCATAGAGTGGGAGGATATGTGAAGTCTCGTGGGTGAAACTTATATTATGGTTTTAAGTGTAATATTTGGATATGAATTCGAATAAAGGTAAGAGATATTTTGATTTTTACCATTGGTGGAAAAAGTAAAGATCCTCTTGTGTATTTGGTTGTATGGCCTTATAAATTATGGTTAATGAATTTGACAGAAGCTTCCGCAAGATAATGTTTTGAAAGTGTCAATATGGGCATTGATTTGAATGATAAAGAGAAGATGCATTTCTATATGCACATTGATAGAGGAAGAGTGTTAATTTAATATCTCAAATCTCAGATTTGAGATATTAAAGCTTTCAGATAGATTTTATTTAATTTTCCAGTTGAGATTAATTGGGACATGGATCTGAGTTAGTTGGAAATTTTTTTGGGATGCATAGCTTGTGAAAGAAAATGTGGGTAGGCAGGTAGCTCGGGCATCAGTTTTCTTGTGAATCGTTTTATAATCCACCATGAATCTCTTGTTTAGTGTGCATCATTGACTTGTATTGAAGATATGTAACATTACTAAGGCTGTACATGTCATTTAAACTCGTAGTAGTAGCTAGTGTTACATTATGCACAAGCAGAAAGAGTAAGAGTGATATTATTCGATACAGAAGAAGAGCCATTTGGAAGAAAAAGAAGGAACAAGTGATAACACAGTAGTTGATTCTTCATGCAAAGCGATCGGTTGGAAGTAGGGGGTACTCCTAGTCATAAAGACAAGGGCTTGCCCGATAGTGATAGCACCATTTTACGTCCAAGGTTGGGATGCGACTAAGATAGTATGCTCAGAGATGCCTATGTGCACCTCTTTCATGTACATGAATGAGGAGATGCATGAATTTTTTAATCCTTTGGAGTAGTTTCAATGTTGGGCGCAAACGGTACAGTGGTAGAGTAGGTGGAACTAAGAAGCGTTGTTGTATATTGAGGAGTGCAGTCTCCTATTCATTGATTTCTTGGTAGAATTTGTTGAGCTGTGAAATATAGCTACGATTCATATTTGCTGCAAGGAAAGGAGAAGCATGTAAGTTAACATGTAAAAAGTAAACACTAATAATGCAAAGCACAATAAGAAAGAAATAGTAGGAACCAATATGAAGTGAAATTACATTGGAAAGTGTAAACGTAAATTAAGCAAGAAAGTTTCAAGGTATTATGATGAGACAGAAGATGAAAGAAGTAAAATTGGAATGCAAGGAAAGGGAAGGTACCAATAGTAGGAGCTGTTCAAGGAGTGTTTGTAATAGATTTGGAGGCAAGGTACGTCTCCTCTTGTTTCCCGTGCATGACAAAATGGTTCTCCTGCTGTGCGAATTGCGTGAGAAGGAGAAGGCAGCAGAGATGCAAAGATCAGTCAATGAGCGAACTCTTGAAATAGCTGTGAAAGTGAGGCCTTGCCAGTCAATGTTGCCGATGTCGATTGTTGCCTTATCTAGTGTCATGCCTTGCGCTTTATGGATTGTTAAGGCCCATGCCATGCGGAGAGGCATTTGTGTTTGTGAACCCATTGTTATGGGGGGGATTGGCACAAATTTAGGATTTGAAGGATCCCAGGGTGGACCCTTGTAGTGAAGAAAGTCAACAACAACAAATGACGGTAGTTCTGGTGATGCACAACCTGGTGCATATACGATTGCGCGGACGGTACCGAGTGAACCGTTCACAAGGCCAGCACCAACCCACAAGTTGCTTGTGAGAATAACACGTTGCTCAATGCAGAGGAGTATTTTCGAAGCTAATTGATCATCTTTTGGTTTGCTAGTTTCGACTTGCCTCTTGTTGGCAGCATAGCAACGTGCAACTGGCTGGTTTAATAATTTTAACATTTATTTGTTGTGTAGGTCAACAACCTCATTTGTTGCATAAAGATGCATTGAATTGGATAATGACTGGAATTCGGCTTCAGGAAGATTTGTTTTTGAACGTGTCATAAGAAGATTCCAATCAATAATAATGGGGGTTGCATTGCGAAGGTTGGAGAGGAGTTTGCGAAAGGAAATTTGTGCAGGACTTGTTCCTTGTTGCCGAAATACTGTTGAAAGTGTAACCACGGTATTGAAGCTTTTCCATAGTTTAGTGCCACGAGAAGTTCCTACATACATTGGTGTCTTTGACAGGTGGCAGCTGGCCAAGGTCACCCACAAGGATTATAGAGTGTCCACCAAATGGGTTGTTTCTATTTGATGGGAATGCCTCGCGCAAGCGATCATCAATTTGAGAAAGAAATTTAGGACCAATGAAGCTCATTTCATCAATTAGAATGTAATTGATAGGTTGAAGTTGTTCTTGAAGGTTAAGAAGGGAGTGACCCTCTGAAGGTTCCATAGAGGATATAGGGATGCGAAGATCAGAGTGGATCGTCAAAGCATTAATGTGGAATGCTGCAACACCAGTAGGAGCAAGCAGAAGGAGGGGGTATTTTCCAATGCTGGAGTTTTCAAGGAATGCATTTTTTAAGCACTCAATTAGGAACGAATTACCGGTACCAGCAATGCCTTGGATTATCATTTTTAAGTTTGTTTTGGTGAGGTTTTTGCGGAAGTGGGAGAAAATGATATTGAATGCAATGGTTTGGCTTGGGGACAAGAAGGAAAGGGAATGTGCGCATGGAGTTGGAAGTTGGTGGGATATTGTGGAGGAGCGGTTGAAGTCGATGAAGCGGATGGCTATTTCTTGTAAGTGTGGAGGGATTGTAGAGTGGCCCCAGTTATGGTTTGTGTCAAACTCACGACGGCCAAGCATTTCAAGTTCATCGAGGACGAGGTTGTTACCTGGGTGCAGTTGAGAGAGAAATTTCCATTCATGCATGTCAAGCATGGGGGCATGGGGAGGGTCATCTGGGGATGAACAGTTAGAGTTGGAAAGGTCCAGGGTGGATGGTGTGCGGTGAACATGCCAAGGTTGATATGTGTGTCTAGTTTGTTCCCAGTGTGCAATAATCGCCGCGTCGGATATGCCAATATCGTTAGGGAGGCTAGGGAAAGGGAAGTATACAAGGAGTTCTCTCCAGCAGAAGTCTACATAGGATGGTGATTCTTTCAATGGAATGGAGGTGTAACGAGGAAGAACGCAGACAACCATGGGAGGGAAGATTTGTTTCCATGGTGATGTTTTTCGATGGGCGGAGAAGGACCAGGAGCGTGCAACCTCAATAAGAGATAAACCTTTAAGTGCAAGTGGTCTTTGCATGTAGGAGGCGATGAAAGGTGTTGATGGAAGATGACCATCTATTTCATTGGATACATGTCGGAAGACTTGTTTTTTTACATTGAGGGAGACAAAAGAGCGACTACACTTTGTTAGTGGGAGTTTTTGTAGCATGTGGCATGTTTCTTGTGCACCAATGTCTCGATCAACAACCATTTCGGTGAGGACTTTACAGACGACAGTGATAGTAGGAGCATCGTGGGGGGAGCATTGTGAGAGGCATGAGAGCATCTGGTAGTAGCTTTCAAACTTTGCCACTGATTTTGCGGCATATTTTGAAATGTAGTTCAACACAGCATGGCCTGAGAGAACTGATTGGAAATCAATGTTGGCCCTCCATATTGCAAGCAGGTGAGCATTGTGCACATTGAGTTTGTCATCATTTCTAGCAGGGGAGTATTTTTTTTTTCCAGTACCATCAATGTGAAGAGATGAGGTGTCACAAACCTCCCATGGGGCTCCATAGCAGCAAGTTGCAGCGTTATTTTTTTTACGTAAACATGTAGAAGAGTGGCAATTTGTGTGTCTCTGAATGGAATTTAGGACTTTTTCATAGTCGTGTAACTGATTGGATGTAAAGATTTCAAGTGTGCTAAGGAGGCATGGGTCTTGTAGAGATGAATGATTTATTCCAAGAGCTCGACTGTGAAGCGGGTGAGGGTTCATTGCAGTGCAGTACTGATTGAAAAATTCTTTAGCCACGTGGACAGCTGTGGGGTTCGTCCAATCGAGATTTTCCATAGCAGGTGCATTTGGAAGCCACAAAAAGCCATGGATATGTGCAGAGCCGCGATGTTGCCATTCATACTTTATAAAGGAAGGAGACATAGTTAAAATTGGATGCGTGGAAATGAAAGTAATGAAAGAGAAGACAAGGAAGGAATAGTATGCATACCTGCACCAGTAATCCTTTACAAGGAATGCTTTAAGTAGGACCTCTTCTAGGAATATTGTGAATCTTCAATGGATATATTGAGATGCACGATGTGGGTTTCTAACAAGGTTTTGGATTCTCCATCAAGTTTGCTCATTTGAATTGGACGGAGGGTTGGAAGGCATCAAATTATGTAAGTCAGCCCATTTCGTATCAGCTGCAGCTAGTGTGAAGAATATGGTAGGGGTACCCATTTGTATGATCATGTCATTAAGCTCCCCTCTAACCCTGGTCCAAAAAGAATGACTTCCACGCAAGGATGACCCGAAGCACATAATTTGGTCTGGAATGGTGCTAGGCAGGGTTTGTTGGAGTTGGTGGTGAAGGTCAGTGATTGTTGCTGGAAGGGTGTTTGAAAGGTCCCTTGTAAGGAAGACAGAGGAATTTTCTTAGCTGCGATGGCGCATGATAAGGTTGTACAAGTAATACCGAAAGTGAGGATGTTGTGCAAAACGATTTTCATTGCAGCACATTAGATGCAAAGCGTATTCTTGCATATCCACTTTTGCATTTCTTGGTTGGTTAATCATGGCAGATCCTATGGGGAATAGGGTGGGGAAGGCCATGGAGAAGAGGCCCTCCGTGTTGTATTCATTGATTGGGGAGAGGCCAATGATCGGCCATGGAAGTGAATGGGTAGGTGTGGAATTAGAGGAATCTATGTGCGCAAGTATTTCATCAAGTTCAGAATGAGAGTTTGGTAGAGTTGAAACAAAGGAGGATGGGTGGAGGTCAGACGGGCATGGGTGGGGAAGTTCACAATTAGGAATTTCTGGAATGGCTTCATGGAGTGGGATGGAAGTTGTGTTGATATGGCGTAGCATGTTGGAAATGTTGGTAGGTGAAATAGGCAAAGCAGAGAGGGAAAGTTGGTTAATATGGAAATATTTGTATTATGGGTAATTTTGTAGTTTGAATTGCAAAGCTGCATGGACATGTGATGTACTAACAAAAAATTCATAGTTTTTTTCATCATAACTAGTTTTGTTTACAACAAGGATGTCTAGTTCTGACAACATTCGAGGAAGAGAGGTGACAATATTTGTGATATCTTGAGGAAATCTAATAGTATGGCCAGAATATTTCAATTGGCCACCACATGCATGGGTGACTTGAAGAACAGGATTGACACGAGCAATGAGCATCTCTTCAACTTGAGTCAAGCAGGATAGGACATGCGGTTGGATACATGGGTCCATGTTGTTTGAAGAGGAGAAACGATGGGTTGTTCGTTCGGTATCACAATGGGTACAATAAATGATTCCATGACTTGTTTTTGTTTTCATGGATGGGTAAGCTTCATGACAAATTGAGAAAACTTGGATGGGACAAAGTGCATCTATCCTTTCACGAAAGCGATGATGTGCATGTTGGAGAAGAATTAGGATAAATTGTTGGGGAGGTGGAAAGGGAGGAACATGGGGTGGCATATGTAAAGGGTAGGCAAGATTTTAAGGAGTTGAAGGGTTTGGAAAGGATCAGTTAGCAAGTCGAGATGGAAGGAGAACTTGGAAATTTTGGGTGGGATGTAGGGGGAGGGCGATATTTTGTGAAGGAATGGGAGTTTGGGTTGTGTTCATTTGAGAGTGAAGGTTTTTTCGACGATTTGAATAGAGGAGGCGACGACGTGCATTAATCATGTCTTTTTTAAGTGCGTAGTGTTGTCGTCGTTCTTCCCTTCCCACATTGTTTTCTAGTGGGGTTGGCATAGCTGTTGTAAATAAGGAAAGGTATGTCAAATGAATGAAGTATATTGCAAATGATTATTAAAGCGAAAATATATTGAGTATGGGTTACATGGAAATGTGTGTTGGATATTTGAAATGGAAAAACATTTGTTTTGAAATCAACTACATGTTGCATGTATTGGCTAGAGTAAAGTGAACACATATTTTGTATTTTACAAAAAGAGAAGAAGAAATTAATGTATTATTTTTCATAGTAAGCATAGCATATTGATATGTACATTTAGAAAATGTGTCTGTTGCAAAGAAGATCAAAAAATGAAGGAGGAAAGGAAAAACCATGTGACTAAATGTTCATATATTCAAAATATCCATTAAAGCATAGTGGAATGACATATATACAAAACACCATGAAGAAAGGAGTGGACGCTCAAGCATTTAGGAGAACTACTAGAAAGTAGAAGGGGATGAAAATATATAGTAACGATTACAAAAGATGTTTGAAATGCACGGCTAAAGTTGGCGGTAGATTGGGTTGGAGGGGGGAGGAGCAGATTGCAGGACCTCTAGGAGGATAGTTGATGCCTCACTGTAAGCGATTTCTTCTGCGTGCACAAGAGTTGGGCGTAGTCGTTCAACACTGTTGAAGCTGTCCCTATTTAAAGATAGTGTGAAGAGGAAATGGCGTCCTTCGATTTTGCTATATATGTCGAAAACAGTTGCAGGATCGGTTGAGAGGAGGCAGAGGTCCTTTACGGAGACGCCAAGAAGGGAATTTGCGGCTTCGTCGAAAGCGACAACATTTTCGAGGTTGCCAGTGTGGTCATGAAAATGGAGTCGGAGAATGTAGTGATATTCGCACTCATTGAACGAGCCTTCACATTTTGAGCATCAGTAGGTGTTGTCATCTTGTCGTAAAGACTTTCTCATGCATTGCATCCCATCAATGGTAAGGGGACATGCGAGGAAGTAGAAATCATCCATTTTAATAGAGGTAGCAGTAGCACGGAGTGAAATTCATGGGATATTGTTGGCAGGTTGCATTGACAGAATGTTGGCAATTGTTTTTGAAGATAGAGGCCTCTTGGTTGTGCTTGTGTATCTGCGGCTGAGCGATGGCGAGGGCACTTTATTTCCCTCTCCGTCAAACCATTGTTTCAGCTGTTGTGTTTCAGGGATATCTGGATTTATATGTAGAGAAGTGGCCGGGATTGTGTCGATCGTTTGGCCATTGAACTCGATGATCCTTCCCCCTTTAATTCCAAGCATGAAAGTTTCATGAGCCATGCGTAGTTCGGAGAGTGCATGACCTTCAGCATTGCGGTGTTCGCCCCACAAGGTGACATCGATGCTGCTCCCAGACATATCATGAAGAGATATAGTTTTTTTTGGAGTTTCAGAGCCATTGTGTTTGCGAATGATAGAGGTAGGAGAGAGGGAAGTGAAAATACCTATGACATCAATGATTGACATAGGAGGTGAAAGTTTGAGGGAACTTATAGGCACGAATTGATAGGTATGGGAAGGAATTGTAAGGTCATCAACGAAGATTTGTGACACTGTTGATGAAGAGAAGAGGAGGATTTAGAATGGCCGTCTGAGATGGTTATATGAAGGGTTGGGGACCTTTATGGTGCCATTTGAAACATTGTAAATGTGGCCAATTTCAATGAGAGCATGTAGGGATTCTTCCAACTCATTGAAGGCAGAGATGTGAATTCTGTCGCCGTCGTGGCTGACAAGGTCAAACCCTAGCGATTTTCCAGTGCCGCGTGCATTGCTATATTCATGAAGGGGTGTCTTTGAAAGGAATCTACCCTGGATGGACCAAGATTTTCGGGTAGGGGAGAGTGCTTTAAAAGGGAGAGAAGTTGTAGATGTTAGGGTGGAGTCTTGGGAGGACAAGGAGTGAATGTCAAGGGAGGGTGGCGATGAGAAGGGAGAGGAAGAAGAGGAGGATGAGGTGGCTTTGATCATTTTTTCAGTGGAGAGAATAATGGGGGTCGGGTCACCAACCAATGGTGCAACACGTTGCAGTATGTCAATATCGATGACACAAAGTGATCTGCAAGAACGCGATATTTATTACAAAAGAGGGGAAGAAAAATGTTAGGAATGAGAATTGAGTCAAAAAAGGGACATAAGAGGAGAATTAGTAAAGGGGATGAAGCGGTGAGGTGGCATGTGTGTAGCTTACATGGAATGATGTGCATACGTGCACAAGCTTCCTTTGAGGTGAATTATCGAGCCTATTTGCAAGTCCTCATTTTGCGCAAACCCTGTATGTGAAGAAGGGAGTAGAACGATGTGCTTGTGATCACCATCAGACAGCGATACGCGGTAGCGAGGCATTGTAACTCGGGCAGAACTTATCTGTTCAAGTGCAATGACCTGCAGGGTTGGCTGCAGGTCGACAGCACCAGCGAGGAGCGACGAGAGCGCATTGCGAGTCAAGGATGTTTCCATGGCGATGCAAATGGCTTGGTAAAACAAGGTGCTACTAGCGAATACAAATATGAAGGTAAATAAACTGAAGAATAGGATGTGTACACAAAGGAAGGAAAAGTTTTAATTTGGAAATTTAAGAGAGTTGAAGGAAACAAACAAGAATTGATAAAAGATTCAGAGAAATTGTCTATTAATTTTTTTATGTGCCCACCTTAAAGCATAAATTCATAGTGCTCTCAATGCCCCAACATAATGAAAAATCATATACAATGATAAATCCACAGTCCTCGTTCACAAATTTGATTTCTCTAAAAGGAAAGAAGTTGTCTAAAATACAAATAATAGCCTACAAGTTTTCGATTCCTTGAAAACTGGTCTTGTTGCCATTTCATATATATATAATATATATTTATAACACTTAAAAAATAGAATATAATTCCTACTAAATGAAAATATTAAATTCACTTAACAAATAGATATCAATCACATGGCTTAAAGGTGTTTTAATGGTGTCCACATCCCTTAAATATATTATCGAAAATACAAATTCTTTTTCTAATAATCTAAATAATATTTCAAAATCTAAACTTATTAATAGAGAAAATAATGATCTTTTATTTATTAAAATTATTACCCTTTTTAAATGCTTGCCTTATTTTTGAAACCTGCCTTGTACACGTAGGGTAAAGTAGGTGGAGTACCTAAAAATATTCTAAAATATTTGTTTTCTGGTAAAGTTATATTGCAAAATTTTGGTAGAATCTAAGAATTTATTTGGTCAAAGTTTTCCAGAAAGATATCGGGAGCTTGAGAGTATTTGAAAGCATCTGAAGTAATCGAAAATATTTACAAACCGTGAAATGGTTTGAATGTATTTTTTTAATAGACATTCTACTTTTTCAAAATTGGCATGCTTACTGACAATATGGAATATTGGATTTTAAACTGTCAAAGATATTTTTTTTGTGTTATCCCTAGCTAGGTAATATAAATTGTCTATGTAAATATGAAAATGTCTTGACAACAATGAAATAATGAACAATAAAATCACCCCGTCCATAATTTCATCCCGAGAAAATTTTTAGAATCTTGAGGTTCTTCGCATATTTTCTGAATGTGCCCTCTGTGATATGCATTAAACTTTAATGTTTAGTTGGATCTCTTAGCATGCATATATATATATGGAGAGAGATTGATAGCAATAATGGAACGCAGGAACTAAGGAGAGCTGGCCTCTCTTTTCTGCTTCAATACTTTCATTCAATACAGGAAGTGTACCTTATATTCTTTCCTTCATGTTCATTTATCAATTTCATGGAAATTGATTAATGAATACCTTAGACAATATTTATATAAAGCAATACAATAAACAATCCTTATATAACCCCCGAACAATAGGACCTTTGGTATTTTAAATAAAACACCCGAACTATATCTCCCTTTAGTATAACCCTTGGCCCTTTTAACAAAGAGCTTAATTGCAACCCTTCCTTTGTATATTGTATAAAAAGGAAAATAAGCCGACTTCAGCCCTTTTTAAATAACACTCTAATGTTAACCATGATATAATGAAATACATCAACCTTCCGCCTCAAACCACAGGTCCACGCCTTTTATTTGATTTATTCGAAATCCCGACCATAGACTTATAATACTAACCTTAATACATTAAAGGTCATTAATTTCCACCACAAACAGAAATCACGGCTTATCTCTTCAGGCCCGCCATTAGACCTTATTAAACAAACATCCAATCACACAAAACAACGGGACCATACCTTGAGTTATCATTCGGGCATTTCACAGCGCGATTATCATTCGATCTACTGGCCTCCATATGGGACGGTCCTGGTGCATATCGCGTTATTTCAAAGGCTGAACCTTAACGCCTAAAATTTGTGTGATATGGGTGGTATTGGGTAGCCAACGTGGCAGGATCTTATAGGATCACATTTTTTTGTGGTTGTTTTGCCTCTGACCAAAAGCGGTGCGATATGGGTTGTATTGGTTTCAAAGACCACTTCCGAGATTGGAACAGTGCTTAATTCAGGTTTTCACTGTAATTCAATACATTTCTTTGACTCTAACTTCTCGCGTTAACTCTGGGGTTAAGTCTCAACACTATCGCTCCACTGATAACAAAACAATGTTATTTCCTCTAACGGACAAAGATTACGCTCTCGACAGAACTTCACTATTCTTTTGGAAACCAGAGTGTGAAAATGGTTTCGCTCCTCTAACAGAGTCCTATTCCACCTCTCTTGGGATTCAATACAATTCAACACATTCAATTCAGGCGCCTAGAGCATAAGTTCAAAACCAGACAGAGAAACAAAGGAGATTTAATACAGCCTTATACATAGAGTTCTGATTTCGAAGAATGATTTCTTAGGAGAAGTTATAGTAACACACACAAACAAAAAATGAGCCTAAAGACTGTTCAACAGAGATAAATTCCTTTGATTCAAGAGCCGAAGTCAACGTAGACCCAACTCATCAGCGGTTGTGTTTTCGTGAGGAATTGGTAGCTAGTTTATGAGGCTATGTAGCATTATGAATGCCACGCGGTGCTTGCGTGGATGACATGGGTGTTGGCCATCCCATCATCTCGACTTCTTGCCAATACGTGTTCTGCTGCATGACAGTCAATCTCTCTTTCACACTATCTCGCCACCTGCAACTCAATCCCTTTCTTATCACTATCTCGCCACCTGCAAGTCAATCCCTCGCTTATCAGCCTCGGTGCTCTAACTGTGCTGTGCTCTAACTTGGAACCCTCATTTCTTCTTTTTCTTCTGTGTTTTTCCCTGAATTTGATTGCAGGAGCAACAAGAAAGGAATAGAATACATAGCGGAATTGGAGCAGCCATTGGAGATCAATGAAGAGGGTTTCCGCTCCAGCTGCCCGGTGTGGAGGCACAGTGCAAACGAACTGTCAGTCGATGCCTTTCAGATATTGGATGTCCTAACAGGCTTGGAACCCAGATATCACTCTGGGCCTGGAATCCTAATGTCATACGTTGTTTCAGGAATGTCTTCTATGCTTTTTGTAATTTTTTATAATGAATTTGCTGTGGAGATCCCACTAGCAGGTAAGGAGCTTTTCGATTCTAATTTCATGAAAGATTTTGTAATTCGGAGTCAAATAAATTTTTATTTTGTAATTTATGTCCTCATACAGACATATCCTTCCCTTAGTAAGGTAAATAATCATGCAGTTTAGATCTGTTGTCTGTAAGAGTCCTACTCTCTCCCTCAGACCTTGTTTTTCTTTGTTTTTTTTGTTTTTTGTTGGAATAGTAAAGCAAAGAAATTTGAAATCGGTGATTCGCAGGAAATACTAGTTTATATTTATCAAGGGTGTACAAATATTTTCTTTGTCCCTACATAGGAATTTCAATCAGAGGGCCTTCACGTCTGCTATCACTTTTTGCTTCATAATGTATGCCCTTTTGTCTTTAGAACTTTGTAATTATGCATTTGATTTATACACTTGTAAGTCTTCTCTTGTCTCCTTGAAATTTAGTACAAGTTTTCTATAATGAATTGGGAAAGAAATGGGAAAATTCCACCTTAGCACCATGTTAGTCCAACTGCCAACAATGAACAACCTTTCTGACAATGAGAGAAGCAAAGGAAGGAAAGAAAAGGGGTCGTCATTCCACCAGAAGAGAGAGACAAAACAGAGCGTTTACAGCATCTGCGTCTAGAGACCAAAGGCTGCAAGGTAGAGGCAAACAGAACAGAGGAATCATGGCATCTGGATGTAAAAGCTAAAAATTGAAAAGAACAAGTGGTAAATGGCTAAGAACCTTTTTTGTACTGTAATATCTATCACCTTTTATGAATAAACAATGGAATTTTTGTTCCCGAAAGGGTTTTTCTCCAGTTTTAAAAACAATTGTCTATGTATTCTTGTTTACTGTGTTCATTTCTTTCCTTTTTTCCTGTTATTTTGGGTTTTCCTGTTAAGAAATGTTAGTGCAGATAAATGACAGCTGTGTTTTCTTATGTTAAATAACGGCAAGAATAAAACCCACAAGATGAATCTCAAAATTAGAGATTATACTTCTACTCCACAGTAATTTTTCAATTTGGGTGTTACTGTACACTTGTTAGAAGCTCTGTTTTAATTCTCTTTGTTCTTCACTTAGTTCAAAGATTAGTCCTGCAGAATTTATTTAATACAGACATTGAAGACACGGATAAAAAATGACATGGGTTGAATGGATAGAAGAGTGCAGTAGTAAGACTTTTAGCCAAAGTGAAGAGGTCAATTCTGCAACTTAAACACTACCAGATAGCCTCCATAAATCCAGATCAATTGGTTTCAGAGCGAAGTTCGAAATTACATGGGAGAAAAAAAACTGATTGGTAAGACCTGGCGCAAATACAAAAAGCAGAGATATCCACTACAGCGGGAGTTGGAAAGTGACAACAAAAGATGGAAGGGTACCCACCTGAAGAGCAATGCTAAGAGGATCCAAAAGTTGGGTTTGCATGTTTGGAGTAGGGCATTGCCACACTATGGGAGAAGATCACCCATTTTAATAAGACGTTGACAAAGAAGAAAGAACTTTTGGCAGAGTTCCAGCATGAAAGAGAAGATCTGATCATGGAAAAAGAAAAGGTAAACAGCCTGAAATTTTTGTTCATGATAGTTTTTCTATACGTTTTCTCACTCCATTCAATGTTACAGTGAATATTGATAAACCTGCTTATCAAAGATATCCACTACAGCGGGAGATATGCACTAGAGCGGGAGTTGGAAAGTAACAACAAAAGATGGAAGGGTAACCACCTGAAGAGCAATGCTAAGAGGACCCAGAATTTGGGTTTGCATGTTTGGAGCAGAACCAACTGCTATAATTTTGTACATATATTGGAAGCAGTAAGTAGGATAACTAAGAATCTACTCATACTTTATTCGAATTTTGAAGCAAACATAGCTAAATGGTAAAATCGTAACCTATTGCAAGTAACATAAGCTAAGAAGCAATTTCTAAATTGGAAGTTTTACAAGGAAGTTTTAAGCAAATATAGCTAAATGGTAAATTTGTAATTTATTTCAGGTAACAGAAGCTTACCAGCAATATTAGAATCGGAAGTTCTTCAAGCTGGAAGTTCTTGAAGCTGGAAATAATTCTGCAAGTTGTTCAGGCTGGAAGCTGGAACTTGTTCACTTGTTCAGGCTAGAAGCCGGAACTGGGCTGCAACTGCAAGTTGTTCAGGTTGCAAGCTGGAACTGGGCTGCAAGCTGGAAGTCGGCACTAATCCATTTAACCTTATCGAAGTCCATTTAACCACATCAAAGTTGGCTGGAAGCTGGAAGTCGGCAGCATTGCAGTCTTCTATGCATTAAATCGTTGCATCGTGTCTTCTATGTATTAAATGGTTGGGTGGTTGGAGTTGATAAACCATCATACCAGGAGTTAATATAGGATGCAAAGAAAAGACAGAAAGAATTGCAGTATGTCAATTACATTGAATTTCAAATCTATTTCAAATCTATCAAGTAGTTGTATATAATTCTAATAGGTACCTATGCACGCAAGTGTAGTGCCGTGTAAATTTGAAGCTCTGAAATGTAAATTTCAGTCACTCAACAATGTGAAACGTAATAACTTTCAGAGATTGAAAAATTTCAAATGTATTTTTCAGTGTAGTGCCATGTAAATTTCAATCTCTGAAATGTAAATTTCAGTCACCAAACAATTTGAAACGTAATAAATATCAAATATTGAACAATTTCAAAAGTTTTTTTCAAATTAGCAGCTGGTAAGATGGGCAAATAGAGCAATTTCATTGGATGGAGGAGGTGCCACATGTCCACATTTGACTGGTTGGAAGGGCGATAAGAAACACTTCTCATTGGTTGGGGTGAACAGTGTTTGCTCACCCCAAGCCAACAAAGAAAACGCCTTTGGCGTAATTACTGGAGTGTGTATAGATATTTTTACAAACAATAATAACACTCGTATTCAAGTCAACAATCAAGACTATCTACTCACTTCCAAATGAAGCAATTTATAGAGTTTTCAACCTAAGAGTTTTGAGAATCTATTGACTAAAAACTAGAAGTATCAAGCGACATCTCAGTCATTTATTCCTTTTCATTATTTTCTATTGAATGAGCGAATCGTGAAAGAAACACATCTCGAACTTTAATATATTGTTCCTTCTTCAAATCATCAAAGCTCACTCGCTTGACATGAATCTTACTCACTCAATTGATATTTTTTCTTCTAAAGATGTACTAAGTATTTCTTTGACCAAGAGCTTGATTTTAGTGCTGCTCATGTGACAAGGTTTTAAGATTTTGTTAGCAATTTCAGATAGTATATGATTTTATTCACATTACTAGATTTATCACTTGTTTGAGCATTTAATTTGGTTTAGCTAATTAGATTTTATGTGAATATGTAGTTAAATTTCATTTTGTGTGAATGTGATAAAAACTTAATCTATTTACCGTGGATAATCCGATTTCTGATAACAATAACTATAACCACGAAAGTCTAAAAGCCAGAGACTTAATCTATTTACTATTTTAATTTTTAACATAAAATTTTGATATCACTTATCTAATACAATTAGTAATGATAGTATGTAAATTACAATGAATTAGTTTTGTGCCTGAAATAGTGCATCTAGTATTTATTACTATTTTATTTTTTGTGTTTTCACATATATATATATATATGTGAAAACTTATATTAGTTAAATTTCTATTAATTTTCTATTCTTATATGTGAGAGTTAATTTATTTATTAATTTAGTAATCCTTCCTGATTGAATTAATTCATATTTTTCTTTTATATTTTAAACTACTTTCATTAAATAATGTTGCCTATAACCAAGAGTACGAGTATTCATATTCATGTTGTATCAAGCTTGCTTTAATTTTTTTATTTTTCCATTTTATAAAATTGCTTTTCCAATTTGCAAAATCATTCGTGGGAATTATTCTGTTTCACTGATGAAATCTTTCACATTGTATAAAGTGGGGTGGGGAAGTTTCTCCAAATCCCACAAGGTGCATAGGCATTAGTTTTTTAAATAAAACAATTTGAAGAACAACTCATGTAATATGTTTTTCAAAGTCGGTTGCTTGTGAAAATATAGATCTCCTCCTCGGCATTCGTCGCAATTATTTCCTATTAAAGTACATGTCTCATGTAATAAATTAAATTTAATAAAACTTATATTTCTAAAACTAGCATCATTATTTTTTTTTAATATACATGGTCTTTTTTTCTCCTTTGTTTATAAAAATAAAACATTGAAAAATATACACACAATTTCTCTAAATGTTTGTCGAAACACAATTCGTAAAGCTAATATCCATTATTGTTGCATTGAAAATACAAAAATGATGTCACACAAAAAAAAAAAATTCATGGTATCCATCTTTAATTATGAAGACTATCTTATCAACAACTTCATCTTTGACTCTTATCTGATCTTTTACCATACGTCGAGTAATTATTGGACCTACAATTTGTTTCTAGTGGCTATCTCATCTGAAAATTTCTTAAAACAATCACATTAAAAACATAAAAATTAGATTATTTTTGTAAGTTTATATGAAGTATTTGTCATGTACATATGAAGTGCATTTATATTGATTATTTTTTTATTAATTTATTAAAATATAATTTTAGAATTCAAGAATACAACACTTTCTCAACTCTTTTCCCATTTAAAAATCTAATTTTTAAAATATATTTGTTAATTGATAGCATTTATTTCTAAGAAATTTATTTTCCGAATACCAAATATCTTTTATATGTTAATATATTTCGACACATAGGAAATAGTTAAGAATAACTTAATCTAGTTTAAAGTTAGGTAAAGTGTATTTCTTTACCATGTACATTTGTAACTTATAATCCAACGGTCACAATTTGTAGTGATCTAACGGTTATCTTTCACCTCGGTATTAACAAGACTTGATCCGTGGCTTAACACCTGATTGTTCCATGATCTCTTTTTAAAGATCATGGAGGCTGATTTGTCTGGTAACCGTTTATGAGATAAACATATGTAATCTTTCTTTCTATATTAATAAATTCCTTGAAGTGGCCGCGTTGGCTCAGGCCATGGACTGTTTCCCTCTTTAAGGTTTTTAACCACATGATTATACTGGTGTACTGATTTGTGACCTGGTTGTGAGTGGTGACCCTTGGTTCTTGATCTACGGAACTTACCTTGTAAATTCCTACATGGTATCAGAGCTATTTTGAGGGCCGCATCCGTTCTTGATCAAAATCCGAAGCTGGTTTGACTGCATGCGAATGCCATTTTGTAGATCTACTATTTCTGAACATTTTTGGGCTTAGGGAACTGCTCTGTTGTATCCGGAGTGTCTGTTACAGTGAGGAACGCATTTCGTTTCACACATTTGACAGTTTAGATCCGGAGGTATAAAGCATCTTCTTTGCAGTTATATTTGTTAATAGTTCTGCTTATTTGGGTTCCCTCTGTTTGATTTCATTTTTTTGGTTTTATTTATTTGCCCGTTCTATACCCTCTTCTCTGTGTATGCTCTTTGCTGTGCGCTGTGTGCGATCTGGGCAAATCAGAAACACAAAAAGATATTTTTTTTGCTATGTATGCTCTTTCCTTTGTCTTTGTGCGATCTCGAGAAATCATAAATAGTGAAAAAATTGATAGTTGCCAGTAAGGCTAACCGAAAATCTAACATTATGCCATAAGGCTTGCATTTCATTTTTTTTTTGCTCAGTTTTTGTGTTTTTTTGTGCAGGAAAAGGAACACACACCAAAAAAAAAAAAAAAAAAAACCCTTCCTTCTTTCAAACAATAAGAAAATCCTTTTACTATCTCACTTGGTGAGGAGTTAGTTTATGAGAATAGAGGTCTTGGGTTCAAATCTCTTTCTCAAGCTTCTTTTTGTAAAAAGTATTTGTTAAAGGGGTGGGATCTTTTTTTAAAGTTGAACTTCATCACCAAATTTCAAACCGTTCCCATAACAATTCGGCATCTACAACTCAGCGTTTTTCAAAAGGTATAACTTCTTCATCCGGAAGTCGTTTCTAGAGCCATTTTTTTTTAAACGGCCTAATTTTTCAAGATCTTTCCATTGGAGCAGTTAGTTTCATCTTTTTGTTAGCTTCATTTAAAAAAAAAAAAATGGAAAGTGCATGCCCGATTATTCTTAACAGCACCAATTATTTCTAATGACTACCTCACATGGTAGATATACTTAGAAGTAAAGGGCTTTATAGAATAGCCACAGGTCAAGACACTAAACCTTCTGATGATGATAAAGTTCCTAAATGGGAAAATAAACAAGATCAAGCACGAGGGTTGATAGGAATGTCCATTGCTCAAGATCTTCGATTTCACATCCTTGACATTGACACCCCTGATAAAGTCCTGAAAAAGCTAAATATTTTTTTTGGCATTCGAAATCAAATTAGGGCTCACCAGCTTGAAAATGAGTTTCTTACTTTGGACCCCAATAATTTCTCCTATATTGAATATTTTTTGTCCAAATTCAAGACCCTTAAACTTCTTTTAGAAGGGTGTAAGGTCAAAAAGGAAGATGGTAGAATCATCTATTGCATTCTTGCTAAGCTTGGCCCTGCATACTTTGTATTTGTTTCTGCCTTCCATTCCACTAGAGAATCCATCATCTCTTCAGGAACCACCTACAAGAATCCCTCTTTTGATTCCTTTTGTGATTCTTGATAAGAGAACAAGAAAAACTCTTACACCTTGGTCTTATCACTTCTAGAAATGCTTCTAAGAAAGCCTTAGCAACCCAACAACAATTATATCAAAAGAATCCCAAGAAGAAGTATCCTAAAAAGTATGGCCTTAAACCAAACAAGGGTCCTAAGCAATTTCAGCCGCAAACTGAAAAATCAAATCACCAAAATGATAAAGAAAATAAAAACAAAGGGAAAAAGACCGATATATATTGCAAGTTTTGTAATCATGATGGCCATATAGAGTCCAAATATTTTAAGAAGATGGAAGCTTTAGAAGCAACAATGAAGAAGCACAACATCAATTTGGAGCACTCTTCACCTTCATCTTTAGGAATGGCACTTTCTGCTTGTGGTTGTCAAGAATCAAGATCTGGTTATACATTAAATGTATCTTCCTCTTCTCCTTCTCATGAGTGGCTCTTTGATTCTAGAGCTTCTTACCACATGGCCAAAAATAAAGCCATTTTTTCTTCTTTAAATGATTGTAACACCAAACATATTTATGTTGGTGATGATAGATCTCTTAGTGTTGTAGGATCTGGAACCATTCATCTCGATAATGGTCAGTTTAATGATGTACGATGTGTTCCTACCTTGTCATGCAACCTTCTCCCTGTTTATCAAATAACTCATTCAAGTGAAGGGAAAACAGTAGAATTCTCACCTCATGATGTTGTAATCAAGGACCTCAAATATCCTAAACATATTTTAGCTACTGGCATTATTGATGATTCCACAAGGTTGTATAAGTTTCACAACTTTGGGTCATCCTGTCTTCCCTTTGTTTTTGTTGTTCATAATGATGATGTGAGCAAACTTTGGCATGAGCAATTTGGTCACTTAAACTATTGCTCTCTTCAAACTCTATGTAAGGAAAATATGGTGATGGGCCTTCCTATGGTATCTTGCCGAGATGGTTTTTTATCCGGATGTGTACTCGGAAAACATCATCGAGATAGTTTTGACAAATGTGCCTCTTGGCACGCTTCAGCCCCTTTGCAACTTGGTCATAGAGATTTATGTAGTCCACATCCTGTTGTTTCTTTCTCTGGTTGCAAGTACTTCTTAACTTTCATTGATGATTTTTCCAGACGCACTTGGGTATACTTCTTAAAACTCAAGAGTGAAGTTTTTAACATGTTCTTGGCCTTTAAGGCCATTGTTGAGAAAAAATCTAGACATCAAATTCTTAAGTTAAGATCAGACAATGGAGGAGAATATGTTAACAAAAAATTTATCAACTTCTGCACTGAGCATGGAATTCAATTGCAACATATTGTTCCATATAATCCGCAACAAAATGGTGTAGCTGGAAGGAAGAATCACACCCTAAAAGAAATGGATAATTGTATGCTTCAATATGAAGGACTTGGTCTCAATTTTTGGGTAGAACCAAGGGTCACCGCTCATAACCAGATCACAAATCAATACACCAGTATAATCATGTGGTTAAAACCCTAAGATAATTTCATTTATTCATACAAATCCTAACCCTTTTAATGTATTCATACACTTATGGTTTGTTAAGAGTTTTCACATGGAGTGTCCATCCTCTAGCCAGCCACACTTATCCATATCTACTATTATCAATGACTTAAATGAAGGCTTTGACTCTGAGATGCATAAATGACATAAAATAAAAGATAAATATTCAATCCTGATTCAACGACATAACCTAAATAGTCCTAACTATGAAAATCATTTCGAAAAACATATTGAGAACATGTAATCTACAGGCCATGAATGCATATATGAACATAAGGGTCTCATACTTATCCGAGAATCATTGAAAAGGTCTAATTTCCTCTCTTAATAGTTGCAATAACCTTTTTTAGGTCGTGCATTCATTAACCATTCATTAACAAACCAAATACATCAAGAGCCATAACTAGAACATGTTATGAAACCATGCTTATAACCAACATATAACTAGAATAATAACCATATTAGAACATGCATGAAAGCCACATAATAACAAGTACAAATACTCATGAAATACAAGATCAAAAGAGCTCTTATTAACTTATGAAAAATCTAACCAATTGAATGACTTCCACGTACGACCCGACCATCTATAAGTTTGAATCAAATCTTTCTTCCAACCAATCACCCCTGTTCCATATTCCAAGCATGAATGTGGGACATAAGACCAAATGTACCATGGCTTATAGGATATAAAACCACCACCACTCTCAGGCTTTTCCGCAATCCCGAAAAAACCAGTTAAGGGATTCCTAGGCCCAAACAAGGGTATAAAAAACCGGGCTTTACTCCAATCCCGCCAAAACCTGTCAGGGGATCACTAGGAAAAAAATAAGAACATAAACTACTAGGATTTATCGCAATCCTACCAAAACTGGTCAAGGGATTCCTAGGCCCGAAACAAGCTTGGATTCCTCAAGGATTCTTCACCAATACCTTGAGGGAATTTCCCATATCCACCCTCAAGCTTTGCCACAATCCCGCCAATGTCGGTCAAGGGATTCCTATGCCCTTGGGAATTTTTATGAGACCACCTCACTTGGTTCCAAAACCATATGACAATCCAAAGCTCAACCAAATGAAATAATCCCATCACCCCATCGTTATCCGAAAATGGCAAGGCAAGGTTGAAACCATTGTCACACCTGGAAAAACCCATGCCCATGACAACAAAATAACCAATACATACATGCATGTACCATCCATTCACCAACTAGCTATGAAATCACACATGCAACCTGTTACCTCCAAGTATTCTTACTGAAGTTTCTTGATCCAACTTTTCTTTTCTTGTTTCTTTTCTTTCACGTGCTTCCTTGTCCTTCCTTTCTCGAATGCTAGAGTGCTCCAACAATGCTCTAAGTGTGCAATAGAATGAGAGAATAGAGATAAGAGAGAGAAAGATCCAAAAATGAACTGACAAAATATTAATCAACAGAATCTATGAACTAATCCTCAGAAGCCTTTTTATCATTGAGGCCTATATTTTCTTCAATTTCCTCTATTTTCCTTTAATTTTTCTCTCATGCAATTTTTTAACCTTTCACCCTTCCTTTTCTCCTAGTTTTCTTTATTTTCATAAATAAAATGTCAATTAATGCATCTTTTCCTTTTCAATGCCTTTTCTAATTTCCTTAGCCATAATAAACCAAATGAACATCCACTATGATTATTGTGAAACCAACTCCAAAAATAGAAGAAAATAGATATCAACACCTTAGAAATAAGCCACTTCGAGGGGGCAACCTCCAATACATCACATGAATGAAAAATTCTTGGATTGATAATATAGGAGTCCATGGGGCCACAATGTAATCCTAACCGACCTAACAATAATAATTTAAGGGCACAATAATAACAATATGGGGGTTACAAGTGTACAATAATAACAATAAGGGGGTTACACTAACAAAAATAAGGGACTATACTAGTAATATAGGGACCTAACATGCCCCTCTCCTTCAAAAAAGTGTTGTCCTCAACGCTTGAATAGCTCTGGGTGCTTCTGTATAAAATTCTCATCCTCCCATGTAGAATCTTCAGTGGGTAAGTTCTTCCACTTGATGAGATACTCTGAAATTGATCGATTCCGTAGCTGTCGAGTTCTTGTTTCCATGACCGCTTCAGGTTCCAATATGATTTTCCTTCCTCATCAAGTTCTGACAACATTGTTTGAACTGGAATATTTTCACCTATAACCTTCTTTAAGCATGAAACATGGAAAACTAGATGCACTCGAGAAGAAGCGGGAAGCTCCAATTTGTATGCCATAGTACCAATCTTTTGCAACACCTTGTAAGGATCATAGTACTTTGGCGATAATTTATTATCCTTCTTAGTGTGCTTGTGGGACATTTGTTTATATGGTTGTAGCCGTAAAAATACCCAGTCTCCTATATCAAAACTTCTCTCGCTGCGATGTTGATCTGCCTGTTGTTTCATTCGATTTTGTGCCAAATTCAAGTTATCCTTTAAGATTTGGAGAACTTCTTGTTGATGCTTGATGTGATCTTCCACTGCTTGAATCTTTGAATTTTCTCTTAAATATGATGTGATGGATGGTGGATGATATCCATAAAGTGCCATAAATGGGGTCATTTTTGCTGCAGTATGGAAGGAAGTGTTATACGACCATTCAATGAGAGGTAACCACTTGACCCATTGTGTTTGTTTATCAGATAAAAAAATAATAATATAAATTTCCAAACATTTATTTACTATCTCGGTTTGACCATCAGATTGAGGATGATAAGATGAGCTATGAGCTAATTGAGTACCCAAACAAAAAAATAACTTCGTCCAAAAATTTCTAGTAAAAATGGGATCTCTGTCGCTCATAATAACCCTTGGGTTCCCATGTAGCTTTTGAATTGTGTCCATAAATGTAGTAGCAACTGTACTTGCTTTAAATGGATGAGATAATGGAAAAAAGTGTGCATACTTGGTAAGTCTATAATTTACCACCATGATGACAATATTTCCTTCGGACTTAGGTAAACTTGTGATAAAATCCATTGAAATCTCCTCCCAATGTTGACTTGGAATGGATAAAGGTTGTATAAGACCCGGGCTCTTAATTGTCTCAACTTTATTCTGCTAGCAAATCAAACATTCTGCCACAAACTTTTGAATATCAGATTTAAGGCCATCCCAAAAAAAATCTTTCTTCACCCTGTGGTAAGTTTTTAAAAATCCTGAGTGTCCTCCTAAAGGAGAAGTGTGCAATTCCAAAAGAATCCTTTGTTTTGGTTGTGAATTCTTACAAAGATATAAGTGATCTTTGTACCATAAGGAATCATTTTTCCAACTAAATGTATCATATTTACTAGGATCTTGCTGCAACTTTTGAATGAGTGTCCACACTTCTTCGTCCTTATTCCACTCATCTCTTGCTTCGGTTATCCAATCTGGTTGGATAATAGAAATGGCACAAAGAAAGCTTCCACCTCTTCATTCTTTCTTGAGAGTGCATCTGCAACAACATCTAGCTTCCCTTTTTTGTAGATTATTTCAAAGTCATAACCCAACATCTTTGTGACCCATTTTTTCTGCTCTTCTGAAGATAGTCTTTGTTCCAAAAAGTGTTTAAGACTATCATGATCAGTTTTTACCTTGAAGTGTCTTCCCATTAGGTATGTTCGCCATTTATTTATTGCATGCAGTATTGCTAACATTTCCTTCTCATAAATAGGTTTCTGTAAGTACTTTCCTTTGATTGGACGACTTTCAAAAGCAATGGGTCTTCCTTCTTGCATTAAAACAACACCAATTCCATTTCCTGAGGCATCACATTCCACAATAAAGGTTTTTGTGAAGTCCAGCGTAGCTAAGACCGGTGCTAGGCACATTGCCTCTTTAAGATGTTCAAAGGCCTTAGTTGCTTCAGGAGTCCATGAAAATGCATCTTTCTTCAATAATGTTGTTAGAGGTGTTGCTATTCTCCCATAATTCTTAACAAACTTGCGATAATACCATGTTAACCTGAGAAATCCTCGCAACTGCTTAATGGTTGTGGGGACTTTCCATTCCTTAAGGGCTTTAATTTTGTTAGGGTCTATCTTAACACCCTCGTGAGATACAATATGACCTAGATATTCCACCTCTTGTACTCCAAAGAAACATTTGGATGTTTTTGCATATAATTGTTTCTCCTGCAATAGTTTGAGCACCCTGTCCACATGTTGAACATGATCCTTCCAAGACCTGTTGTAGATTAGTATATCATCAAAAAATAACAGCAAAAATTTTCTAAGGAAGGGTTTGAAAATGGAATTCATCAACCCTTGAAATGTAGAAGGTGCATTGGTAAGGCCAAAAGGCATGACCAAAAATTCATAATGACCCTCATGAGTTCGAAATGTTGTTTTCGTAATATCTTCAGTCTTCATTCTAATTTGATGATATCCTGAACGAAGATCCAACTTGGTAAAATAAATTGCTCCATGTAATTCATCCAATAATTCATCAATCACAGAATGGGAAATTTATCTTTAATGGTGAGCTTATTGAGCTCCCTATAATCCGGACACATGCGCCATGATCCATCCTTCTTGTGTACCAATACTACAGGAGCAGAGAAAGAACTTTGACTAGGTTGAATTATACCCGCCTCTAACATTTCTGCAATCATACGTTCAATTTCGCTCTTTTGGAAGTAAGGATATATATAAGGCCGATGTTTGGAGGAACACTTCCCGGAATCAAATGAATAGCATGATCATGATCACGAATAGGTGGGAGTCCTTTGGGAGTTTCAAACACCTTGGAATGATTGTCCAAGACTTGTTGGAGATCTGCAGAAATAGATGATTTTGATGTCGGAACTTCTAGAGAGCATAATTGTGCAATTACGCCTCGTTGTTCTTTCTTTAAAAGCTTTGTCATGACATTAGAGCTTATTATCCTTCCTGGCTTCCCTTCAATACCCCGTAATTCTACTTCCTTTCCTTCTGAAAAAAATTTCAAGAAAAATTCTTGAAAATTAAAAGCTACCATCCCCAAAGATTGTAACCATTGTACTCCTAGTACAACATCAACACCTCCAATAGGAATGGAAAGCATTGGAATATTAAATACATATTCCCCCATGGTTAGCTTGATATTATGGCATTCTCCAGAGCAATTTATAGTTCCTCCATTCGCAACCATCACTTGAAATTCTAGTGTTGGGTATAGGAAACAATTCAATTCCTTGGCTTCCTTACAATGAATAAAATTATGGGTGCTACCTGAATCAATCAACACTATTACCTTTTTCTTCTTGATATGTCCTTCTATCTTGAGAGTTTGAGGAATGGTAATTCCTGCCAATGCATTACATGATATGGTCGAACTCATTTCTTCCGCTTCTTGGGTTGGTTCCTGGTGTATATCCTCTTCTTGTTCATTTTCTTCTTCCTCTTCACAATCTATGTAAAATAATTTCTTCTCAGCACACTTATGACCTTTAGTGTATTTGCTATCACAACTGTAGCAAAGCCCTTTTTCTCTTTTTTCTTCAAATTTTTGTGGTGTCAACCTTGTAGGTTGTGGAAATCTAGGCGTAGCAACACTTCCTTCTTTATAGAATTGAGTGGTAGGCTTCCTTGTCGCCATTATTTTACATTCAAATTTTCTTGCCAACCCGAATGCCTTCTCCAATGAATCCGGTTCCAAAATGCGAACTTCATGTTGGATGTTATCCTTTAAAGTGCCTATGAAGAGATCGATCCTGTGTTCCTCCGGAATATCAGTTACCCTTATATTCAATTTTTGGAAGTCCTCAATGTGCTGCCCCACTAAACCCTTTTGTTTGAGATTTATCAATTGGCTAAAGAAGGTGTTGCTCTTTGTATCCTCTTAATGTGCTATCATTTCCTCCGTAAAAATTGACCAAGTGACAATTTTTTTACGGGAGCAAAGCCATCGATACCATACAAATGTATTTTGTTCTAAATGTAAAGTTGCAATGCGTACCTTTTGTGTGTTTTGCACATTATTGAGATAAAAATATTGCTCCATCTGTAGTATCCATGTTACGGGATCCTTGCCATCAAACTTCCTCATATCCTTCTTTGGAATATGGTGGTTCTTGAATCCAACATTAGAGTTTATGACATCATGATTAACATTTATTTTGTTCTCATCATGATTTTCATCTACTATCTTTTCGCCATTAGGAATCATTTCTTGTATCAACTTTGACAAACCTTCCTTCGTACCTTCCATGTCTTCCTTCAAACCTTCCATTTTATCTTCCATACCATCCATTTTATCTTCCATACCATTCTTCAAACCATCCATAGTATCTTCCATGCCTTTATTCAAACCATCCATCTTAGATTCCATGCTTTTATTCAAAACATCCATTTCATTTTTTGTTGCTCTTTGCGAGAGAAAATTTTGGTGCACTTTCTCTTGTAATTTTGATAGATCATGTTGCAATTCTTCATCTTCATGAGTCATAATAGAGTACTTTGAGGTCTTAATGGGTGTTGAATTCTTTTTAGGAGGCATTTTAGAACCCAATACTGATATCTATGCTCAATAGGCCTTTGGAATCACTTAAAACTGATTTTCCAAACAAGACTTATGCAATTTGAAAAAAACATACACACCTTTTTCTTGATTTTGAGGAGCTCGATATTGAAACTGAATTATCTTTGTGATTTTGGATCTTCAATATCTGAAATTTGGCCCTGACGTAGCCCCCTAAATCTTCTTTCAATTTCCACAGGTCTGACTTGATTTCAATTCTTCAAGGCAAATTTATTTCCAATCTCCCACAATGACCTAATTATGGACTAGTTCATTAGAGAAAACTTGTACGGCTTGCCACATGTCACTGTTTTCTACTTTGGCTCTGAAATGTATAGATAGGCAACTACAGTCCATGCACTTCCAGTCACTTTTTACATAATTCCAATCCTATGCTCAAAGAGAGAGTTATGAAGATTTTCCCATGATCACCTCTTTGAGATGAAATTCATGAGCCTGAAAAAGACCTAACTTCCACAGATCATATCTCCAAAAATATTGTGAAACCAAGCTCTGAAATTTTGTGACGATGTTCCTCAGGATTTTAGTTTCACGCTCCAAATATTTCAGCTTCTGAACCTTCGTGGAAAAAAAATTATAGTGAAAATCCCGCGATGACCTTTTTAAGTGAAATTTAGGAGCTTGAAAAAAGACCTAAACTCCACAGATCATATCTCCGAAAATATTGCGAACCAAGCTCTGAAATTTTGCGACAAATTTTCAGGATTTTAGCTTCGCACTCTAAGAATTTCAGCTTCTGAACCTTCGTAGTAAAATAGTTATAGCGAAAATGCCACGATGACCTGTTTGGAGCAGCGAAACCCTAGAATCCAAAGCTCTGATACCCAATGTTGTGAAACCATCTCCAAAAATAGAAGAAAAGAGATATCAACGCCTTATAAATAAGCCACTTTGAGGGGGCAACCTCCAATACATTACATGAATGAAAAATTCTTGGATCGATACAAATTACAAAACCTCCTTTCTATATATAGGAGTCCATGGGGCCACAATGTAATCCTAGCCGACCTAACAATAATAATTTAAGGGCACAATAATAACAATATGGAGGTTACAGGGGTACAATAATAACAATAAGGGGGTTACAATAAAAAAAATAAGGGACTATAATAGTAATATAGGGACCTAACAATGATGATTTTCCCAACAATAAGCTTGGAATACATGTCCAATGACCTTCGAATTATTTTTTCCTTTATTAACTTTATTTCATGAACTTATCCCAGGGATGTTATATAAATAGAGGGTTGCTTAGCTAGAGGAGTTGTAGGAGTTATTATTATTTCATTGTCATCTATATATGTAGGAATGTCTTCCTTTTGAAGAGTCTTTTCCTTTTCAAGATTTTCATCCTTTTCAGGAGTTTTGTCCTATTTATATTCTTGAATGACAACAAGAGGTGTTTTTTTTGTAAATCTCATCATAATATAAGATAAATATTATTTAAATCTAGAGGATCTATCATGTAAGCTTGAAAATTTTGGAATTCAACATTGTAAAAGGGTTGATGAGGTGTTTTATTAGTGGGATTAGGGAGTGGTTGTGTAGGTAACTGATTTGTTTTTTGACGAAATGAGGTAGATGGTAATGGTATGGGTTGACTTGTAGTCAATTGAGGTTGGAATTGTGCCTGGGAAGGTTTTTGGGATTGGCGTGGAGAATAATATTGAGTTTGATATTGAAGATATCGTTGAAAGGATTGAGGGTATTGAGGATTTATACCATAGGAACCTTGCCATCTGTGTGACCAAGATAAATTTTGAGGTTGTGCTGGCCTATTTTTCCATGCTAGGGGTGTGTTCCAATTAATTTGAGGATTTGTATAAGCTTGAAATTATGTATTAGGATTTTGTGACATACCTATTTGATGAGGTTTCCAAGGTATTATAGGAGTAACATATCAAATTTATTTTAGAGTTTGACTTGTCGTAGTTTCTTCTTAGTAAACATCCTTTAATCTTAGTACTAAAGGGAAATCCTTTGTAGCATGAGTATTTGCACAAATAACACAAATTTCAATATTTTGAAGAGGATATTATCGTAATGCATATTTCTTTATACATCTAGGACAGAACATACACAAAAAAACATTTTCAAATTTTTTCTTGTTTTTCATTCTCAGCATATCAATTTTCTTACTAATATTACCAACACTATCAATTTTAAAGTTATCAAGCAAATTACCAATTTTTGCTCAACTTATTATTCTTGATATAGATTTACTTACTCTTGACATAACTGGATTTCTTAGATTCCTACCATTTTTTGTTTTTCCCCTTGAAATATGTTTGCGCAATTTGCAGATCTCTTGAAATGATAGTTGAGGCACATCTTATTTACCCACCAGGTTAAGAATATAAATCTATTCATCCCTTATAGATGTTAATAAGAGAGGTTTTAATGTATCAAGTCCTAAATTATGTACTTTAGCTCTCTTAACATTATATGTAAATCTATCTACTAAATCATCAAGGCTTTCATCCTCTTTTTGAGTCATTTAAAAAAATATTCTCTAATTTGATGATATATAAAATAATCCTTATATTTTTCTAATAATAATATTTTCATGCCATCCCATGCCTTTATAGAATTAGTTCTTAAACCCACAAACCATTAGAGAGCCCTATATTTCAATGTAGGTGGAACCAATTTAAACTTTTGAGAATTAAGAAAATAATCATAATATCTACATAATACATGAAATTCAAAGAGAAATGTTTTCGGATCCTCAGTCCTCATACCATGAAAGTTAGGAAGAACATATGGATAAAATATTTTCATAGTAACAATAGTACTAATATATTGAACATGAAGTCGAAAAGGATCTTCTTATTCACAATAATATCCATCATTTCCTCTTCCTCATATTCCACCTCTACCCCCTCAACCACCTCAAAGAGGAAGTCTTCCACCTCTTCATCTACTACCAAATGGTGGTATTTTTTCTCCTCCTCCTATGTGTCCATCATGTACCTCTCCTTCTCCTTCTGCCATTGTTGATTATTCAAAGCTTATATAAGGTTCCTCAACTATATTTTCTTCCTCTGGTTCTTCTACCAATGGTTCTTTAGGAAAATTCTCTTCTTCTTCCTCTTCTCCCCATTCTTCACTAGGTACCTCTAATTCTTTTCGAATGAGTTGTTCACATGTTGAAGAAAGGAAGATGACTCCTTCAGCCATAGGTTCTTCTACCACTTCTTCTATAGGTGAATTTTTTTATTTGTTTACCTCATTAAGTCTTAATTTACCTGCAAAACATGGACTAGAGGAGATGGATGGTGATGTGAATATTACTACACCACATGATCTAGTGGGGGTTGCTAATGATGGAATTAAACTACGTCCTTTGACAAACCTACCCCTAGAATTTCATTCCCTATACTTGCATCCTAAATGATTTTAATATGATTTTTTAACTATGCATATAAGAATGAATGCAACTAAAATGAGATGCAATCGCAATAGATCTGGTTAGGAAGAACACCACAATCCTGATGCACAGGTTCTTACCTTTTTTCTTACCTCTCCTCCTAAACAGAGTTGTCTAAATAAAAATACATCAAAAATTTATTACCTATGTATGCTTCCCTGACAACGACACAAAAATGTTAGGTAATTTAATTGTCTCTTAGATTAATTATGTTATATGTCAATCCAGGATTTATATTCTTGTGAAGCACACTTGCACTGTATATGCTAGGAAATAAACTTTTCATTTAAAAGAGATATAATCTATTTCGAAAAGAATTGCAGATATTAAAATAAATTCCTATCCATGAAATGATATCTAAAATCGGTACACACAACACTTTCTGAAATGATACAAAACTTCAATAAAGTTTAATCTATGGAAAACAATTAAGTATGAACTAGAAAGAAGTGGAATTCTTAATCTATTGAATTGAAATGATAGTTCTATTATAGTTTTATACTATGAAATTTTTTGAAGTTCTAGGTTCTTATTCTCAATTCTATTTTAATAATCATGAAAACAAATCTATTTTATGAAAATCGAATTGGCCATTCTTAATCTAGAAATCAATAAAAACCTATTTCTAAGAAATAAATAAAATTATATTTTGATGAGAATGGCAATGAAACTCATATTTTAAGAACAATTTAAAATCATTATCATTATAACTTTGTAAAAATCGTGAGTGTGTACATCAATAAGAGTTCATTCATCTGCAAACTTAAAATCTAATATGAATGTAGGACTAAAAACAAAGAAAAAGTTTTTTTTTTTATGTTTTTATTCAAGTGTTTGACTTGTGAAAGAGGAAAAAAAAGAAGTAAAAGGATGAGTGAAACTTAACTAAATAAAAGAGATAATAAGTTTAAGGCTTTAAGTGAAACAAAGCATGAGAAATCAAATGAATTATGAATGAAAACTAAACTAATCTTGCTCGTACTTTTGCGGGGGTCCCTCCTGAGATGCACAAGTAGTTGTAAACTTCAGATCCCAAATTTAAGTCAGCCACTAGAGATATAAAACTGTCACAACAAAATTATACTAGAAATTGCACCAAATATTGCAAAGGAAACATCGTAAGGCTAACATATAGCAATAATTAATGCTTCATTAATGCTTCTTTGACAACTATTGAAAGAAAAAAAATATCAACAAAAGGCAAGGACCATGCTACAATGAAATCTTACTCCAATAATGCTTCCTTGAGCCTTAAAATTCATGAGGCCTATGTTGAAGTTAAAGATGAATGAAATTTTTTCTCTTGAGAATATGTTTTTCTATGTTATGTTTTCTTTAGGTACTCTTCTTTCCAACCTGAAGAATCTTAAGATCATACTATAATGAACCTAGCTTTTGTACAAATCCTACTTCCATATTGATGAGGGTTTTATTTGGATTTCGTTAACCATAAGTATGATATTTTATTTATGGGTTCTTGACCTATTAAAACAAATACAACACTTAGAGAGATTTGGTAGAAATTTTCCTCTAGCTAAAAAAATCCTAAGAGAAACCTTGACTGGTGCTGGACATTTTTCCTTCTCAACAATAACTATGATAGTTGTTTTACGTTTACTAGAATAAAAGAGCAGAATCAAAAGAGATATACAAGCACAAGGGCCCTGTGATATTGGTGTTGGTCTCAGCCATGCAGAGCAACACATCGACGAAGTCTTCAACGAGAGGTTGATCTGCGTCTGCGTCTTTCTGAACATTGGAGGGAGAGACCATGAAATGATTCAAATTACAGGATGTATCATATTTCATAGCAAGATGGAAGACATTAGTAATGTTCAGTGAGTTCGTTAGTTAGTTAGGTTCTAGGAGGCACTGGATCTAATGGTCTAAAACCTTTCAATCGTCTAAGATTTCATCCAATGGCCCAAACACAGATAGAGTGGCAGCGAGGAAAGTTGTTTTCAAATAGTGATGCCTTACAGCGTAAAAATATATATTTAAAACAACCCTTATAATTCATAAAAATTAATAATATTTTTCTCAAACCTGTTAGAGTCGGTATCTTCATCCCTCTGTCAGAGATCAAATTTATCTTGTTGCATTTCATTTTAGGTGTCTCATTCAGTTCAGTCAACTGCATTCCATTAGGAGCATGGATCATTTGACGGAAGGGCCTTGTCACTCATATCCCTCATGTCATGTACCTGTTGGTCTGTGTCTGTTCATCAAAATCATTTACAGTCATTTTTGGTCTCCTGGTTAGCAAAGAGTCATTTTAGGGTTTTTTAGGTTCATTACGTCTAGGGTTTTATCAATCAGGTCTCAAGATGCATAATAATGGCCAGTAGGCATATGAGGAAGCTTCAAATAAGGTATCAGTGCAAAAATTTCATCATCATAATGCTCGATAATGATTTTTCTTCAAAACTCTCTTTTGAAGAAAAATTGTCTATTTTATCCGTTTGTAATAAATGCAATGTAATTTTTAAGTTCTTCAGTTGTAATAATGCTACATCGGTAGCCTTGGTCGCCTTTTCCAAAACTCTATGCCATCCATCCCTGCAAAATAGACAAGAAACTCATCATTCAGTCCAAAAATAAAAAAGCAAGCAAAACAGAGTTCATTTGAAAAGTGCCAAAGTTTTCAAACATTATAAAGTGGGTTTTTCAAATAAAAAATTAAAATATTTGGAATATATAAGATATTTCCAAATTCAAAACTCCATTTGCATACCAAAGACATCAATGAGCCAAGAGAAATCGTGGAGGAGTGAAGAACTAAGTTTGGAGGTCGAACTGTGGTGACATTGACTGTCGCGGCGCATAGACTGAGCGCGGCGCATAGGGCCACTCTTCCCCGTATGTTTTTGAACTATCGTGGCGCATTGAAGGGGCATGATGCACTAGGCAGTGGTCGCGGCGCATTGAGCTGACACCCAAATTTTTGTCATTGCTTCCAAAAACTCCAATCGATTCGGTCAATCTTGCTCCAAGTAAGTTCATGTGACTTTTTAGTTTCCATTTACAAATTTTTGAAGATGGATTGTGAGATTTTAAATGCAAAACCCAAAACCTATCATCTTGTTGAGATTTTCTCCCTTAGGGTTTTGAATTTGGAGTTTTAAAATTGATTTTGGTGCCCAAATTTTTCATTTCCCATCTTGTTTATTCCTCCCTCTCACTGTTATACTATCACTACAGTCCATCCCCTATTCCCCTACATCCCTAAAGCCACTCATACTCATCTCATTCCCATTATCCCTATTCCATTTGCAAAAATTTCCCCAAATCCCAAAAAATCAATTGGCTGTCCCTTGTCCCTAAATTTGTCAAATCACAATTTTTCAAAAGGAAAATTCCACTTGACAAAACCTCATTGTCCCCAGTGCCCTATTTCCCCACAGTCCCTCCCACACTACCATTCATTTGGAAATTAAAAAAAAACACCCAAATTCTCATTTTCATCTCATACAAGCCAACATACACCTTACATAGACTTTTGACATCAGGGAGACAGATACTGATACATCAAATGACCGAGATAGTGATTCTACCACTGAGCTACATGCACCTAAGAGGCTTCATAAAGGTGGTAGACATGTGAGAGAGGAGCCCACCTCATTGACTGAATTGCAGGCTTGCCCACTTGCCATGGCATGTTTCCAACAATAGTCATGCTATCAGTTTTGTGAAATGATTGCTAGGATCCGTTAACATCAGGAGTTGGCCCGTTTGTTCGTATTGCATTTACATGATGGTCAGGTAACCCTTGTTGGTGTAAATTTCACTTTGACACCGAAAACTATTTCTCAAGCAATCGGAATACCGAATGTAGGTGAACAGTGGAACAAAAGACAACAAGTGGATAGAGTGCATTATGAACTATACATCAGGCCTAGCTTTGTGAGACAACTCAGCAGGGTGTTCCCATTCCAGTTCCTAAAGGAATCCTATGCGCCTCTGATGAAACTCATCATCAGATATTTCAGTTGTGGGGGACAGTTTTCACGCCTCTATGCCTACCACATCAGGTTATTGATGCATTTCACCAGAGTGAGGATGATGAACATACCTTATTTCATGTGCCGGAACATCAAGAGAATGACCACTGTTATGCAGAGGAAAACTACCGAGCAGCAGTACAACAGTATTTATCACTATGCACTCATCAAAATCGTGGTTGTACATCAGCTTGGATTGCAGGGTATTTCATGGCAGAATTTCATTTCCCATGATTTCTTCACAGCTCCTTAGGTTCCTCCAGAGGTTTTCCATGATGCAGGTGAACCTTCACATCAGTATGGAGGTCAGGAAGCAGAGACTACTAGTGTGCCGACTTATGTCACTTATCAGAGAGGCACTAGAGGATTATTTGCAGCAACCTGACGAGTACTATCTCCACCTGGGGTGGAAGGGGTCTCGTTGCCGTCATCAACAACACAGTTATAGGTACAGGACAGAGGTAAGAGTCCTATGCAGGATAAGGGCACTTCAGGAGGCCAGGATACTAATTTTGTACTCATTGATGAGGATTTGAGCTCTCCAAGCTCAAAGTTGAGAGAGACTATTCAGGAGCAGAAGGCGGATATTGACACATTGACCGTCAAATTGCAGAGATACCAATGGATCATAAACTACCTGGAGTAGCGAAACAAACAGTTGGAAGATCAGCAAAAAATCATGGAGTTGCAAAACATCCGTGAAAACCGGCAAGTTTCCCAAAGAAGCGAAACCGAGATGACATCCATTGAGCGGGAGATTGAGGCTGATAGAGAGACTTGGCTTGAGAGGGTCAATATTCATCTTGAGAAGCTTTTTGAGAAGGACAACAAGGAAAATAACATGCTAAGGCACATGAAGAACCATTATTGGGCGCGAAATCATGTTTGCAAAGCGAGGATCAAGATCCTGAAAGCAAGACTAAAAATGGCACTAAAGCGTCGTAAAAGGCATGATAGACTCCAAATTTTGGCCGAAGCTTCTTTGCCGAGCATAGAACTTAATGGTGGACATTCAGCCCAAGTTTAAAGAAATTTGGGAAGCTTTTTGTCAATTTTGAAATTTTTGGCCTTAAAACAGATTTTCCTGCCCGACGCGTAGCGCCACTTGGCGCGCGCTTATATTTGGTAGCTCCTTTTGAGGAAAAATTTGTATTTATGGATTTTGCATCAAACGTTATGCATGCCTACCCATTACCTAAGGATTTTGACAAGTTTTGGGTTGCCTAAAGGGTCAAAAATACCTTAAAAATGGCCTTTCTACCACTTTTTGGACACACAGGAAGCAGTGTTGGGAGATTGATTTTTTGGAGGGGAAAATGGCAACAAAATTCATAAATTATACTTGGGTTGGAACGTAGACAGGAATATATTTCCAACGAGCTATCCTGCGCTCAATTTGGACTTCTAGAAGGCCCTCAAACTCAGCCTCAAAGTGGCGCTACGCATAGAGATTTCAGGCGCAGCGCATTGGGGATTTTGGCCTAATTTTCACTCAGCAGCTCATTTTTTCACCTAGTTTTGGCCAGTTTGACTTTTTTATCCTCATATGTACATCTCTTGATGTGAATTGATGTAATTTCATGACTATGATGTAGTTTTGCCACATTTTTACTCATCCAAGTACATTCATTCACAAAAAAGTGAAATGTAAGTGAATGAATCAGTTTCCTATCTTATAGAGGCAAGTTGTTTCATTGCCTATTTTCTAGTTCTTAGTTTATATATTGTTGAAACAGCTCCTATAATGGTGAGCTCGACCCCTAGAGGCATGGGGATGAGTTAGGCTTGTCTATATCTTGTAATTCTTCAGTCATTTTCAGGGTTGGACACTTGGGATTGCTTGGCACTTCATTGTACATTTCATCTCTGCAATTTTGGCAAAGGAATAGACCAGGGTTTGCAGCACTCTTTGGGATCCATATGGCTCTATGTTTTTATGGTTTTTTTCTCTCTGTGATTGTAAGTTCACTGATTTTTTATGTGTATCATTTCCCTTCTCCTTTCTTCTTAAATTAAACAAATGACCTATAAAGGTGGAATTCATTAGATTGCTTTTCTCTGCCTTGAGTTTTGTTTAATTTTCCATGTTTTCATCTGTTTGAAGAGGATTGTTGAAAGCCTCTTTCCCTCTTCAACTCCTCACCAGTCTGAACTATCCATTCATTCAATCCAAAGCATCAAAACAATTGCCTTCCTTGCCCCATTCAGAACTCTACAAAAACTAGGCCTCATCCCCGAATCCAAAAATGTCTTTCCCTTTGATTCCAAAAAAACCCCCAAAATCAAAATCAAACTCTTTTACTTATATACCTAGCCTAAAATCAGCCTTTATTTCAAGTCATCTCAAGCCCCATTGATTATTTTTGCTGAGATTGACCCAGAGAGAGCCCTCTCCTCATCTGGTAGGGATAGCTACCAGACTGAGCATGGTTTGATGTTACCCTGAACTCTGCCTTCCTTCAGCCTGAGGTAGATTTAGGAAATAACATAGTGGCGACCATACGGGGGAATCAAATGGTTTGCTTGTTAGTGTTATTTGTTTTATAAGCTACAGACGGAGCCTGAAGTTATGCCAGGTAGCCTTCGAAACGCTCTTGGTTTGCATTAGAAAAAGTAGATAAACCTTGCTTCAGTCAATCTCCGGTCTAGTTTGTAAACGTGACACTTGACTTGTAAATTTCCCCCAATACATCAGATCATTCTAGACTTTGGATGATGAGTTTAGAATTTGATAGGCTAAACAAGTTGGTTTTGTCCTTTTGATTTTTGAAAATAATTCAACACACTGGCTTCCAGAAGACATACTAGAGCAAATCCGGATCCCGATCCACCTCCAGTGTATGAAAATCCCAATCTTATTTCAAGAATTCTTCGTCGAGAAAGTCCTGTGATTCCTCTGTTTAAATCTCATTCATGTCCCACTGTGTTTGAGTACCTTGAAGATCTTGAATTTGATGAAAAATTTGAGTTGTCGTTGTTTGAGACGAAGTCTGAAAGTGCTATTGGTTCTACTGTCATAAATCCAGAGTTTATCAAGTATCTTGAAATTGAACAAGCTAATAGATCCATTGACAGTTACATTTTGAATATTCAGAATTCTATTATGGCAACAAATATTCCTGAGTTTATAGAGTGTGCATCTGAAACTCTTGGGCCATTTGCAGTTACATCTGGTTCACAAATTCATACCGAGCCTCCTTTAATTCCTACCATTCTCGTGCCACCATCTATTTCTGATCAACATTCTGCAGTAGTTTCACCTCCATTCACACCACATACACCTCATACATCAACTTCTTTGACTCCTCCTATATTTCCAAATCCGATTGTAAATCCACCAAGAGCAATGGCTGCCCGATTTGCACCCCTTGTGTTTCCTCAAAACTTGGATGACATGCCCGCTGATTATCAAAGAAAAATTCCATTGTTTGATGGCACTACTCAAAGTGTTCCTTCTCAGCAACATAAGGATAGAATGGTAGATTTCTTTGACCTTCATGAGATTGATGCAGAAAATGTGACCATGAGATTATTTGTGCAAACCTTTGGAGGTGAAGTGAGAAAGTGGTTCAGAGCTTTTCCGCCTAGAAGTATTGCTACATGACCTGAGCTTCATAGACAATTCTTGGATCGATGGGAAGTAAAAGAAGATCCTTTTAAGATCACTTCTGAATATACCAAAATCAAGCGGAATTTTGGTGAGTCTGTCCAAGATTATTGTATTAGATTGAATGCGGTTTACAATGCAATTCCTGATGATATAAAGTCATCTAGGAGGTCAGATTTGCTTAAGTTTCTGGATGGTTTCGATCCAGACATGGCCTATCAATTAAGAGAAAGAGATCCGGCCACTTTGGAAGACATGCAAAAAATTGCAGTCAGTGTTGAAGCTAATTTGAATGACAAGAGAGCTAGATTGAAAGTTGAAAAGAAAGTAGCAATAAAGGAAGAGGCTTCTACTTTCGATCAAGTACTCCGGAAGGTGGAAAATATGATGGAAAGATTAACACTTGATAATCTTGAACCGCAGATTCGAAATCCTAACTTTCTTGGCCAGCAGAAACCGCAATTCAGAATCAAGAAAAGAGAGTAGCGAGCACAAGAACCGGCAGCACAACAACAAGTGAAGACACCTTTACAACAGAATTTTGTTGGCCCGGAATCAGATGATGAAGATAATGTAATAGGAGAAGAGAATAACTTCTTTACACCTGATGATATGCCAACTTTTATCACTGAAGATGAGGAGTATGCAGAAAACTCAGTTGTAAAAAAAGACGAGGATTTCATCTTGGAAAATGAGAAAGCTCTTGAGAAGAGTCAGATGAGTATCAGAGAGGTTATAGGAATGATTTTTCCACCTAGCAGTGACAATATTCACTTAGAAACAGATATGTGCCCATTAACCCAATCCAAAAGATAAAGGAAGTTTCCGCTCCAAAGAATGATTCACCCGTTGCACAGAAGAAGGGAAAGGAGATAGCTGATCCCACTACTAGCAAATCCCCATCAGCAAATGAAAGATCCAATCAGCCAAATGTATCAAGGGAGAAAGTTGAAAAGAAGGATGTTCCAGTCAAAGAGGTAGAAAAAAATTCAGTTTTTAACTTAGAAAGTAAAATTGCTAAGTTAAAAGTATCCATTCCTTTGACTGAATTGATGAAAAATAACAGCTATAAGGGTCAGGTATCTAAGATTTTAAATTTCGATCCAATGTCTGATATGGTAAATGTGGAAGATGATCAAACTGAGTTGATATTTGGACTAGCACTGGATGGTGAGTCTCCAGATAGTGATGTGCCTCCTTTTTATATCAGTCTTAGATTGCATGATTTTGTGTTACATAATGCCATGTTTGATTCCGGAGCATCTCATAATCTCATGCCAAGAGCAATCATGGAGAAATTGGGATTGGATATCACTAGGAAATATCATGATCTTTACTCTTTCGATTCCAGTAGAGTAAGATGCATTGGGCTTATCAAAGACTTGGTGGTCATTTTGGATCAGATTCCTACTAAAAATGTTTTGATGGACGTGGTTGTGGCAGATATTCCTCCTAGATTTGGCATGCTTCTTTCCAGATCTTGGGGAGAAAAACTAAAGGGAACATTGCAGCTTGATTTCTCCTATGCTACCATTCCTGTGTTTGGTCAGATGAGGAAATTATACCAGGAACAAAATATGAAGTATATGATTACTAGCAAGGAGAAACCGGTAAATCATCCAATCAATTATGTACATACGGATTTAGAGTCATTTGTTTTGTATTCAAATAGTTTTAATGATGTAAATAGTCAATTAGTTGAAGTAGAAGACATTCCGGAGATCACTGAAAATTTTAGAGAAGTTTTAAAGAAAGAGAGACAAAGACAGGAAAGTTCCATTGAGCAATCAGCCTTCCGACAGCGCCAGAAAATTGATTTGGCATTTGGGTACGCAGTCATTTTTCCGCCCCAAACAAGGTACCGAGTAATGTAAGGGTCTGTTCTTATAAATTAGCTTTTGATTGTTCAAATAATGAGGTAGAATACGAAGCTTTGATTGTTGGTCTGAAAATTCTTAGAAAGTTAAATGCTAAGAGGATTGCAGTATATGGCGACTCCGAATTGGTTATCAAGCAAGTGAAAGGTGAATACCAAGCTAAGCATCCTCGAATGCGGGCTTACCGAAATGTTGTTCTTGATATCTTGAAATTTTTTTCAGAATATACTTTGACTTGTGTCCCTCGTATTCAGAATGGTATTGCAGATGCCCTTGCAAAGGCAGCAAGTAATTTGAAAATTTCGATGAACTCAAGTAACAAATTTGAAATTCATGTGAAGCACCGTCAGACTGTCCCGGACAATCAAAGGTATTGGCAAGTGTTTCAAGATGACGAATAAATTGATGAATTTCTGCAAAACAAAGGTAAATTCAAAGATAATTCTATTGATGTAGAGCATGATGATGGTGAGGCTGATGTACAAATCAATCAGATGGAAGTTTTGCAGCTAAAGGATAATGTCATTCTTAAAGGTCTAATACCTTTAGAGCAGCTTTTCGATCAAGATGACGTAGCTCGAAAACCAACCTTGTGGCCAACCAAAAAGGGAGTTGAAGATGTGAACATTGGATCACCTGAAATTCCAAAGATGGTGAAATTTTCTAAAGCATTATCCTCACAAGTAAAAGAAAAGTATATCAGTTTCTTGTCATCTTTTGCTGATGTATTTTCTTGGGACTATTCAGATTTGAAGACATATGATACAAACATAATTCAGCACACCATTCTAATCAAGCCAAATCAAAAGCCCTTTCGGCAAAAATTGAGAAGAATAAATCCGAAGTTGCTACCTTCAATAGAAAAGGAAGTGAATCGATTGCACAAGGCTGGTATCATTGTTCCTATAAGGTTTTCAGATTGGATTTCTAATTTGGTTCCCGTATGCAAGAAGACAGGTGAGATTTGCTTATGCATTGATTTTAGGAATCTGAATAAGGTTTCTTTGAAAGATAATTATCCGTTGCCCAAAATGGATCACATACTTCAGCGAGTAGTTGGAGCATCTCGTATGTGGCTACTCGATGGTTATTCCGGGTATAATCAAATTCTGGTCCATGAGGATGATAGAGACAAAACAGCGTTCACCACTCCATGGGGAACTTTCCATTATGCTAAAATGCCTTTCGGTTTAAAGAATGTTGGTGTGACATTTCAGCGGGCAATGGATATGGCATTTGCAAATGAGAAAGATGTTTTTCTAGTTGTGTATCTTGATGGTTTGACCGTCTTTTCTAATTCTGACGAAGAGCACCTTTACCATTTGAAGATTGTTTTTCAACGATGTAGAAAGTATGGTGTGTCACTCAATCTGAAGAAGAGTTTGTTTGCCATGGATGAGGGAAAACTTCTTGGTCACATAATATCAAAGGATGGCATCCGCATTAACCCAGCTCGAGTAGAAGCTATTCAAAAAATTGATCTTCCCCGAAACAAAAAGGAGATTCAGTCATTCAATGGTAAGATGAATTTCTTACGCCGCTTTGTGCCTAATCTTGCTGAACATCTAAGAGATATTACAAACATGCTTAAGAAAGATAGCGTAGTGAAGTGGACTGAGGAGGCTGTAAAGTCTTTCAATTTAGCGAAGTTGGCTCTTTCTTCAGCTCTGGTTTTGATCATCCCGGATTATACTCAGGATTTTATTTTGTTTTCATTTGCTCCGGAGCATACTATGGCAGTAGTATTGATGCAGAAAAGAGATCAGCATGAAAAACCAATTGCTTTTTTCAGCCAAACCATAAGAGATGCAGCCTTAAAATATAACATCATTGAAAAGAAAGCTCTTGCTTTAGTGAAAGCGTTGAAAGATTTTCGAGTATATATTCTGCATTCTCATATTCTTGCTTATGTTCCTAATGCTGCTGTTAAGGATGTTTTAGTGCAAACAGATTTGGAAGGGAGACGAGGCAAATGGATTGTTGCCTTGTTGGAGTATGATGTGGAGATAAAGCCTACAAAGCTTATCAAAGGACAAGGGTAGGCTAAGCTAATGGCTTAATCAAATTTACATGCCTCGGACATTAATCTCATTGCTGTTATGTCCGAGGAAAACGAAGAAATTTCGCTAATTCAGTTATCAGAAATCTTTTTTCATTCTCCTTGGTATTCAGATATTGTATATGTGCTTCAAAACTTGTCACCACCGCCAGGCATGGCTAAAAAAAAAAGTAGAACTCTGAAATTGAAGGCTACCAAGTTTTGTATTTTGAACAATGCACTCTATTGGAAAGATCCAGGTGCTATTTTGCTGAATTGTTTGGTTGAAGAAGAAGCAAAGCAGGTTATGGAGGATTTTCATAAGGGAGATTGCGGGGGTCACCTTTTCTGAAAAACAACGGCCAACAAAATTTTGAGAGCGGGATATTATTGGCCGACTCTTTTTGCGGATGTGTATAAGACTGTCAAAAGCTGTCATGAATGTCAGATTTTTGAAGGAAGGAAGAAATTGCAGCCTTTGCCGCTTAAGCCCATTGAGGTAAGTGCTCCTTTTCAGCAGTGGGGTTTGGATTTCATTGGTGAGATCCATCCTGCTTCTTCAGCTCAGCATAGGTGGATCCTCATAGCGAAAGATTATTTCACGAAATGGATTGAAGCAATTCCCACCAGGCAAGCTACGGATTCGGTAATAATTTTGTTTCTTGAGAATAATATTTTGTCTCGCTTTGGTTGCCCGAATAAGTTAATTACTGATAATGCAATATCTTTCAAATAAAAAAGAATGGTTGAGTTTTGTAACAAGTATCACATCATTTTGGGACACTCAACCGCTTATCATCCACAAGGCAACGGATTCGCGGAGTCTTCGAATAAATATTTGGTCAACATTATTAAAAAGCTGCTGGAAATAAACAAGAAAAGTTGGCATAAGAAGTTGGTCAATGCGCTTTGGGCAGACAGAGTGAGTCAGAAGAAATCCATTGGTATGTCCCCTTTTGAGCTAGTATATGGAGTTGACACGGTATTTCCTACCTCTCTCGCAGTTCCAGTGGTCAAACTTCTGCAGGAAGCTGGCAGTGAAGATGATCATATGCAAAGGAGAATAAATCAAATGATCCATTTGCAGCAGACTAGAGAAGAAGTTTTCCAAAACACGTTCAAGCTACAAGAGAGAATTAAGAAAATATATGACAGAAAAGCCAAGGCGGACAAATTTCAATTGGAAGAAGTGGTGCTGAAATGGGATGCAAGAAATGAGGAAAAGGGTAAGCATGGTAAGTTCAAAAATATCTAGAAGGGACCCTGTTAGCGCTCGATTCTGCCACAGGCTGAAGAAGGAAAAACTCGAGGCAACATCAAACCAACCTTAGCCTCGTAGCTAGCCCTACGAGGACAAGAGAGGGCTCTCTCCGGGTCTATCTCGGCGGAAGATTTTCAATGGGACTGAGATGACCGATAAGGAAAACTAATCTTAGGCTAGTAAACTGATAGAAAATGGTTTTAATAAATGTTGGGTTTCTGGGCTGTGTGGGATCAAGAAACAGTGAGAGCAGAGATCAAATGAAAAATGCAGATTATTTCCTGAGGCAAGGTAAGCAAGAAGTTTAGCAATTAAATTGAGATAAACGGAATGACAAGACTGCTGAGAAGTCGACAAGGGCATAGAAGATGGATCCTTGTCGAACAGAAGAAAACATTAACTATGAATACTTCCTCAAGACAGAGAAAATAAATTGAATTCTGCCTTTCTCACTTAGAAACATTCAATATTGAAATGGCGATTAATGAAATGTGAACATAACGATGACATATGAAACAAAAGGAAAAACATTTGCTAAATTTCAAGCCACAGGAATCTCAGAAAACAGAGCTGTATTTCTCCATTAAAATCTCTGTCAAACTGTACAATAAAACTCTGTTTTTCTCCTACACTAGCTCTCAAAACTCTCTCCTCTCTTTTTTTACAAATGATTTTTTAATGCATTAAATAAACTATGAGAAGTGCTAACTAATCGATGAAAATAAGGGACAGTTACATCAATATTCATGAAAATAGGAAGACTCTGCTTTAAAAGGAATAGCGTTATATTTGTTTGTTGATGACCAATGATTTGATAGAACCTGTAGCTAGACTTTATGAGCTGCAGCTCGAAGACCCCAAAATAGACCACCAATTCAATTTCCTTGCTGGGATAGTTGTCTGCTTTTTGACTTTTGACTTTTGATTGCCACGTTATTTTTACCATTTGAAAATCTCTGGAGCGCAGTTCTTTAACTGTTCGAAAATCTCTGCTGGCCATTTCAAAGACACAAACTGGAGCGTAGATCTTTCAAATTGCAACTGAATGTCAAAATAGGCAATTTGTTCCTATTTTTCTGTTGTGGTCGATGTCATCGTTCTAATTTTGGTTTTCAGTCTTTAAATGTAAATTTTCCACCTGTCATTTGAATAAAACTCGTTGTTACAGCATTCCATGCGTATTTAACAAATGATTGATGTAAGCTTTTGTATGCTTCTGGCCAGTGTAACAGCTGCAGCTTTGCATAATCGGCGAGGCATTATTTCAGCATGAAGCATATTTTGACATAGTGGCTCTGGCGTTGGACTTCTTTGAATAAGCTCAAACAGGTAGTCGACTGACTTGGAAAATACAGTTTCCGTGCCATCAATATGCACAACTGCAACTCTAGAACTCAAATGCCCCTCCAAATTTTGTATGCTTAATTTATCATCAACTAGAAAAACAGTCTCTGGAATTCCCTTTCCAAAACATATGTCTTTTTAGTGCCACAACAGAAAACATATCTATAACTTCCTCACGCAATGCTTGTTTCCCAATATCAATACAACCATGACAAAAATCTACTGAGCAAAGGTTAAAACATGTTTGCAGGCAGCTGGAGACGAATTAAAACGAAACTGGGCGCTCAACACGACTTTTCTGAATTCTGCTGGCAAGTGGGTCGCTCACCTCTGAGTGGGTCGCTCACGTTGTAATTTAACACTGCGAAAATCACCCAAGTGGGTCGCTCTGCCCAGGTGGGTCGCTCGCGCCCAAGTGGGTCGCTCGAGCTCCAAAACCCAGTCCAGAACTATGAAACCTTGCACATGGCCTTCAAAACTTGACCTTGGCCTCCAAATTCACTAATCTGATCTCTGCCTTGAGAATTGGTGAACCACGAACTCCACGAACAGCATCCGGATCTGCAACGTCCATGAGGTCCATGATTTCTACAAGAAGAGTGATTGCCTTTGCTATGAACTCTCTGTCCAAATTCGAATTGCAGAGAATATGCTTTGCAGAAGCTGGTGTTGTATGAAATCTCTTCTATGTACATTGAACATGGAGTCAAGTAGTTCAGTATTGTTGTGTGGTTAAGCAAGAATTGGTTTGCAGAAGTTAGAATTGTGATTGCCTCATAATTAGCATATCAACGCTCAAGGGAAACCAATAATTTTATTGACTATAGCTCATCACTCAAGTTCGATCAAGGGGTTGCATTCTCTTTATTCACTATTGAGGAGAATGTATTAACAAATTAACAAATTTTGTGCCTTATTCCGTTAACAAACTTTTGGATCCATACTCAAAAGGTTGATTATGTTGTGCCTTATCTACGAGAGAAAGCATGAATTTTCTTGCCAATGTCTGGCCAGCTACAAGCCACACATGGTTTCCTTTCAAGATTATAACCATCAACTCCACCCAACAGCTGGGCGTGTTGCATAATTTGGCCTTCCGTCATTTGGAAGCAAAACTCTGTTTTGTTTGATTTCGCTTTGTCTCTGATTGCTGATGATGTTTTGTTTTCTTTTGTTTGTGCTTTTGCAGAGATAGGAGCTGAGCTGCTGCCTTTTGAAGAGCTGGAGAATTTGATACATATTCTAAAAAACACATTTAATGATTTCTTCTTCAAAACAGGGTTTTGAAGAAGAATCAATTTCACACTGACATAAGACGGAGTCTAACAGACCCTTTAAAATTGCTGCCTATCGGGGTCAGAATGCTTTTCTTCTAAAAGAGATGAAGGAGGAAGATTGTCCAGGAGGGCCGGTCAATGGTCGGCTGCTCAAGCGATATCATTTCTGAAATGTTTTCTGTTGTTTTACATTCTCATTGTACATACCAGTTTATTTCAGTTTCATTGCAAGTGTGTGTTGTGATATTTTCTTCAGTTTGGGGCCCAAGGTGAAGGCTATAACTCTGAAGATTTATTTCATCTTTGGTTTGAGTTTGTCGAGTCAGGTCTTTCAGTCATTTGGTTTCAAAATTGAGTCAGTTTGAGTCCATTTTCAGTCAATAAAATTGAGTCAAGAGTCTTGTGTTTATTTTTGGAAGTTATGGACTCCATAGCCCAATGGACGAAGGCACTACCTACTTTCCCATAAATCTGTAGTTCTTGGCACCTCCAAGGAGCTACCATCCCCATTGGAGCCAATGTTAGAGTCGGTATCTTCATCCCTCCGTTAGAGATCAAATTTCTCTTGTTGCATTTCATTTTAGGTGTCTCATTCAGTTCAGTCAGCTGCATTCCATTAGGAGCTTGGATCATTTGACGGAAGGGTCTTGTCACTGATATCCCTCATGTCATGTACCTGCTGGTCTGTGTCTGTTCATCAAAATCATTTACAGTCATTTTTGGTCTCCTGTTTAGAAAAGAATCATTTTAGGGTTTTTTAGGTTCATTAGGTCTAGGGTTTTATCAATCAGGTCTCAAGATGCATAATAATGGCCAGCAGGCATATGAGGAAGCTTCAAATAAGGTATCAGTGCAAAAATTTCATCATCGTAATGCTCGATCATGATTTTTCTTCAAAACTCTGTTTTGAAGAAAAATTGTCTATTTTATCCATTTTTAATAAATGCAATGTAATTTTTAAGTTCTTCAGTTGTAATAATGCTCCATCGGTAGCCCTGGCCGCCTTTGCCAAAGTTCCATGCCATCCATCCCTACAAAATAGACAAGAAACTCATCATTCAGTCCAAAAATAAAAAAGCAAGCGAAACAGAGTTCATTTGAAAAGTGCCAAAGTTTTCAAACATTGCAAAGTGGGTTTTTTCAAATAAAAAATTAAAATCTTTGGCATAAAGATATTTTTGTGTTTCAACAATCCATTTGCAAGCCAAGACATCAATGAGCCAAGGAAATCGTGGAGGAGTGAATAAATAGGTTTGGAGGCCGAAATCTGGTGAAATTAGCTGGCGCGGCGCACTAGGCAACTGTCGCGGCGCATAGGGCCACTCTTCACTGTGAAAATTTGAACTGTTGTGGCGCATAGAAAGGGCGCGATGCACTGGGCAGTGGTCGCGGCGTATAGGGTAGACAACAAAAATTTTTGGCCATTACTTCCTAAAACTCAAATTGACTCGGTTTTTTCTGCTCAAGTAAGTTCATGTGACCCTCTAGTTGCCATTTAAAAATGTTTGAAGATGGATTATGAGAATTTAATACAAAAAGGTCAAACCCTATCATGTTGTTGAAAAATTGCTTCCTTAGGGTTTTGAAACTGAAGTTTTAAAATTGATTGTGGTGCCAAATACTCCATTCGCCACCTTATTGTTACTCCCCCTCACTGTTATCCTATTATTACAGTCCATTCCCCTATCTCCCTACATCCCTAAAGTCACTCATACCATCTCATTCCCATTGTCCCTATCCCATTTATAAAAGTTTCCCCAAATCCCAAGTTTATCCTAAAAATCAAGTGGTTGTCCCTTGTCTCTACATTTTTCAAATCACAAGTTTTCAAAAGGAAAATTCCACTTGACAAAAATTCATTGTTCCTACTCCCCTATTTCCCCACAGTCCCTCCCATACTACCATACATTTGGCAATTAAAACAAAAACACCCAAATTCTCATTTTCATCTCATACAAGTCAACATACACCTTGCATAGACCATGAACACCATGGAGACAGACACTGATACATCATATGACTGAGATAGTGATTCCACCACTGAGCTACATGCACCTAGAAGGCCTTGTAAAGGTGGCAGACATGTGAGAGAGGAGCCCACCTCATTGACTGAATTGCAGGCTTGCCCACTTGCCATGGCATGTTTCCAACAATAGTCATGCTATCAGTTTTGTGAAATGATTGCTAGGATCCGTTATCATCAGGAGTTGGCCCATTTGTTCGTATTTCATTTACATGATGGTCAGGTAACCCTTGTTGGTGTAAATTTCACTTTGACACCGAAAACTATTTCTCAAGCAACCGGAATACCGAATGTAGGTGAACAGTGGAACAAAAGACAGCAGGTGGACAGAGTGCATTATGAACCATACATCAGGCCTAGCTTTGTGAGACTACTCAGCAGGGTGTTCCCATTCCAGTTCCTAAAGGAATCCTATGCGCCTCTGATGAAACTCATCATCAGATATTTCAGTTGTGAGGGACGGTTTTCACGCCTCTATGCCTACCACATCAGGTTATTGATGCATTTCACGAGAGTGAGGATGATGAGAATACCTTATTTCATGTGCCGGAACATCAAGAGAATGACCACTCTTGTGCAGAGGAAAACTCTCGAGCAGCAGTACAACAGTATTTATCACTATGCACTCATTAAGATCGTGGTTGTACATCAGCTTGGATTGCAGGGTATTTCATGGCAGGATTTCATTTCCCATGATTTATTCACAGCTCCTTAGGTTCCTCCGGAGGTTTTGCATGATGCAGGTGAACCTTCACATCAGTATGGAGGTCAGGAAGCAGAGACTACTAGTGTGCCGACTTATGTCACTTATCAGAGAGGCACTAGAGGATTATTTGCAGCAGCCCGACGAGTACTATCTCCACCTGGAGTGGAAGGGGTCTCGTTGCCGTCATCAGCAGCACAGGTATAGGTACAGGACAGAGGTTAGAGGCCTATGCAGGATAAGGGCCCTTCAGGAGGCCAGGATACTGATTTTGTACTCATTGATGAGGATTTGAGCTCTCCAAGCTCAAAGTTGAGAGAGACTATTCAGGAGAAGAAGGCGGATATTGACACATTGACCGTCAAATTGCAAAGAGACCAATGGATCATAAACTACCTGGAGCAGCGAAACAAACAGTTGGAAGATCAGCAAACAATCATGGAGTTGCAAAACATCCGTGAAAACCGGCAAGTTTCCCAAAGAAGCCAAACCGAGATGACATCCATTGAGCGGGAGATTGAGGCTGATAGAGAGACTTGGCTTGAGAGGGTCAATATTCATCTTGAGAAGCTGTTTGAGAAGGAAAACAAGGAAAATAACATGCTAAGGCACATGAAGAACCATTATTGGGCGCGAAATCATGTTTGCAAAGCGAGGATCAAGATCTTGAAAGCAAGACTAAAAATGGCACTAAAGCGTCGTAAAAGGCATGATAGACTCCAAATTTTGGCCGAAGCTTCTTTGGCTGAGCATAGAACTTAATGGTGGAAATTCAGCCCAAGTGTCAAGAAATTTGGGAAACTTTTTGTCAATTTTGAAATTTTTGGCCTTAAAACAGATTTTCCTGCTCGACGCGTAGCGCCACTTGGCGTGCGCTTATAATTGGCAGCACCTTTTGAGGAAAAATTTGTATTTATGGATTTTTCATCAAAATTTATACATTACTACCCATTACCTATGGATTTTGACAAGTTTTGGGTTGCCTAAAGGGTCAAAAATACCTTAAAAATGGCCTTTCTACCACTTTTTGGACACACAGGAAGTAGTGTTGGGAGATTGAATATTTGGAGGGGAAAATGGAAAAAAAATTCATAAATTCTACTTGGGTTGGAACGTAGACAGGCATAGCTTTCCAACGAGCTATCCTGCGCTCAATTTGGACTTCGGGAAGGCCCTCAAACTCAGCCTCAAAGTGGCGCTACGCATAGAGATTTCAGGCACGGCGCATTGGGGATTTTGGCCTAATTTTCACTCAGCAGCTCATTTTTTCACCTAGTTTTGGCCAGTTTGACTTTTTTATCCTCATATGTACAGCTCTTGATGTGACTTGATGTAATTTCATGACTATGATGTAATTTTGCCACATTTTTACTCATCCAAGTAGATTCATTCACCAAAAAGTGAAATGTAAGTGAATGAATCAGTTTCCTATCTTATAGAGGCAAGTTGTTTCATTGCCTATTTTCCAGTTCTTAGTTTATATATTGTTGAAACAGCTCCTATAATGGTGAGCTCGACCCCTAGAGGCATGGGGATGAGTTAGGCTTGTCTATATCTTGTAATTCTTCAGTCATTTTCAGGGTTGGACACTTGGGATTGCTTGGCACTTCATTGTACATTTCATCTCTACAATTTTGGCAAAGAAATAGACCAGGGTTTGCAGCACTCTTTGGGATCCATGTGGCTCTATGTTTTGATGGTGTGTTTCTCTCTGTGATTGTAAGTTCACTGATGTTTTATGTGTATCATTTCCCTTCTCCTTTCTTCTTAAATTAAACAAATGAGTTATAAAGGTGGAATTCATTATATTTCTTTTCTCTGCCTTGAGTTTTGTTTAATTTTCCATGTTTTCATCTATTTGAAGAGGATTTTTGAAAGCCTCTTTCCCTCTTCAACTCCTCACCAGTCTGAACTATCCATTCATTCAATCCAAAGCATCAAAACAATTGCCTTCCTTGCCCCATTCAGAACTCTACAAAAACTAGGCCTCATCCCCGAACCCAAAACTGCCTTTCCCTTTGATTCCAAAAAAACCCCCAAAATCAAAATCAAACTCTTTTACTTATATACCTAGCCTAAAATCAGCCTTTATTTCAAGTCATCTCAAGCCCCATTGATTATTTTTGCTGAGATTGACCCGGAGAGAGCCCTTTCTTGATCTGGTAGGGATAGCTACCAGACTGAGCGTGGTTTGATGTTACCCTGAACTCTGCCTTCCTTCAGCCTGAGGTAGATTTAGGCAATAACATAGGGGCGACCATACTGGGGAATCAAATGGTTTTCTTGTTAGTGTTATTTGTTTTATAAGCTACAGACGGAGCCTGAAGTTATGCCAGGTAGCCTTCGAAACGCTCTTGCTTTGCATTAGCAAAAGTAGATAAATCTTGCTTTAGTCAATCTCCAGTCTAGTTTGTAAACGTGACACTTAACTTGTAAATTTCCCCCAATACATCAGATCATTCTAGACTTTGGATGATGAGTTTAGAATTTGATAGGCTGAACAAGTTGGTTTTGTCCTTTTGATTTTTGAAAATAATTCAACACACTGGCTTCCAGAAGACATACTAGAGCAAATCTAGATCCTGATCCACCTCCAGTGTATGAAAATCCCAATCTTATTTCAAGAATTCTCCGTCGAGAAAGTCCTGTGAATCATCTGTTTAAATCTCATTCATGTCCCGCTGTGTTTGAGTACCTTGAAGATCTTGAATTTGATGAACAATTTGAGTTGTTGTTGTTTGAGACGAAGTATGAAAGTGCTATTGGTTCTACTGTCATAAATCCAGAGTTTATCAAGTATCTTGAAATTGAACAAGCTAATAGATCCATTGACAGTTACATTTTGAATATTCAGAATTCTATTATGGAAACAAATAGTCCTGAGTTTATAGAGTGTGCATCTGAAACTCTTGGGCCATTTGCAGTTACATCTGGTTCACAAATTCATACCGAGCCTCCTTTAATTCCTACCATTCCCATGCCACCATCTATTTCTGATCAACAGTCTGCAGTAGTTTCACCTCCATCCACACCACATACACCTCATACATCAACTTCTCTGACTCCTCCTATATTTCCAAATCTGATTGTAAATCCACCAAGAGAAATGGTTGCCCGATTTGCACCCCTTGTGTTGCCTCAAAACTTGGATGACATGCCCGCTAATTATCAAAGCAAAATTCCATTGTTTGATGGCACTTCTCAAAGTGTTCCTGCTCAGCAACATGTGGATATAATGGCAGATTTCTTTGACCTTCATGAGATTGATGCAGAAAATGTGACCATGAGATTATTTGTGCGAACCTTTGGAGGTGAAGTGAGAAAGTGGTTCAGAGCTTTGCCGCCTAGAAGTATTGATACATTACCTGAGCTTCAGAGACAATTCTTGGATCGATGGGAAGTAAAAAAAGATCCTCTTCATATCACTTCTGAATATACCAAAATCAAGCGGAATTTTGGTGAGTCTGTCCATGATTATTGTATTAGATTGAATGCGGTTTACAATGCAATTACTTATGATATAAAGCCATCTAGGAGGTCGGCTTTGCTTAAGTTTCCGGATGGTTTCGATCCGGACATGGCCTATCAATTAAGAGAAAGAGATCCGGCCACTTTGGAAGACATGCAGAAAATTGCAGTCAGTGTTGAAGCTAATTTGAATGACAAGAGAGCTAGATTGAAAGTTAAAAAGAAAGTAGCAATAAAGGAAGAGGCTTCTACTTCAGATCAAGTAATCCGTAAGGTGGAAAATATGATTGAAAGATTAAAACTTGATAATCCTGAATCGCAGATCTGAAATCCTAACTTTCGTGGCCAGCAGAAACCGCAATTCAGAATCAAGAAAAGAGAGCAGCGAGCACAAGAACCGGCAGCACAACAACAAGTGAAGACACATTTATAGCAGAATTTTGTTGGCCTGGAATCAGATGATGAAGATAATGTAATAGGAGAAGAGAATAACTTCTTTACACCTGATGATATGCCAACTTTTATCACTGAAGATGAGGAGTATGCAGAAAACTCAGTTGTACAAAAAGACGAGGATTTCATCTTGGAAAATGATACAACTCTTGAAGAAGAGTCGGATGAGTATCAGAGAGGTTATAGGAATGCTTTGTCTGCCTAGCAGTGACAATATTCACTTAGAAACAGAGATGTGCCCATTAAACCAATCCAAAAGAGAAAGGAAGTTTCAGCTCCAAAGAATGATTCACCCGTTGCACAGAAGAAGGGAAAGGAGATAGCTGATCCCACTACTAGAAAATCCCCATCAGCAAATGAAAGATCCAATCAGCCAAATGTATCAAGGGATAAAGTTGAAAAGAAGGATATTCTAGTCAAAGAGGTAGAAAAAACTTCAGTTTTTAACTTAGAAAGTAAAATTGCTAAGTTAAAAGTATCCATTCCTTTGACTGGATTGATGAAGAATAGTAGCTATAAGGGTCGAGTATTTAAGATTTTAAATTTCGATCCAATGTCTGATATGGTAAATGTGGAAGATGATCAACCTGAGTTGATATTTGGACTAGCACTGGATGGTGAGTCTCCAGATAGTGATGTGCCTCCTTTTTATATCAGTCTTAGATTACATGATTTTGTGTTACATAATGCCATGTTTGATTCTGGAGCATCTCATAATCTCATGCCGAGAGAAATCATGGAGAAATTGGGATTGGATATCACTAGGAAATATCACGATCTTTACTCTTTCGATTCCAGTAAAGTAAGATGCATTGGGCTTATCAAAGACTTGATGGTCTGTTTGGATCAGATTCCTACTAAAAATGTTTTGATGGACGTGGTTGTGGCGGATATTCCTCCTAGATTTGGCATGCTTCTTTCCAGATCTTGGGGAGAAAAACTAAAGGGAACATTGCAGCTTGATTTCTCCTATGCTACCATTCCTGTGTTTGGTCAGATGAGGAGATTATACCAGGAACAAAAGATGAAGTATATGATTACTAGCAAGGAGAAACCGGTAAATCATCCAATCAATTATGTACATACATATTTAGAGTCATTTTTTTTGTATTCAGATAGTTTTAATGATGTAAATAGTCAATTAGTTGAAGTAGAAGACATTCCGCAGATCACTGAAAATTTCAGAGAAGTTTTAAAGAAAGAGAGACAAAGACAGGAAAGTTTTGCTGAGCAATCAGCCTTCTGACAACACCAGAAAATTGATTTGGAATTTGGGTATGCAGTCCTTTTTTCGCCCCGAACAAGGTACCAAGTAATGCAAGGGTCTGTTCTTATAAATTAGCTTTTGATTGTTCAAATAATGAGGTAGAATACGAAGCTTTGATTGCTGGTCTAGAAATTCTTAGAAAGTTAAATGCTAAGAGGATTGCAATATATGGCGACTCTGAATTGGTTATCAAGCAAGTGAAAGGTGAATACCAAGCTAAGCATCCTCGAATGCAGGCTTACCGAAATGTTGTTCTTGATATCTTGAAATTGTTTTCAGACTATACTTTGACTTGTGTCCCTCGTATTCAGAATGGTATTGCAGATGCACTTGCAAAGGCAGCAAGTAATTTGAAAATTCCGATGAACTCAAGTAACAAATTTGAAATTCATGTGAAGCAGCGTCCGACTGTCCTAGACAATCAAAGGTATTGGCAAGTGTTTCAAGATGACGAATAAATTGATGAATTTCTGCAAAACAAAGGTAAATTCAAAGACACTTCTATTGATGTAGAGCATGATGATGGTGAGGCTGATGTACAAATCAATCAGATGGAAGTTTTGCAGCTAAAGGATAATGTCATTCCTAAAGGTCTAATACCTTTAGAGGAGCTTTTAGATCAAGATGACGTAGCTCAAAAACCAACCTTGCGGCCAACCAAAAAGGGAGTTGAAGATGTGAACATTGGATCACCTGAAAATCCAAAGATGGTGAAATTGTCTAAAGCATTATCCTCACAGGTAAAAGAAAAGTATATCAGTTTTTTGTCATCTTTTGCTGATGTATTTTCTTGGGACTATTCAGATTTGAAGGCATATGATACAAGCATAACTCAGCACACCATTCTAATCAAGCCAAATCAAAAGCCCTTTTGGCAAAAATTAAGAAGAATAAATCCGAAGTTGCTACCTTCAATAGAAAAGGAGGTGAATCGATTGTACAATGTTGGTATCATTGTTCTTATAAGGTTTTCAGATTGGATTTCTAATTTGGTGCCCGTACGCAAGAAGATAGGTGAGATTCACTTATGCATTGATTTTAGGAATCTAAATAAGGTTTCTTTGAAAGATAATTATCCGTTGCCCAAAATGGATCACATACTTCAGCGAGTAGTTGGAGCATCTTGTATGTCGCTACTCGATGGTTATTCCGGGTATAATCAAATTCTGGTCCATGAGGATGATAGAGACAAAACAGCGTTCACCACTCCGTGGGGAACTTTCCATTATGCTAAAATGCCTTTCGGTTTAAAGAATGTTGGTGCGACATTTCAGCGGGCAATGGATATGGCATTTGCAAATGAGAAATATGTTTTTCTAGTTGTGTATCTTGATGATTTGACAGTCTTTTCTAATTCTGACGAAGAGCACCTTTACCATTTGAAGATTGTTTTTCAGCGATGTAGAAAGTATGGTGTGTCACTCAATCCGAAGAAGAGTTTGTTTGCCATGGATGAGGGAAAACTTCTTGGTCACATAATATCAAAGGATGGCATCCGCATTGACCCAGCTCGAGTAGAAGATATTTAGCAAATTGATCTTCCCCGAAACAAAAAGGAGATTCAATCATTCAATGGTAAGATGAATTTCTTACGCCACTTTGTGCCTAATCTTGCTGAACATCTAAGAGAGATTACAAACATGCTTAAGAAAGATAGCGTAGTGAAGTGGACTGAGGAGGCTGTAAAGTCTTTCAATTTAGCGAAGTTGGCTCTTTCTTCAGCTCCGGTTTTGATCAGCCCGGATTATACTCAGGATTTTATTTTGTTTTCATTTACTCCGGAGCATACTATGGAAGTAGTATTGATGCAGAAAAGAGATCAGCATGAAAAACCAATATCTTTTTTTCAGCCGAACCATAAGAGATGCAGCCTTAAAATATAACATCATTGAAAAGAAAGCTCTTGCTTTAGTGAAAGCGTTGAAAGATTTTCGAGTATATATTCTGCATTCTCATATTCTTGCTTATGTTCCTAATGCTGTTGTTAAGGATGTTTTAGTGCAAACAGATCCAGAAGGGAGACGAGGCAAATGGATTGTTTCCTTGTTGGAGTATGATGTGGAGATAAAGCCTACAAAGCTTATCAAAGGACAAGGGATGGGTAAGCTAATGGCTGAATCAAATTTACATGCCTTGGACATTAATCTCATTGCTGTTATGTCCGAGGAAAATGAAGAAAGTTCGCTAATTCAGGTATCAGAAATCTTTGTTCATTCTCCTTGGTATTCAGATATTGTATATGTGCGTCAAAACTTGTCACCACTGCCAGGCATGGCGAAAAACAAAAGTAGAACTCTAAAATTTAAGGCTACCAAGTTTTGTATTTTGAATAATGCACTCTATTGGAAAGATCCAAGTGCTATTTTGCTGAATTGTTTGGTTGAAGAAGAAGCAAAGCAGGTTATGGAGGATTTTCATAAGGGAGATTGTGGGGGTCACATTTTCTGAAAAACAACGGCCAACAAAATTTTGAGAGCGGGATATTATTGGCCGACTCTTTTTGCTTATGTTTATAGGACTGTCAAAAGCTGTCATGAATGTCAGATTTTTGAAGGAAGGAAGAAATTGCAGCCTTTGCCGCTTAAGCCCATTGAGGTAAGTGCTCCTTTTCATCGGTGGGGTTTGGATTTCATTGGTGAGATCCATCCTGCTTCTTCAGCTCAGCATAGGTGGATCCTAATAGCGACAGATTATTTCACGAAATGGATTGAAGCAATTCCCACCAGGCAAGCTACGGATTCGGTAATAATTTCGTTTCTTGAGAATAATATTTTGTCTCCCTTTGGTTGCCCGAATAAGTTAATTACTGATAATGCAACATCTTTCAAATCAAAAATAATGGTAGAGTTTTGTAACAAGTATCACATCATTTTGGGACACTCAACCACTTATCATCCACAAGGCAACAGATTGGCAGAGTCTTCGAATAAATCTTTGGTCAACATTATTAAAAAGCTGCTGGAAATAAACAAGAAAAGTTGGCATAAGAAGTTGGTCAATGCTCTTTGGGCAGACAGAGTGAGTCAGAAGAAATCCATTGGTATGTCCCCTTTTGAGCTAGTATATGGAGTTGACACGGTATTTCATACCTCTCTCGCAGTTCCAGTGGTCAAACTTCTGCAGGAAGCTGGCAGTGAAGATGATCATATGCAAAGGAGAATAAATCAAATGATCCATTTGCAGCAGACTAGAGAAGAAGTTTTCCAAAACACGTTCAAGCTGCAAGAGAGAATTAAGAAAATATATGACAGAAAAGCCAAGGAGGACAAATTTCAATTGGAAGAAGTGGTGCTAAAATGGGATGCAAGAAATGAGGAAAGGGGTAAGCATGGTAAGTTCGAAAATCTCTGGAAGGGACCCTTTAAAATTGCTGCCTATCGGGGTCAGAATTCTTTTCTTCTGAAAGAGATGAACGGGGAAGATTGTCCAGGAGGGCCGGTCAATGGTCGGTTGCTCAAGCGATATCATTTTTGAAATGTTTTCTGTTGTTTTACATTCTCATTGTACATACCAGTTTATTTCAGTTTCATTGAAAGTGTGTGCTGTGATCTTTTCTTCAGTTTGGGGCCCAAGGTGAAGGCTATAACTCTGAAGATTGATTTCATCTTTGGTTTGAGTTTGTCGAGTCAGGTCTTTCAGTCATTTGGTTTCAAAATTGAGTCAGTTTGAGTCCATTTTCAGTCAATAAAACTGAGTCAAGAGTCTTGTGTTTATTTTTGGAAGTTATGGACTCCATAGCCCAATGGACGAAGGCACTGCCTACTCTCCCAGAAATCTATAGTTCTTGGCACCTCCAAGGAGCTACCATCCCCATTGGAGCCAATGTTAGAGTCAGTATCTTCATCCCTCTGTTAGAGATCAAATTTCTCTTGTTGCATTTCATTTTAGGTGTCTCATTCAGTTCAGTCAGCTGCATTCCATTAGGAGCTTGGATCATTTGACGAAAGGGTCTTGTCACTCATATCCCTCATGTCATGTACCTACTGATCTGTGTATGTTCATCAAAATCATTTACAGTCATTTTTGGTCTCCTGTTTAGCAAAGAGTCATTTTAGGGTTTTTTAGGTTCATTAGGTCTAGGGTTTTATCAATCAGGTCTCAAGATGCATAATAATGGCCAGCAAGCATATGAGGAAGCTTCAAATAAGGTATCAATGCAAAAATTTCATCATCGTAATGCTCGATCATGATTTTTCTTCAAAACTCTGTTTTGAAGAAAAATTGTCTATTTTATCCATTTTTAATAAATGCAATGTAATTTTAAAGTTCTTCAGTTGTAATAATGCTCCATCGGTAGCCCTGGTCGCCTTTGCCAAAGTTCCATGCCATCCATCCCTACAAAATAGACAAGAAACTCATCATTTAGTCCAAAAATAAAAAAGCAAGCGAAACAGAGTTCATTTGAAAAGTGCCAAAGTTTTCAAACATTGTAAAGTGGGTTTTTTCAAATCAAAAATTAAAATCTTTGGCATAAAGATATTTTTGTGTTTCAACAATCCATTTGCAAGCCAAGACATCAATGAGCCAAGGAAATCGTGGAGGAGTGAATAAATATGTTTGGAGGTCGAACTGTGGTGAAATTAGCTGGCGCGGCGCACTAGGCAACTGTCGTGGCGCATAGGGCCACTCTTCACTATGAAAATTTGAACTGTCGCGACGCATAGAAAGGGCGCGACGCACTGGGCAGTGGTCGCGGCGCATAGGGCAGACAACACAAATTTTTGGCCATTGCTTCCTAAAACTCAAATTGACTTGGTTTTTTCTGCTCAAGTAAGTTCATGTGACCCTCTAGTTGCCATTTAAAAATGTTTGAAGATGGATTATGAGAATTTAATACAAAAAGGTCAAACCCTATCATTTTTTTGAAAAATTGCTTCCTTAGGGTTTTGAAGCTGAAGTTTTAAAATTGATTGTGGTGCCAAATACTCCATTCCCCACCTTATTGTTACTCCCCCTCACTGTTATCGTATTATTACAGTCCATTCCCCTATCTCCCTACATCCCTAAAGTCACTCATACCATCTCATTCCCATTGTCCCTATCCCATTTATAAAAGTTTCCCCAAATCCCAAGTTTATCCTAAAAATCAAGTGGTTGTCCCTTGTCGCTACATTTTTCAAATCACAAGTTTTCAAAAGGAAAATTCCACTTGAAAAAACTTCATTGTTCCTACTCCCCTATTTCCCCACAGTCCCTCCCATACTACCATACATTTGGCAATTAAAACAAAAACACCCAAATTCTCATTTTCATCTCATACAAGTCAACATACACCTTGCATAGACCTTGAACACCATGGAGATAGACACTGATACATCATATGACCGAGATATTGATTCCACCATTGAGCTACATGCACCTAGAAGGCCTCGTAAAGGTGGCAGACATGTGAGAGAGGAGCCCACCTCATTGACTGAATTGCAGGCTTGCCCACTTGCCATGGCATGTTTCCAACAACAGTCATGCTATCAGTTTTGTGAAATGATTTCTAGGATCCGTTATCATCAGGAGTTGGCTCGTTTGTTCGTATTGCATTTACATGATGGTCAGGTAACCCTTGCTGGTGTAAATTTCACTTTGACACCAGAAACTATTTCTCAAGCAACTGGAATACCGAATGTAGGTGAACAGTGGAAAAAAAGACAGCAGGTGGACAGAGTGCATTATGAACCATACATCAGGCGTAGCTTTGTGAGACAACTCAACAGGGTGTTCCCATTTTGGTTCCTAAAGAAATCCTATGCGCCTCTAATGAAACTCATTATTAGATATTTCAGTTGTGAGGGCCGGTTTTCACGCCTCTATGCCTACCAGATCAGGTTATTGATGTATTTCACGAGAGTGAGGATGATGAACATAGCTTATTTCATGTGCCGGGACATCGAGAGGTGGCCACTCTTGTGCAGAGGAAAACTCCCGAGCAACAGTACAACAGTATTTATCACTATGCACTCATCAAGATCGTGGTTGTACATCAGCTTGGATTGCAGGGTATTTCATGGGAGGATTTCATTTCCCATGATTTCTTCACAGCTCCTCAGGTTCCTCCAGAGGTTGTCCATGATGCAGGTGAACCTTCACATCATTATGGAGTTCAGGAGGCAGAGACTACTAGTGTGTCGACTTATGTCACTTATCAGAGAGGCACTAGAGGATTATTTGCAGCAGCCCGACGAGTACTATCTCCACCGGGGGTGGAAGGGGTCTCGTTGCCGTCATCAGAAGCACATGTACAGGTACAAGATAGAGGTAAGAGGCCTATGCAGGATGAGGGCCCTTCAGGAGGCCAGGATACTAATTTTGTACTCATTGATGAGGATTTGAGCTCTCCAAGCTCAAAGTTGAGAGAGACTATTCAGGAGCAGAAGGCGGAGATTGACACATTGATCGTCAAATTGCAGAGAGCCCAATGGATCATAAACTACCTAGAGTAGTGAAACAAATAGTTGGAAGATCAGCAAACAATCATGGAGTTGCAAAACATCCGTGAAAACCGGCAAGTTTCCCAAAGAAGCGAAACCGAGATGACATCCATTGAGCGGGAGATTGAGGCTGATAGAGAGACTTGGCTTGAGAGGGTCAATATTCATCTTGAGAAGCTGTTGGAGAAGTCCAACAAGGGAAATAACATGCTAAGGCACATGAAGAACCATTATTGGGCGTGAAATCATGTTTGCAAAGCGAGGATCAAGATCTTGAAAGCAAGACTAAAAAGGGCACTAAAGCGTCGTAAAAGGCATGATAGACTCCAAATTTTGGCCGAAGCTTCTTTGGCCCAGCATAGCACTTAATGGTGGACATTCAGCCCAAATTTCAAGAAATTTGGGAAACTTTTTGTTAATTTTGAAATTTTTGGCCTTAAAACAGATTTTCCTGCCCGACGCGTAACGCCACTTGGCGCGCGCTTATAATTGGCAGCTCCTTTTGAGGAAAACTTTGTATTTCTGGATTTTTCATCAAAATTTATGCATGCCTACCCATTACCTAAGGATTTTGACAAGTTTTGGGTTGCCTAAAGGGTCAAAAATACCTTAAAAATGGCCTTTCTGCCACTTTTTGGACACACAGGTAGCATTGTTGGGAGATTGGATTTTTGGAGGAGACAATGGAAACCAAATTCTGAAATTCCACTTGGGTTGGAAAGTAGACAGGCAGAGCTTTCCAACGGGCTATCATGCGCTCACTTTGGACTTCGGGAAGGCCCTCAAAATCAGCCTCACAATGGCGCTACGCATAGAGATTTCAGGCGCAGTGCATTAGGGATTTTGGCCTAATTTTCACTCAACAGCTCAGTTTTTCCCATAGTTTTGGCCATTTTGACTTTTTTATCCTCATATGTACAACTCTTGATGTAACTTGATGTAATTTCATGACTCTGATGTAATTTTGGCACATTTTTACTCATCCAAGTAGATTCATTCACTAAAAAGTGAAATGTAAGTGAATGAATCAGTTTCCTATCTTATAGAGGCAAGCTGTTTCATTTCCTATTTTCCAGTTCTTAGTTTAGAACTTTTTGAAACATCTCCTAGAATGGTGAGCTCGACCCCTAGAGGCATGGGGATGATTTAGGCTTGTCTATATCTTGTAATTCTTTAGTCATTTTCAGGGTTGGACACTTGGGATTACTTGGCACTTCATTGTACATTGCATCTCTGCAAATTTGGCAAAGGAATAGAGCAGGGTTTGCAGCACTCTTTGGGATCCATGTGGCTCTATGTTTTGATGGTGTGTTTCTCTCTGTGATTGTAATTTCACTGATGTTTTATGTGTATCATTTCCCTTCTCCTTTCTTCTTAAATTAAACAAATGAGTTATAAAGGTGGAATTCTTTAGATTTCTTTGCTATGCCTTGATTTTTGTTTAATTTTCCATGTTTTCATCTGTTTGAAGAGGATTCTTGAAAGCCTTTTTCCCTCTTCAACTCCTCACCGGTCTGAACTATCCATTCATTCAATCCAAAGCATCAAAACAATTGCCTTCCTTGCCCCATTCAGAACTCTGAAAAAACTAGGCCTCATCCCCGAACCCAAAACTGCATTTCCCTTTGATTCCAAAAAAACCCCCAAAATCAAAATCAAACTCTTTTACTTATATACCTAGCCTAAAATCAGCCTTTATTTCAAGTCATCTCAAGCCCCATTGATTATTTTTGCTGAGATTGACCCGGAGAGAGCCCTCTCCTGATCTGGTAGGGCTAGCTACCAAACTGAGCGTGGTTTGATGTTACCCTGAACTCTCCCTTCCTTCAGCCTGAGGTAGATTTAGGCAATAACAAAACCTATATATCATAGAATATAACCCTAAAATTGCAAGTTTAACCATATAATATCATATTTTAATAAAATTCTGAATCCACAACAATGAAACCACCATTTGAGTGAAACATATAAAACACCTATACTTCGAGCATACGCCATGATGGTATGGGATTTCCCTCCAACACATCTACCTCTTCTAATCGAATGTTTCACTCTTGCTTTATATAATCTATAAAGTTATTAGTTTAATAATTTATCAATAACTTGCATAACAGAATTTTCCTTCTACAAATGGCGTGAAGAATAGACTAACCTTTAAGAACTATGAATACAAAATCCATGGAGAATCACTTGCAAAATATAATAAAGGTTCGTGTGTTGTATAAGACTCTACAAATGGCTTGGTGTTTTAACTCTACTAAGACCTTACAACTTTTCATGAGACTTGCAACATACACATATCCCTCATATCTCCAAAATTTATTTTCATACATTGACAATCTCTTAAACCTCACGAACATAGCCAGTCACTTTTTCTTGAGCATAATAGATTCATAACATTACTAGCTTCGGAAAATACTGTGTTCAATTAGAAGTATTGTATATCCGAGGGTCACTTCTCACAACCTCTCTCTAATTAAAGAATACTTCACACAAATTTACTTATATCACATGCAGATTTTTATCAATGATAAAGTCAACTATGTAATTTCTAGGATTTTGAAAGTTGTAGCCAACCATGTAGGGTATGGAGTGTAGCATTCGATTTAATCCAAGCTTAAGGAAATTGCGTAAGCTCCCCCAACTCTCCAAAAGAATAAAAAAAACCCTTCAGAGTAATGGTAACAAATACTTACAGGAACCCAACAGCAAAGTTTCTTAATTTATATTTCGCGATAGCTGTAACTTGAATGCGTATGGATCTTGTCCCTCTAACAAACTACTGAATGGATGCCTATGACAAAGCAGGGCTTTGTCTACTATTATGGTCTTGCTATTATTTATAAGTGCTACTTCGCCATTTTTCTTGGTCATCAATGTGCTAAAAGAGATTCCTTGATAAGTAAAGATCATCCGATAACCTCGATACATGCAAGAGTAAACCTGATAATACCATACCTTAAAAAAGGTCGGCCCTATGTAGCTTTTTGAGGGTAAATTTGGCCATGAACCAACATATATAATTTTATTTTACATAAGAGGACGACATGCAAGCTACATTAAAGCTAACAATATACAATTGAAAGCAATCAGACAACAATTTCACTCCTGGTGCCAAAGCTCCCATTGATCAAACAATTTTATCTACCTTACTCCTGCTAAGTTTATTTAAATTAAATACCACTTTAACACAGAAATCAACATCTATTGAACCGAAGCAAAGGTTTGTACGAAATTAATGTTGGAAAATAAATCGACCATGCAATCAACGCAAGCCACACACTAAATAATGGTCGATCATCATCACCTGGTGGAAATTATGAGGCACAAAACAACATCCTCTATCAGTCGGGATTTTTAATCATTTAAAATCACGTTAATATACCAGACTACATAGAGATAGTTAATCTTAGATCATGAAAATAGAGATACTTTCATTGACATACATCGGAAAAATGCCAGGCTTGATTTGAACCAGAGATGCTCTACTTGTTCTCCAACAACTTGTACTCGTTCTCAAAGATCATTTGAATGAATTATATTCTGTGTCTTTGACTAATTTACCTAATTGTTGTGATCTTTTCATCATTGATCCAATACTCAACTTCATTTCCAGCTCTTCTTTGGATTCAATTCCATAAAGAATGATATCTTGGGACATTCCCAAGTTCAATTTCATAATGAATGATATCCTGGGAAATTGTCAGTTTCAATTCCTTGAAGGATGAAACCAAAGACATTGTCGACGGTTCCTTAACCTTAAGACACTGTGTTTGATAGGGGCATCGAATGATATTAAGCGAAAGAATGAAAATGATGCTTTGAAATATAAATAACTTTATCTCTACAAAAATTGGAGGCCAGCAGAGTAGCTTAAGACATTGTGGCTCGCGCCATATTCTTCAAAGAATATCTGGTACTAAGGTTAAATGCACGAATTCCAAACTAAAGCATTCAAACAAAATCTCACGGAAACTAGCCAAAATTACCTGTCCAAGGATCAAACTCGACGGAGCCCAATCTTCCAGTTCATACCAAAGTACATAAAAAACCATCAAAATTCAAAAATTTGAGCTTAATGTAAGTGAAAATACCTGCAAGAAGCAAGAATTTGTCCAAAATGATGGTTGAATGAAGTTTGATAATGAGGATCATAAATATAATAAAAGAGCAGAATCACAAGAGATATACAAGCACACGTGTCGTGTGATATTGGTGTCGGTCTTAGCTATGTGGAGCAACACATCGATGAAGTCTTCAATGGGAGGTTGATCTGCGTCTGCGTCTTTCTGACTGTTGGAGGGCGAGACCATGAAATGATTCAAATTACAGGATGTATCGTATTTCATAGCAAGGTGGAAGTCATTAGTAATGGTCAGTGAGTTAATTAGTTGGTTAGGTTGAAGGAGGCATTGGATCTAATGGTCTAAAACATTTCAATCGTCTAACATTTCATCCAATGGCCCAAACACAAACAGAGTGGCAGCTAAGAAAGTTGTTTTCAAATAGTGACACCTTACGGTGTAATTACTGCAGTGTGTATAGAAAGTTTTACAAACAATAATAACACGGGAATTCAAATCAATAGTCAAGATTATCTACTCTCTTCCAAATGAAACAATTTATAAAGTTTTCAACATACCCATTCTGAGAATCTAGTGACTAAAAACTAGATGTATCACGACATGAATCTTTCTCACTCAATTGATATTTTGTCTTCTAAAAATGTGCCAAGTATTTCTTTGACCAAGAGTTTGATTTTAGTGTTGCTCATGTGACAATGGTTTAAGACTTTCTTAGGAATTTTATTCAGTTTAGGAATTTTATTCAGTTTATTAGATTTATTAGTATTTAATTTAGTTCTATTAATTAAATTTTATGTGAATATGTAATTAATATTTTTTTTTTTTTGTGAATGTGATATAATTGTTAACAATTAAAATGTTAAGAGACTTAATCTATTTACAATTTTAATTTTTAATTTAAAATTTTGATATCACTTATGTAATACAATTAGTAATGATATTATGTAAATTGCAATGAATTATAAATTAGTTATGTGCCTCAAATAGTGCACCTATTATTATTATTTTTTTTGTGGTGGTATTTAGCTAGTTTCAATCCGTTCATTTATATATATATATATATATATATATATATATATGAAAACCTATATTAGTTGTTAAATTTCTATTAATCTTTTATTCTTAAATATTTAATAATATTCTATTCTTATATGTGAGAATTAATTTATTTATCCTTCCTGATGGAATTAATTCATATTTTTCTTTTGTGTTTTTTTATATTTTAAACTCCTTTGATTAAATAATGTTGCCTGTAACAGAGAGTAAGTGTATTCATATTCATGTTGTATCAAGGTTGCTTTAATTTTTTTAATTTTTCCATTTTATAAAATTGCTTTTCCAACTAGCAATACCATTCGTGAGAATTATTCCATTTCACTCATGAAATATTTCACATAGTATAAAGTGGGTGGGAAGTTTTTCCAACTCCCATAAGGTGCATAGGCACTAGTTTTTTAAATAAAACAATTTGTAGAACAACTCATGTAATATGTTTTTCAAATTTGGTTGCTTCTGAAACAATAAATCTCCTTCTGAGTATTCGTTGTAATTATTTCCTATTAAATTACATGTCTCCTATAATAAATTAACTTATACTTATAAAATTACCATCATTAAATTTTTTTATTACATTTATAGAAGGAAAATGTAAATCGTATGTAGTCTTTTTTCTACTTTGAGTATAAAAATATAACATTGAAAAATATAAACACAATTTCTCTAGATGTGTGTGGACACACAATTCATAGAGCTAATAACCATTATTGTTGCATTGAAATACTAAAATGATGTCACAAAAAAATAAATTCATAGTATCCATCTTTAATTATGAAGACTATCTTATCAACAACTTCATCTTTGATTCTTATTTGATCTCTTAAAATACGTCGAGTAATTCTTCGACCTACCTTTTGCATCCAGTGGCTAACGCATCTGAAAATTTCCGAAAAAACAATAACATTAAAAACATAAAAATTAGATTGCTTATGTAAATTTATATAAAGTATTTCTTATGTACATACGAAGTGCATTTATATTGATTTTTTTTTTATTAATTTATTAAAATATAACTTTAGAATTCAAGAATACCAGACTTTATTACCATCATTAAATTTTTTTATTACATTTACAGAAGGAAAATGTAAATCGTATGTAGTCTTTTTTCTACTTTGAGTATAAAAATATAACATTGAAAAATATAAACACAATTTCTCTAGATGTGTGTGGACACACAATTCATAGAGCTAATAACCATTATTCTTGCATTGAAATACTAAAATGATGTCACCAAAAAAAAAATTCATAGTATCCATCTTTAATTATGAAGACTATCTTATCAACAACTTCATCTTTGATTCTTATTTGATCTCTTAAAATACGTCGAGTAATTCTTCGACCTACCTTTTGCATCCAGTGGCTAACTCATCGGAAAATTTCCAAAAAAACAATAACATTAAAAACATAAAAATTAGATTGCTTATGTAAATTTATATAAAGTATTTCTTATGTACATACGAAGTGCATTTATATTGATTTTTTTTTTAATTAATTTATTAAAATATAACTTTAGAATTCAAGAATACCAGACTTTCCCAAATCTTTCCCCATTTAAAAATCTAAAATACATCCGTTAATTGATAGTGTCTATCCCGAAGAAATATCTCTTCCGAACACAAAATATCTTTTATAATTCTAACCCTTTAATATATTCATCAACATATAGTTTGTTAGAGTTCTCACATGGAGCCTCTATCCTCCGGCCACCCACATGTATCCACATCTACTACTCTCGACGACTTCAATGAAAGCTTCGACTCTCACCTGACCCTTTGCAACGCATTGACCAGTGGCTCGCAGCAATCTGTCCGTCTTCAGACAATCGGTGATCCTCGGCAGCGCGTGCCTCCCATCTAACCAAGGCAACAATATAGCTCCCTCAATCATATATAAACATGGGAATGGGAACGCATATTACTAAATCCCCACTCTGCCCCGCCCTCTTCTTCAACGAGATTTGCCTTGCCGTCTCGCAGGCATTCATCTCATTAAAGTTTGTGGCTGCCAAAAGTAGCAGCTTCATAAAACTATTATGGCCGGAGGAATAATGGAGGATTTGGAGGCATTCAGGAAAGCTCAGAGAGCAGATGGCCCAGCTACGATCCTCGCTATCGGGACTGCCACTCCCCCCAATGCGGTCGATCAGAGCAGTTATCCTGATTACTATTTCAAAATCACCAACAGCGAGCATATGACAGAGCTGAAAGAGAAATTCAGAAGAATGTGTAAGTTTCACAAGTAATACCCGCTTTCTATTATATGCGATGAGTACATTGACCAGAACTGTGTTTTATATGGATGCTTATATTCGTTTGATGTGTTGCAGGCGACAAGTCGGCAATCAAGAAGCGATACATGTATTTGACAGAGGAGATCCTGAAGGAGAATCCCAAAGTCTGTGAGTACATGGCGCCCTCGCTGGACGCGCGGCAGGACATGGTTGTGGTGGAGGTGCCCAGGCTTGGTAAGGAAGCCGCAGCCAAGGCCATCAAGGAGTGGGGTCAGCCCAAGTCGAAGATCACTCATGTCATTTTCTGCACTACAAGTGGAGTAGACATGCCCGGCGCCGACTATCAGCTGACAAAGCTTCTTGGCCTCCGCCCCAGCGTCAAGAGAGTCATGATGTACCAACAGGGCTGCTTTGCCGGAGGCACCGTTCTCCGCGTCGCTAAAGATCTGGCCGAGAACAATCGGGGAGCTCGGGTTCTGGTTGTATGCAGTGAAATAACAGCTGTTACCTTCCGTGGCCCGTCCGACACTCACCTGGACAGTATGGTCGGCCAAGCTCTCTTTGGCGACGGTGCGGCCGCCCTCATCGTCGGAGCCGATCCGATCCCGCAACTGGAGAAGCCCTGTTTCGAGCTGATGTGGACTGCACAGACAATTCTTCCCGATAGCGATGGAGCCATCGACGGTCACTTGAGAGAGGTAGGCCTCACCTTCCACCTTCTCAAGGACGTTCCAGGGCTCATTTCCAAGAACATCGAAAAGAGTCTGGTCGAGGCATTCCAGCAGTTCGGAATCTCCGACTGGAACGAATTGTTCTGGATCGCCCATCCCGGAGGACCAGCCATTCTGGATCAGGTGGAGGCCAAGCTGAATTTGGATCCCAAGAAACTGAGGGCGACGAGGCAAGTTCTGAGCGACTACGGAAACATGTCGAGCGCCTGCGTGCACTTCATCTTGGACGAAATGAGGAAATCTTCTCGAGAAAAAGGATGTTCGACTACAGGAGAGGGATTGGATGTGGGAGTTCTGTTTGGATTCGGCCCCGGCCTCACCGTCGAAACAGTGGTGCTGAAGAGCGTTCCGCTGCAGTAAATAAACAGCAATGGGTTATTAAAATAAACCGGCTTTAATATTTGCTTGTTACTTCAAATGGTTTCTTTACAGGATAACTATCGTATGTTTCGCATAACCGAAGGGGAGGATATTATGTAATGCTTTGTGAAAATTTTCAATTTATTGCTAATATCAATCAATAAAAAAAATCCATCATTTCCTTTGGTAGATTCGTGCTCATTCATGTATCAGGTTCACAATTTTGAAGTTCAATTGTTTTATAAAAAGATTGCATAAAAATTGAAGTAACTAAAAGTTAAATCTATGGATTCGGTTTATGTGCATTTTCCATTAAAGTAATAATTTAAATTCCTTATCCCACAACAATTTTAACTTTTAAGAGTCTATTATGCAATTTGTTCTTGTTCTTGTTTTCTAAATATGAGAAGATTTCAACTTTTAAGAGTTTATTATGCAATTTGTTCTTGTTTTTGTTCATTTTAACTCTGGATTTATCAAGCACCTAGAGGGATCAAATAGGTGCAAATTTTTCCTCAAGTTTTGCACTCAAAAAAGAGGTTTTTACCTCCATAGATTTCATCCCTCTCTATGCTTGATAAATCTGGGGTTAAGATGCTTGATAGATCTGGAGTTAAGATGGATCTAGATTGGTTTCAGTCGTGTGTCACAAAGGAAAATAGATAAAAATGACACTGAAATGAAAAGAAGGAATTGCAGCTCACAAGTGAGTACTGCACCTGGAGACTGCACTCAAACAGAGAGAACACTCTGAGTTTACTCTACATTCATGAATGAGGAATTACATCATTAAGTACAACACTAGGAATTAGGAAGTTGCAAACAAACTCCTAAATTGTAGGAACTAATCCTAAACTAAGGAGATACGTTACAACTTGTGTAACCATTTCTCCATTAATATAAAATAATATTAATTATTTTCAACTCCCCCCCTTAATGGAGAAAGGATTATCCCGAACTCCTAGCATCCTTCTAAACAATTCAAACTTTACACGCCCAAGAGGCTTAGTAAATATATCAGCCATATTGTCACAAGTTTTACAATATTCAACAAATATCTCTTTTGACTGTAGTTTCTCTCGAACAAAATGGAACTGAGTATCGATGTGCTTGGTATTTTTATGAAAGACTAGATTGTATGCAAGCTTGATGGTACTCTGGTTGTCAGTTTTGATGATAGTTGATTTTTTCTGTTCTTCTCCTGCATCGTTGAGAAGTCTTCTCAACTAGATAGCTTCACATGTGGCTGCACACAATGCTTGGTACTCAGCTTCACATGAAGATAAGGCTACAGTACTTTGCTTTTTGCTGCTCCATGCTATGACCCCGGATCCAATGCTGAAAGCGTAACCTGTGATAGACCTTCGATCATCCAAGTTCCCTGCCCAATCTGAATCTGAAAAACCTGCTAGAGTAACATCAGAAGTGTCAGTGTACAAAATACCATAATTACTAGTACCACTAAGATACCTCAACACACTTTTTGCTGCGACCCAGTGACTTTCGAGTGGTTTCGACATGAACCGGCTCAACATACTAACAGAGTATGCCAAATCTGGTCTAGTTGTAGTGAGATATATCAAACTGCCAACTAGCTGTCTATACATAGTGGCATCCACCTCTTTAGTACCATCGTCACTACTCAACTTTAAGTTCTGTTGCAATGGTGTTGCTGCTGATCTGCACTGCTCCATTCTGAACCTTTCCAGCAAGCTTCTGGCATACTTCCCTTGTGTAAGAAAAGTCTGTCCAGAATCTTTCCATACCTCCAATCCCAAGCAGTAATGTAGATTTCCAAGATCTTTCATCTCAAACACTTGTGACATCTGCTGTTTGATTTCTTTGATTAGATTGTTAGCATCCCCCGTTATGATCATATCATCTACATACAAAGAAATCAAAATAATTTGCCTCTGTTTATTAAACTTGGTATACAGATTTGGATCATTCAAGCTCCTATGAAAGCCATGCTGTACAAAAAATGAGTCAATCTTCTCATACCACGACCTGGGTGCTTGTTTTAAACCATAAAGTGCCTTTTTCAATTTACACACAAGATGTTCCCGCCCCTTTTTCACAAAACCTTCAGGCTAAACTAAATAAATTTCTTCTTTCAAGTCACCATTCAGAAATGTAGACTTAACATCTAGCTGGTGTAGCTGCCATTTATGTTTTGTTGCTAAGGAAATTAGCATTTTAATGGTGTTTAATTTGGCTACAGGAGCAAAGGTGTCATCGAAATCTATTCCCTCTTGCTGTGAGTAACCCTTTGCTACCAGTCTAGCTTTAAGTTTTTCTATACTCCCATCTGCATTTATTTTAGGTTTGTATAGCCATTTGCATCCTATGGGGGTTTTACCTTCAGGAAATTCAACCAAATCCCAAGTATGGTTTCTGTTTATTGATTCTATTTCCTCATGCATTGCAGCCCTCCATGCATCAGATTTACTTGCTTCCTCATAATTTGTAGGTTCTACAATGTTTAAAATCTTTGACATTAATGCATAGTCTTTCAATTTAGATGGTAATTGCGTCTTCCTACTTGATCTCCTTGGTAGGGGACTTACCTCAAATCTGTTTATTTCAGCCTTCTCCGGGCTTGCATCATTGATTACATTACCTGTTACTTCTTCTTCTTGTTTCTGCTCCCGCACTTCATCATCCTCACTGTTTTCTTCCATTAGCAATGGAATGTGCCAATCACTGTTAGAGTCATCCTTTCCTTCTTCAACCTGTTCATGAAATATGACATCTCTGCTTGCAAAAACCTTATGAGTCACAAGATTAAATAACTTATATGCCTTGAACTCAGTGCCATATCCAACAAAGATACATTTCAAGGCTTTTGGATCTAACTTCTTCCTATCTGCCTTAGGTATATGAGCATAAGATTTTGACCCAAATATTCTTAAATGACTCACTGCTGGTTTGAATCCAAACAATGCTTCAAAAGGGGTTTTGAAGCCTAGACATTTCGTTGGACTCCTATTCTTTAAATATACAGCAGTGTTAATAGCTTCTGCCCAAAAACCATTCGATAGACCCTTACCTTGAAGCATGCTCCTTGCGCACTCCACAAGAGTTCTGTTCTTTCGTTCTGCCACTCCATTCTGCTGAGGAGTGTGGGGCACTGTGAACTGTTGAATAATCCCATGCTGCTTGCAGAAATTCATGAATTCTCCCAACCTTTATTCTCCCCCTTGATCCGAGCGGAGAATTTTTATCCTTTTTCCTGTCTAGTTTTCTACCATAGATTTAAACTCTTTAAAATACTGAAAGGTCTGACTCTTTTTACTCAGAAAGTATATCCAAGAAAACCTAGTGCAATCATCTGTAAATAAGAGAAAGTAATATGCACCTCCTAATGACCTAGTCTGCATAGGTCCACATATATCTGTATGCACCAGTTCTAAGACATCTCTTTCTTTTCCATTAACATGCAAAGGGAACTCTTCTCTATGCATTTTCCCTAATGCACATCCATCACAATCCAACTTAACATTATGGAAAACAGGGAGTCCATCAACCATACCTTTTCTCCGAAGTAAGATGAGGTCTTGCAGATTAAGATGGCCAAATCTCTAATGCCAGAGATCTTCAGCTGTCGATCCAGTTGCAACCATTGCTTGCTTTGTCATACTTTTCACGTCTAATCTGTACAAGCTCCCCACACACACTCCTGTTGCAACTATTTCCATCTGGCTATCCTTTATGACACAGTTAGTCTTAAAGAATTGAACTTGCATGTCCTGATCAGTAATAATTGAGACAGAGATCAAATTTTTCTTAATTCTGGGCACATACAATACATTTTTAAGGTGTCTAATGTTACCGCTAGGTAATTTTACCAGAATGTCACCATATCCTTTGATCTCATATCCACTATCATCTCCTAAATAAATTTTCGACCCACATGAAGTTTCTTCAAGACATTCAAACCAATCCTTCTTACCTGTCATATGTGAGGATGCACCAGAGTCGACATACCATATGTCGTCCTCATCTCCCTTTGAAGCTGAAAGAGCACAATCAACTGTAAATAGTCGAAGTTTGTGGCTATGATCCTCATCTTCCTCAACGAAGTATCCTCTGTGCTTTCTTTGTTTATTTCTTGCTTCGTCTGCCTGCCTCTTATTACACTCTTTAATCTGATGACCAGGTTTTCCACAGTAAAAACATTTCTTGCTGGGAAAATTATTAGCAGACATACCTTTAAATGGTCTCTTCTGAAATGTGTTGGCTCCTCTCTGCTGCTGCTGTGGTTGCTGTTGCTGTTGTGGCTGCTTCCCTCTATACTGTCTCCTTTTCGCCATCAGAGCAAGGTCATTGCTCTGCGATTTCAAATTTTGTCGTCGCTCTTCTTCCTGTAGCAGAATCCCTGTCAGCTCTTCAAACGTAGGCGCTTTCTCCCTTGCTACCAGCCCTGTGATAAACATCTGATATTCATCTGTCATTCCGTTCAACGTGATCGTGACCAGATCCGAATCGAAAACTTTCTCTCCGATATCTCCCAATCTGTCCTTCAGGTCTTTGACTCTCGCAATGAATCCAGCAGCGGACTCATTCTCCTCCATCTTCATCGCAAACAACTTGCCTTTGAGTGACAAGACACGGTTTGTATTCTGTGTTTGGTATAGGTTTTTAATCATCGTCCAAATGTCAGTGGCCGATTTACAGTCTCTAATATGTGGGATAATATTGTCCTTGACGGAAATCTTCAATATGACCTTTGCTTTTGTCTCCCTTTTATCCCAGTCTTGTTCTTGTGCAGCTGATCCTGGTCTCAGCTCACTTCCTGTAACGATCGACCACGCATTTGCGCTTTCAAGTAAAGTCTATATCTTGAATTTCCAGTTGGAGAAATTCGATCCATCGAGTTTGCCAGACTCGTGGAGATACGATTCTATACTGTTATTCATATTGGATTGATAAAATTTCTGATCCTCTGATGAATAAATCAACTGAATAATTGCAGGACACACTAAAAAAAAGATTACCACATACCAGATCCTGACCACTGTTTTCCAAAAAAAAAATTTGTACCTTCAATGTGCCACCACCGGGCAAAACCGATCTGCTGCCTCCGAGCAAATCAGGAGCTTCAATGCGCCACCACCGAGCAAGTTCGATCTGCTGCCACCGAGCAAATCAGGAACTTCAATGCGCCACCACCGGGCAAGTCCGATCTACCACCACCGGGCGAATTCGGAACTTCAATGTGCCACCACCGGGCAGGGCCGATCTGCAAAAAAAAATAATTGCAGACCTTCCCAAAGAGAAAGAGGCTGACGCTTCTCTGATTCGATAAATCCGCGCCGAAATCAAAAATGCGTGCGAGTCCCAACCCTGGCGCTTCTCTGATGCGAAAAATCCGCGCCGAAATCAAAATTCGCACAAGTACCAGCCCTGGCGCTTCTCTGATGCGAGAAATCCGCGCCAAAATGCGCCGAAATCGAAATCCGCGCGAGTCACCAGCCCTGGCGCGCTTTTCGTGTGTACTTCCGCGCCAATCGCGTATTATGGCGCGCTGGCGCGACTGTTCGCATTAAAACCGCGCCAATGGCGCGACTGTTCGCGTTAAAACCGCGCCAACCTTTTCTTCTGCTCAGAGATGATCAGTCATCTGAGACCTATCCTTCAGGTGTTACTGCAATCCACCTGAATCTATGAAAACTTATGTAAGCTCTTCCGCCACTACAGTTCTATAATCAATGATGCATCCTAAAAAAAATAAGGCTGTCCCTACTCTGAGCTCCGATACCAAGATAAAAATGACACTGAAATGAAAAGAAGGAGTTGCAGCTCACAGGTGAGTACTGCACCTGGAGACTGCACTCAAACAGAGAGAACACTCTGAGTTTACTCTACATTCATGAATGAGGAATTACATCATTAAGTACAACACTAGGAATTAGGAAGTTGCAAACAAACTCCTAAATTGTAGGAACTAATCCTAAACTAAGGAGATACGTTACAACTTGTGTAACCATTTCTCCATTAATATAAAATAATATTAATTATTTTCAACTAAAATCTCTTGATAATATGAGCAATATATGATTAAGTTTATCAATAATTCAAGCCCATAAATATTGTAAAATAACTTTAACTAGAAATTGCTCCTAATGTTGCAAAGGAAACGCCGTAAGGAAGCAACTTAGAAAAAGTTCAACTATAAGAAAGGAAACGTCGTAAAGAAGTAACTTAGAAAGAATTCAACTATAAGAAAGGAAACATCGTAAGAAAGTAACTTAGAAAGAATTCAACTATAAGTGCTTAGATGATCAAGGAATGTGTAATTATAATTTGATGTGACCACCTATCTATAGTCTAATATGTAATGCTTAAATAAGAATTTTGTAACAAAATTATATTGATGGACCAATAGTTAAAGTAGTCCAACTTTTAAGATGTATAATAGAACCTTTTTGAAGCAAGCTTACTTCAATGAGCTCATTAGAAGTGATTGGAGCTTCTATGTGTGAACTTTGCATTGTTGTAATAGGCTTTCTATGAATGAAGCTATAGTTATTGTTTCAAAAGGTAGTGTTTGTAATTGAATGAAAATGATAATATATAAAAATTATGGATTCATAATGCCTTTTAATAGGGTACATAAAAGAACAAATTTACAATGATGTTAAAGAAATGCCTAAATGCATAACTAAAGTTTTTTCAAAAATCATAAATAAAGTTATAGTTATTGTTTGAAAACACTTATCTACCTAATAAGTTAAAAATAAAGTTTTTTCAAAAATCATAAATGAAGTTATAGTTATTGTTTGAAAACACTTATCTACCTAATAAGTTAAAAATAATGATTGTGTGGAGGAATAAAATGAAATAGCTATATGCATAACTATTTTTTATTTTTAAAATCATAAATGAAGCTATAATTATTGTTTGAAAACACTTATCTACCTAAATAGAAGAAAAAAATTTACAATGATGTTAAACAAATAACTATATACATAACTAAAGTTTTTTCAAAAATCATGAATGAAAAATTAATCACTATTAAAGACATTCATCTATGTATCAAACACATTTACCTATTAATAAAAATTGTAAATACTTTATACTATATATTTCCAAAATCCAACACAATTAATTAAAAATGACCATCACCCATACTTTCCCACAGCCCTAGCCAATAAGAGTCATTATAAGTTTGAAATGACATTCAAGCATTTTCTCTCTCGAAAATATTAAATGAAAGATTCAGACCAAAATTCAAATTAAGCCAGTGGGTTAAGGTCGACTGCTGAAGGCTTAATCCCAAACAAAAAAGTTTAGTTAGATCACTCCCTGTTACTGCAACTGGCAGTCACTGCCGTCCTCCATCGTCAAGGTAAAAGGGGAATTCCGGAAAGTTATTTTTCCCCACACAAAAATACAACTGAAGAAGAATAAATCTCACTGTGATGAGCGCTTGGACTACTAAATGCAGCGAATGAGCCATGCTAACCGCATGTTCCATCTCGGCACAATCCTGTTCCCACCGCTGACTGCAACTTCCTTCTCTATTCCCAATAAATTACACTTTGCCCTCGGCACCTCTGCCTGGAATTTACCATATGGAAACCCTAAACGTGTTCAATACACTAAAGTCAAACTAAAAGGAAAACGCGTAAACCATATCGAACTAATCAATATCCGAACAGAATGAATTGTTAATTATATATATAAATTCTGGATCAACCAAACAAATATATATTTACTTTATCTCAAAAATTTACATTGCTGAAATGCCATACAATTTCATTTTTTACTTTTAAATTATTACATGAAACTTTATAAAATCAATTTATTCTAAATTAAAATTTTAAAAAATTGTTCACATGTTTCAAATAAGTGATTTTCAATTAATTTGGTATTTAAAAACAAATACATGCGATTTTCCATAAAATGTATGTCAAAACCAAGCATGTTTCTAAGAACTTTTAACTTCCAAAAAAGTAATAACTGAAAAGATAAACATATTTGTTTAGTGTTAAATCTTTGACATATATTATGTGTGCCTAACATTATTAACTTCACAATTAATAAAGCTTTTATTATTCCCCTTAATGTTACTTTAAAAAAATCATATATAAGTCTATACTACTTACTCAAAAGTAAAATTTAATTTATTTGGAAGGAGCTGAGCTCAAGCGGTAGAAGTATAGTATATATTGTGTTTCTAGCGAAAATCAATTAAACATGTTATACTTAATGAAAATTGTGAAAAAAATCATACAAAATCAATCGTTACAAAAACAAAACAAAAAACTGAAAAAATAATAATTTTATTAATTTCTATACATAATAATAATTAAAAAATTGTAAGAAAATATACATTAACACCCACATATAATTATAAAATTAAGAAAAAAAAAACTTTAAAAAATAAAACCTAATCTATTTCCTTTGAAAAAACATTAAATTCTGCTTATTACTTAAAAAAAGAAAAAGAAGTAATATTTCTTTTTAAAATATCATTAAAAAAACTCTAAATGACAATAATCTCTCTCACAATCATAAAGCAATATTTCGTTTTGTAGAATACATTGGAAAAAGACAAAAACATATTCACTTCTATTCATAAATAAAGTGCCAGTCAACCTTCCTCAGTTACATCCAAGGTTTCGAACCCTTAAGTAACACTCCAGACTTTGTTAAATTGCAAAAAAAAACTCATTTCGTTATAAATCAACACTAAATGAATTACAACTGGCCCAACCTTGCAACACAATGTGTTTCACAACTTTCCTCCAAAATTTAATAAAGCATTTTAACATCCTTTCTTATTCACAGATGATTGCATAACCTGTTTTTTATTCATTCATATTATTATGTTAAAAAACATACATGAATGAAAAATTATAATTCCACCGATCATAAATAATTTATACCTTTTTGAAAGGTCGTTTTTATACCACCAAAGTATCCGGAGTCTACTACGCACACTTGTATTATCCGTGTTGCAAACCAATATAAAGTAAGTTCGAAAATACGTATCTTTTAATTCCAATTGAGTGGCACTGAATGATGCAGAGCAAAAAAAGAATTGAAATCAAATTTACTTTAAACATTGATAAAAAAGACAATAACCTAGTTAACTTTCAGAAATTTCCACTTTCATGCACTTCTGTACAATGCTTTCAAAAAAACTCATCAACAAACTCATTTGTGTCATGGCCGTTCCCAATTACAAAGGAACCCAATGAAGGGATCTAATTTTTCTGGACTTCGAATGACCCCAATTTCCACTTTCATGCACTTCTCTACAATGCTTTCAAAAAAACTCATCAACAAACTCATTTGTGTCATGACCGTTCCCAATTACAAAGGAACCCAATGAAGGGATCTAATTTTTATGGACTTCGAATGACCCCAATTTGAGCATTCGGTTTTGTATGCAAGGTGGATCAAAGGAGATGCAATTCCATGCACAGTTCCTTGTTTTTCGTCTTCGCAATTTTCTCTTAACAAGGGTCAGCACATTTCAAGTGGCATTAGTTACCCTGTACTATATTAACACCCACATATAATTATAAAATTAAGAAAAAAAAAACTTAAAAAATAAAACCTAATCTATTTCCTTTGAAAAAACATTAAATTCTGCTTATTACTTAAAAAAAAAGAAAAAGAAGTAATATTTCTTTTTAAAATATCATTAAAAAAACTCTAAATGACAATAATCTCTCTCACAATCATAAAGAAATATTTCATTTGTAGAATACATTGGAAAAAGACAAAAACATATTCACTTCTATTCATAAATAAAGTGCCAGTCAACCTTCCTCAGTTACATCCAAGGTTTCGAACCCTTAAGTAACACTCCAGACTTTGTTAAATTGCAAAAAAAAACTCATTTCGTTATAAATCAACACTAAATGAATTACAACTGGCCCAACCTTGCAACACAATGTGTTTCACAACTTTCCTCCAAAATTTAATAAAGCATTTTAACATCCTTTCTTATTCAGCAGATGATTGCATAACTGTTTTTTTATTCATTCATATTACAGGTTAAAAAACATACATGAATGAAAAATTATAATTCCACTGATCATAAATAATTTATACCTTTTGAAAGGCTGTTTATACCAGTCAAAGTATCTGGAGTCTACTACGCACACTTGTATTATCCGTAAGGTAAAACCAATATGGTAAAGGGAAACCAAAATACGTATCTTTTAATTCCAATTGAGTGGCACTGAATGATGCAGAGCAAAAAAAGAATTGAAATCAAATTTACTTTAAACATTGATAAAAAAGACAATAACCCAGTTAACTTTCAGAAATTTCCACTTTCATGCACTTCTGTACAATGCTTTCAAAAAAACTCATCAACAAACTCATTTGTGTCGTGGCCGTTCCCAATTACAAAGGAACCCAATGAAGGGATCTAATTTTTCTGGACTTCGAATGACCCCATTTTGAGCATTCGGTTTTGTATGCAAGGTGGATCAAAGGAGATGCAATTCCATGCACAGTTCCTTGTTTTTCGTCTTCGCAATTTTCTCTTAACAAGGGTCAGCACATTTCAAGTGGCATTAGTTACCCTATACTATATTAGCAACTCGGAATTGTTTTCAGGTAGGAGGAACAATAGAATTATATGGTTCACCTGCAAAAAAGAAGAAGAATAGAGGTATCTGGTTCACCTGCCAAAGAATAAATCATGAGTTCCTGGAATTGATCCATAAAACACAAACAGCGGTGAAGGAGAACCCAAACATTAGCAAAGTTATTTCCACCTTTATTCAAATTAACTGGGCTATAACAGGGACCTTTATGAACAAATATTGCAAGAATTTTGCATTATGGAAAAATTGCAGCTAAATGTAAATTCCTGCATAGCAAAGAACCTTAAAAGCTTATAGAAAATCAAGGTCAGAGGCACCCAATTGTACCTTTGGAGTCGGCAGGTCCTGCGAGTATCAATTGCGGAGGAAAAGCAAACCATGCTGTTACTGAAATCTTGATCATTGAGTTTCTTAGCAGGAGCACAGTTTGCTTTGCCTCGCAATCGATACCTAAATTTCATGCCCAAATCTTTAATTGACAAGAAACGAATAATATGAACACGGGCACGGAATGAGCAAACAGGGTCTGGCTATCAGATACGAAATACAGACTGTCAAGTTCTTTCAATGAATTTATTGTGAAATTTAAGGGATGTTGCAACACCATCGCCAAGGCAATGCAGTTACCGAACTTTGCTCAAAGACTGAGCAGAAGTGACCGATGTGCTTAGCCAAATATTGGTCCCGTTTTTCCCTGTCAAATACAGAGCAATGCTGATAAAAAAAACACACGAATCACCACTGTATACTCAATCGGCAACAAAAGGGTTTTTTTCAATTTCTTGGCCTAAAGCCTATTTCCAAGATCCATTTTCAGATCAGACCGTTCTTGGAGATTATTTGTCTTCATAAATGATCAACAGAAGAAACACTGCGCAGAAGTGACCGGAGTGCTTAGCCAAATATCGGTCCCGTTTTCCGTTTTAATCCTGTCAAATACAGAGTAATGCCGATCAAAATAACTCGAATCACCACTCTATAGTCATTCGGCAAGAGAGGGGTTATTCAATTTCTTGGCCTAAGGCCTTACTTCCAAGATCCGTTTTCAGATTAGACCAGTCTTAGGGGATTTTTGGTCTTCGCAAATGATCAACAGAAGAAATTTTTTCTCTACCTCATCGATCCTGTACCACTTAGATTTCGAAGCACTATACCATTTTTACAACAGTTTGTCGAAGAAAAATTGCTTACCTATGTCAGTTTATCTGATGGAATCCCCTTTTCGAACTCGATATGAGCAGGCGACGCTATGTCTTCCTGGCGAGGGTTCATTTCAGACTCTGAATGGCCGAGCGTACACGAAGAAGCTTAATGAGCGATTAGTTATTTGTAAATTAAATATTTGTAACCGTTTTTCAATCCAATGGCTAAATGTGTTTCAATCGTCTAACATATGATCTAATGGTTTCAGATTATGACACGATGCACACAGCAAAGTTGTTTTCAAATAATAACGCCTTACGGCGTAATGATAAAAAATGATGAAATATAATTTTTGAATGCAGAGTGACAATGTAATAATATTGAATGATAGAAATGTGAATAATAACAAGGTAGTCAATTACAAATAGTCTCCATTGTGATCAATCTCAAACTATTTTTTTCTACTATTCTTGTTATTTTTGTCATCTTTTCATATCGTGGACACTTGGAATCGTAAACCATTTAAATATTAAGCTCGAGTTTTTGTGGTAAACATCATATCTTGTCTCTCTTGCTCTCTAATATTAATAGGTTTAATTACTATAACAAAAAATAAATGTACATTGCCAATAATTGTTAATGCTTACATTGAAATCAATGCACACTATTAATCCAATGACTTTAAAATTAATGTACCATCATACAGCCAATTACATCAAAATAAAAATCAACATATACACTTAAATCAATTCTTCTAATGCAAGAAATCAAATAGGATTACAAAACAATAACTACACTGAAATCAATGCATCTAATGCAAGTAATCAAATAGGATTAGAAATCAACATCCACACTCAAATCAATGCATCTAGTGCAAGTAAGCAAACAAGATTAGAAACCAACATCTACACTAAAATCAATGCATCTAGTGCAAGCAATCAAATAGAATTAGAAATCACAATCTACACTAAAATCAATGCATTTAGTGCAAACAATCAAATAGGATTATAAAACATCTACATTGAAATCAATGCATCCAGTGCAAACAATCAAATAAAATTAGAAATCAACATCTAGATTGAAGTTAATTCATCTAGTGCAAGCAATCAAATAGGATTTGAAATCGCCATCTACACTGAAATAAATGCATTTAGTGCAAGCAATAAATTAGGATTAGAGATCATCTACATTGAAATCAATGCATCTAGTGAAAGTAATCAAATATCATTAGGAATCAAGATCCAAACTAAAATCAATGCATCTAGTGAAACCAATCAAATAGGATTATAAATCACAATTGATACTGAAATCAATGCATCTAGTGCAAGAAATATTCTTCCCTCTCTCCCCCATACATCTATATCTATATCTCCCTCTGTATCTCCTTCTTTATCTATTTATCTCACCCTGCCAAACACACACACTCTCGCACTCCATATCTATCAATCTCTTTGTCCCTCCCTCCTTGTCTCCACATATATCTTCTTTCTCTTCACCTTCCATCTATATCTCTATCGACTCCATTTGCCTCTCTATATCAACCCAAAAAAATACACTCTCTTTCTCCAATATATCTATCTATTACTTCCTCCTCCTCTCCCTCTCTCTCTCTCTCTTCGCCTTCCCTGCCTCTCCCCCACTTCTATCTCTCTTCCCTCCTACTATCCTCTCTCCCTCTCTCTCCATATTCCTTATCACTCCCTCTCTCTCTCTCTCTCCACCTTTCACTCTCTATGTATTTATTCTTACCTCCCTCTCTCCCCCCTTCCATCTCCATCTCTCTTTCCCTACCTCTCTTCACTCTCTCTCTTCCTCCCTCTCCCACCTCTCTCTTTCTATCTTCACCTTCCAACTTTGCTAATATATGCCTCTCTCTCTCCTTCTCTCCCACGTTCTCTCCATCTCTCCTTGTTTGTCTCTTTATCTCACCCCCAAAAATATACACTCTCTCTACATCTCTCCCTTGTCACTCCCTCTCTCTCTCCACTACTCACTCTCTATGTCTTTCTTCTTCCCTCCTTCTCTCACCATTCATCTCCATCTCTCTATCCGTCCCTATCTCCCCCTCCAAAACCATATATATATATCCATTCCTCTCTCCTCCTATCTCCCTCCCTTTCTCCCCCTCCAACTCCATCTCTCTATCCCTCCCTTTCTCCTCCTATATCCTTCGTCTCTCCTCCTCTCTTTCAAGTCCCCTCTCTCTCACTTTCTCTCCTATCTCCCTCTCTCTTCCCACATCACTCTCTCTCTATCCCCCCCTACAATCCTCTCTCTTCCCCCATCACTCTCTTCCTCTATTTCAAGTGATCTCTCTCCCTTTCTCTCCCACCTCGCTTTATCCCCCCCCGCACACTATTAATCCAATGACATTAAAATTAATGTAAAATCATACATCAAAACAGAAATCAACATATACAGTTAAATCAATTCAACTAATGCAAGAAATCAAATAAGATTAGAAAACAAAATCTAAATGAAAATTAATGCATCTAGTGCAAGAAATCAAATAGCATTAGAAATCATCTACATTGAAATAAATGCATCTAGTGAAACTAAGAAAATATCATTAGGAATAAACATCTACACTAAAATCAATGCATCTAGTTCAACCATTAAAATAGGATTAGAAATCACCATTTACACTGAAATCAATGCATCTAGTTCAAGAAATATTCTTCCCTCTCTCTCCCATCCATATATATCTCTATCTCCCTCCATCTCTCCTTCTTTGTCTCTTCATCCCACCCAGCTAAACATGCATGCTCTCTCACTTCATATTTATCAATCTCTTTGTCCCTCCCTACTTTTCTCCATCTATATCTTATTTCTCTTCACCTTCCATCTATATCTCTATCGATTCCATTTGTGTCTCTATATCAATGCCAAAATATACACTCCCTTTCTCCAATCTATCTATCTATCACTCCCTCGTCCCATACCCCCCCTCTCTCTCCACCTTTCACTCTTTATGAAATTATTCTTACCTCGCTCTCTCTCCCCCTCCATCTCCATTTCTCTTTCCCTACCTCTTCACTATCGAAATCTCTTTATCTCCCACCTCTCTCTCTATATTCACCTTCCAACTTTGTTTCTATATGCCTCTCTCTCTCCTTCTCTCCCCCCTTCTATCCATCTCTCCTTGTTTTTCTCTTTATCTCACCCTCAAACATATACACTCCCTCTCCACTACTCACTCTCTATGTATTTGTTCTTCCCTCCCTCTCTCCCCATCCATCTCCCTCTCTCTATCCCTCCCTCTCTCCACCCTCCAACTCCATCTCTCTTTCCCTCTCTCTCTCCCCTATCTAGCTCCCTCTCTCCTCCTCTCTTTCAAGTCCCCTCTCTCTCACTTTCTCTCTTACCTCCCTCTCTCCTCCCCCATCACTCTCCCTCTCCCCTACAATCCTCTCCCTTCCCCCCTCAATATCTTCCTCTCTCTCAAGTCCTCTCTCTCCCTTTCTCTCCCACCTCCCTTTATCGCCTCCCCCCTTGCACACTGTTAATCCAATGACTTCAAAAATTAATGTACCATCATACATCCAATTACATAAAAATAGAAATTAGCATATACACTTAAATCAATTCATCTAATGCAAGAAATCAAATAATATTACAAAACACCATCTACACGAAAATCAATGCATCTAATGCAAGTAATCAAATAGGATTGGAAATTAATATCTACACTCAAATGAATGCATCTAGTGCAAGTAATAAAATAGGGTTAGAAACCAACATCTACACTGAAATCAATGCATCTAGTGCAAGCAATCAAATAGAATTAGAAATAACCATCTGGACTAAAATAAATGCATTTAGTGAAAGAAATCAAATAGGATTAGAAATCATCTACACTGAAATCAGTGCATCTTGTGCAAGCAATCAAATATAATTAGAAATCAACATCTACATTGAAATTAATTCATACAGTGCAAGCAATCAAATAGGATTGGAAATCACCATCTACACTGAAATCAATGCATTTAGTGCAAGAAATCAAATAGGATTAGAAATCATCTACATTGAAATCAATGCATCTAGTGAAAGTAATAAAATATCATTAGGAATCAAAATATACAATAAAATCAATGCATCTAGTGCAACCAATCAAATACGATTAGAAAACACCATTTACACTGAAATCAATGCATATAGTGCAAGAAATATTCTTCCCTCTCTCCCCCATCCATCTATATCTATATCTCCCTCCATGTCTCCTTCTTTGTCTCTTCATCTCACCCCGACAAACATACATGCTCTCTCACCCCATATCTATTAATATCTTTGTCCCTCTTGTCTCCGTCTATATCTTATTTCTCTTCACCTTCCATATATATCTCTATCGAGTCCATTTATCTCTCTATATCAACCCCAAAACATACACTCTCTTTATCCAGTCTATCTATCTATCACTCCGTCCTCCTCTCCCTCTCTTTCTCTCTCTCTCTCTCTCCCTTCACCTTTCCCCCACTCTCCCCCGATTCTATATCTCTTCCCTCCTGTTACCCTCTCTCTCCACCTTTCACTCTATGTATTTATTCTTAGCTCCCTCTCTCTCCCCCTTCATCTCCATCTCTCTTTCCCTACCTCCCTTTACTCTCTCTCTTCCTTTCTCTCCCACCTCCCTCTCTCTCTATCTTCACCTTCCAACTTTGTTACTATATGCTTCTCTCTCCTTCTCTTCCCCCTTCTCTCCATCTCTCCTTGTTTGTCTCTTTATCTCACCCCCAAACATACACACACTCTCTCCATCTCTCCCTTGACACTCCCTCTCTGTCTCCACTGCTCACTCTCTATGTCTTTCTTCTTCCCTCCCTCTCTCCCCATCCATCTCCATCTCTCTATCCCTCCCTCTCTCCCCCTCCAACTCAATTACTCTATCCATCCCTCTCTCCTCCTCTCTTTCAAGTCCCCTCTCTCTCACTTTCTCTCCTACCTCCCTCTCTCTTCCCCCATCACTCTCTTCCTCTCTCCGAAGTCCTCTCTCTCCCTTTCTCTCCCACCTCCCTCTATCGCCCCATCCCCGCTCTCTCTATCCCTTTCTTTTCCATTCAATACTCTCTCTCTCTCTCTCTCTCTCTCTCTCTCCAATCATCTCTCTTCCCCCATCACTCGAGCTCTCTCTCCAACTATGTTACTATATTCCTCCCTTTTCCCTTCTCTCCCCCCTTGTCTCCATCACTCCTTCTATGTCTCTTTATCTCACCCCTAAACATACACACTCTCTCTCCATCTCTCCCTTGTCACTCCCTCTCTCTCCACTTCCCACTCTCTATGTCTTTCTTCTTCCCTCCCTCTCTCCCCCCAACTTCATCTCTCTTCCCTCCCTCTCTCCTCCTCGTCTCATCCTTCCTCTCTCTCCCTTTCTCTCCTACCTCCCTATCCATCACCCCTTCTCTCTCTCTCTCTCTCTCTAACCTCCAATCCTCTCTCCTTATCCCTCCCTCTTTCCTTCTCTCTCTCCCACCTCCATATTTTTGTCTCCCTCTCCCTCTCTTACCCTTCTCTAGCTCTCTCTCTCCTTTCCATCTCTCTCTCTTCATTCCTCATCTCCCCTCTCCTTCAGTTTAACTCCATCTCTCCCATGCCACTCCCCTTATTTCTCCACCTCTATCAACTGTCTTTGTTATTCCCTCCTATATATATATATATATATATATATATATATATATATATATATATATATATATAACAAATTTAATATTGTATTAATCCAAAGTTATTAAATTTCATAATGTTAATATTATAATATATTAATATGAATATTATATTTTTTAATAATAATAATAATATTCTAATATTAATGTTATGGTTAATACTATTTTTTTTGCATGGTATTAATAATAATTTGGTGGATGGTATTTGACCCATAGGGTTGGTATATAATTAGCTATTGATTTCTAATCATATGATATATATTTTTATTTATTTTCCTTACCTCTTTATACCTCTTTTATATTTATTTATTTACCATGCCCATTTTATAAATAATAATTTGTCTCGTGTTATTTGGCCCATAGGCTTCACCTAAATAAAACCTCTTTTTTGAGTTTTTTTAAATATAAATAGGTTTATGTTTGTGGGGTCTTGGTTAAACGGTGATGAGGCAGGCTGTTGTAGCACTCATCACAGGTTCAATTCCCTTCCCCGATTGGGGTGATGTATCCGGACATGTTATGAAAATGGAGTAAAAAAAATAAAAAATAAAAAAGTGAAAAATTGAACGGTACTACCAAACTTACCAAAAAAAAATATAAATAGGTTTATGGAGTAAATATAAAAATCTATTTTATTTATTTATCATAACTCTAGTTTATTTATATTTTTATTTATTTACCATACTTCCTAAGTAAGTATGCAAATGAGTTTTATTTATTTATCATACTTTTGGTTTATTTATATTTACATTTATTAACCATATTTCTTTTTTGAGTGTTCCTAAACTTCTTCATATTTTAAATTTATATTTTCAAATTTATTTTTAATGAGTTTTTAATTATTTATTTATATGGTTATGTAAGTCATTGTTTAACCCAACATTATTTAGATTTTAAATTTTAAATTTTCTTTAGTTTTTTATTTTGGCTTCCGACATATTTACACATAGGGGTTATACTGGGTTGTAGAATGCGCCTTGGGTGCAAGAAGATGCATGTTAAAAAAAAATGGATAAATTAAGAACATCATAAAAGAAATTTCAACTTTCAAGAGTCCATTATGCAATTTTTTCTTGTCTCATTATGCATGTTAAAAATAAGTGATTAAATTAAGAACATCATAAAATTATAATAAAATTCTCATTTATGTGTACATTATTTTAATAACTAGCATTGAGTTACCAAAAATCTAAACTTGAGTTACACCTAAGCTTTAAGATTAGTCATAATTTTAGAGAGGTTATTGGTCTTTTTTTTTTAAAGACCAATTTCAACTTTAAAAGAAATAATATGATTGGAAGATAAGTATACAATTCTCTTTTATCTTTTTTTAATGGGAGTTTACCTGTGATGTGCCACCAAAACAATCTAATGGATGTATTTTTTTATTACCCCTTAATTAAGAATGAGGTTTTGATTTTCCTAAAATTGTGTGTAGACATTTAGATCATTTAGGGCCTTAAACTACACATTTGAGATACAATGTCTGTTTATTTTCAAACATCTTCCGGTTTCTCGCAAGCCATACTTCCCAAACTATGTTAAGATGTAGTACCTTGATCTTGAGACCCTTGTTTTTGGTACACTAGGTTCTAAACATCTCTTCAACAACCATACTTCCCAAACCTTTTGGTACACTAGGTTCTAAAAGTCTCTTAAAAAACCATACTTCCCAAGCTATGTTAATATGTAGTATTTTTATCTTGAGACTCTTCTTTTTGTAACACTAGGTTCTAGAATTCTATTCAAAACTTCCTCCTTCCTAGTAATTCTGTAACCCTATCATACTTTCCACCTCTTTCAATACCTCTTTAGAATATGGAAATTCTAAAAGGATATGATTTAAATATTTTATTTTTTAATTTGACATTAATATCACCACCTTGGCTTGATAAAATTCATGTTTTGAAGAACCTCCCATGAGGGTGTCTTATTGTGGAAGATCAACCACATGAACATCTTGTTTCTGACATGGAATTTGAATTTCTGAATGGTTTTCCATCACAAAATCTAATGACCTTTCTTTCCATCTTCTATTAGTGCTTTTATACTATATTGGGAACATAAACCCTAGTAGGATTCAATGACCAAATAAACTAGTCCTATTTCTCTTTGATTCTAAAAATGTAGTGTTTTAAAGTGTCATTATACCTTTTCCAAAAGTCTACATATTATTTCCAAAAATTTATTTCTTCCCAGGATAATTACTCTCGCTACCAAGTTGTAGTCCTTCCCTAATTTGCAACCTATCAAAGATTATAATAGCCTTTGTTCCTTATTTCTTGAATCATCTAAAATGGAAGTCTTTATTCTCTAGAATTGAATGGTATAGAAGTGAAATATGTGCATATGTTTGCTGCCTACCCAATGGTCATGAACACGTTGAACTTTATCACCATTCTCAATTTTCTAAATGGACAAATTATCAACTAAATTAAATGCACAGGTGACAACTTTCTATATTATTGAGGAATTTTTTAATTTCTTAAGGGGATTTATAACCAAGTCTACAACTATATTATGGGATATATAATTAGCTCTTACTAATAGACAAAAATATTCCTTGAATTACCCTACAATCATTTTTCGTAGCAAAATATGTTAGAGAAGAGAAATGGATTCTTAGGCCCCATCATCCAATGGAATTTGGGGAGCATATATTTTCCCAAGAGGCTAACAATAAGATTTTATTTTATTTTATTTCCAAACCAAATAAATTTATATACAAATTTCCTAATGGCTTTCAAAACTACTTTTGGGACCGAGGGAAGCTATATATGGTAGACTAGAATTGCTTCCAAGATTTCTTTTATCAATATCAATATACTTCATCTCAAGAGAAAATTTATACACAAGTGTTTAATTTCATGTTCACTTTAATTACTAACGACTCCCAAACAACAATTTTCAGACTAATTTGGCTTTAAAAAGAAACTCATATTTTTTATACCGTATTTAATATAATTAATCTAAAAGGGAAATTTCAAATAATTAATCAAAGTGGTTTTTTTCATGCTCAAATTTCTCCCTTGAAGTAATCATGGATTTCCTCGTATTTATTACCATTGCAAATTCTTTGCAAAATAAATCTAGGATGTCCCTGAATTTCTCAATCACCCTTCCAGTTCCTTTAGAAAAAGTTACAATGTCAACCATAAATCGTAGATGAGTGACATTGTATGGTGCTCTAATAGATCCCCTTTGAAATTGTCATTTATTTTTCTTATTTAATTATACTACTAAAGCATTTAGTCGTTAAAATACAGTGCATGAGGGATAGAAGGAGCCCTTGTCTATCGCCTCTCTGTAAAATGAAGATGAGGAATGAAACTTCATTTATTAACATAGAAAAATATATTGATGAAACAAAACTCATTATCTTGGAAATAAACTAATTGTAGAAATCAAAATCAATTAAAATTATTCTAATGTTAATCCAACTTACCTTATCATAAAATTAAATTATTCTAATGTTAATCCAACTTACTTTATCATAAACTTTGGACTAGTTCACATTCATCGCCATTGATCTTTGATTCTTGATCTATCCCCACTACCTCATCTATTTTCTTTCCTTTTAAGAAACAAAACTATTCTCCATAGAATTTACTTGATAAAGAACTTTTAACTCCTCTAGTAATTACCTTTGAGAAAACTAAATAAATGTAGTTGCATAAAGGGATGGATCTAAATATATCAAAGAGTGCAAGGCTATATTCTTTAGGAATCAATGCTATAAGGTTATATTCAAAGATCCTAATACTTTTTCTTTTTCTTTTGTTCTTGTGGTCTTCATAACTCTTATTAAATATTGAACTATAAATTCCTAATAACCTTAGTGATATGAATCTTAAGGGGGATTATAACCTAAGTTTATATGTATAAGTCATAAAGTCATATTTTTATGTAAAACAAAAATTTAGAGATATGTAACTGGTGGGTTCAACCCTAACCAAAGTTTAGTTCATCAACAAGGGACCTTATAAGAAGGCAATAAGAAGAAAGTGAAGGTCGAGAAGGAGAGGTCCCAAAACTGGTCTCATTGCATGTAGTGATTCTTATTAATGGAATTATTTATCTCCAATTCTTGTTTTGTCTCTCTCTTTCTCTCTACTTCTCTCTCGTTTCATAATTTTTTTGATGTATTTAGTTCTTTCATTTTTATCAATGTTCTTGTGACTAGTTTCATGGAACATCTGCATGTTTTCTCTCGTCCTATCTTGACATTCAAGCCTCCTGGATATCATACCACATGACCTATATATATCAGTGGTATCAAAGAAGCTTATGACTCCATGGGATAAATGGTTTGGAGTATATTTCAGTATAAAAATTTTCCAACAATCTCCAACCTCCTTTTGTTACCTTGGAGTCCATATGCTTGGTCAAACATTCTAAGCATCATTGTTGGCTTGCAAGAATTATAGGATTTTCTACCCTAAGACCTTCATTAACCATTACAAGACAATTATTACATGGATTCATTACATCCATTGGCCAGCAACATGAAGGTTTCGTGACCTCTAACCCATGTTTTTTTACAAACACTTGTCATCCTTTGTGGCCCTCTACACTTGGTATTCTTGCATTCATTGCTATTGTAGATTTATAAAAGAATGCTATAGCTTGAAATTTTTTTATGTAACACACAAAATCTTGGAAGACCTCATTTCAACCATTTATTAGATTTTCCACAATGGTATGAATGTCATTGAAAAACAATAATGGATCGAATTTAGGGAAATAAACTTCAACAAACTTTATATAGGTTCCAATACCTCTACATAACACTTATTATGATTCACAATAGATCATTTTAAATGATTTTTTGTTTGATGAAATATTTTTTTATAAAATTTGATTTAGATTCCTGGTTTGGAAAAGACTGTCAATTGAAGCCACGCATCTGTAAATAAGTACAACCACATGTACCTTGAGATTCAAGAATGGATTTCTCAATACATACATCGCCACAAAGCAAGTATATTAAATCATTGGAAAATGTATCTTGAATACCTCAAATGGGTCTTAAATGAAATTGTATTTCATCACCTATAGAAAAAAGTTATTTGTGAAGTTGCAACAAGAGGTCCATTGCTAGAAAAATTAAAATAAAGCAAAGAGTTTGGTTATCCACAAGCTAACAATTATGGGTAAACCACACAAAACCCTTCTCTAATATTTTAAGTTATTCACAAATACATGATTATGCATCAACCACATAAAACCTTTCTCTTCATTGGCTCATGACATATTATAACCATGATGGTACCTTAAGCATAATTAGGTCCCTCTTTTTTATTAGCATTTTGAATGATGGGGGCCATCATTTTTTAAGGGGGGAGGATTGATCTGAATCTTAGGGGATCTTATAACCTATGTTCATATGCACAAGTCATTAAATAATATTTTTATGTAAAATGGAACTTCATGTGTTTATAAGTAATGGGTTCAAACCTAACCAAAGTTGAGTTCATCTACAAGACATCTTATAAGAAGGAAATATGAAGAAAGTGAAGTTGAAGAAGGATAGGTCACAAAATTGGCCTCATTGCATGTAATGGTTCTTCTTAATGGAATTCTCTCTCTCTCTCTCTCTCTCTCTCTTTTGATTTGTTTAGTTCTTGCATTATTATTAGTGTTATTATTATTAGTTTCATGAGAGATATGCATGTTTTATCTCCTCCTCTCTCAACATTCAAGCCTCTTGGATCTTATCCTACAAGATCTGGATCACTTAGAAGAATTACATAGGTATACCATTAGTTCCAAGCATTTAGTCCTTTTGAAAACACTCTAATATTTGGTAAAATTCTTATTTTCTAGCTTCCTTTATGGAAGCATAGTTTTTTTTCTCTTTTGAAAATCCTAGGGAAGGAGTTTGACAACCCAATAATGGTTATAGTTATGTGTATCCAAAAACAAATACACACACACAAACTGCACACATGAACAATAATATACATCAAATTTTACATTGTATTAGTTATAATAATAATACATCACTCTCACTCACTTACCAAAATACATGAGGCCTTGTAATATAGAATTGAAGTGCACATAATTTTTTAAAATATGACTAATTAGTCCAACCACCTCCATAATTATCTCAACAATGTCTCCATGAATATCTACGCAAATCCCTCACTTGATTTTATGCAATATCCATCACTAGCTTCTCTGATTGTCACCATCTTTGATCATACATAAACTTTTATAATAAGTCTAATTTCATTATAATAATTTAGTCATATCATATTTCTATCATCAACATGAATCTTTTCTTCATACTCCGGCCCCTTAATGAATACTTGCGATTCAATTTGGATGCCTTGAGTTGTCTTTAACTTAAGTCTTCTACATTCTACATCATCTTCAATCTTCTTTCATCTTTATTTGTATCTTTAGTATTAGTTGTCGTTTTGCATCAATTTTGCATATTTCTTTGATAATTCTAGATCTTGAGTCAATTATATAAATTGGATCATCTTCACATCAAGGATATTTTTCTTACAGGTTTCCATGGGTTTTCTATGGATTAACTTTAAACTGTTACATCATATTCAAGGTTTTCTTAGTTCATAATTAACTTCAAAATGGTTTATTATGAATGCCTCTCATTGAGCTCTCTTTAACTCCACACTTACACACTTCATGGCTCACCTAGATTTATACAAGTGGATATGAACCCAAAGTAGTTTCTAGATCCTAAAATAATTCCCAAAATATCTCTCATGATCGATAAAATATCTCACCTAATCTCTTATATTTATATAAGATCTAATTAACTGAAAATTCTCTCAATTCTTACAAAATACTCTTAAACCTTCTCCTATTTATAATAATTCTCACTCTCTCCTAAAACTATAGGAAAATACAATAAATAATTAAATCCTAACTTAGGAAACTAACTCCCTTGGTAAACATTCAACCCTAGGTTAGATGCTCCCGCGTCAGACGCCCCAGGTAAAAGAAATTCATGGTCTCCCGACCATTAGTCTTCATAATATGATAAGAATCCTCATGGATCCCAAACTTTAGTATGTTTTTGATCATTCATTGTTTGTTGGTCTCCTTCAATGGTTGTGACTTTTAATTTGTACAATTTCCAAATTTTGCGCAGAATATCTCCTCCTTTGCTAATGTATACTCGAGGAGTCAAATGTATCATGTTGTTTTCTTTTTTCCTCGTTTTGTAATATCTCAATTTATGTGTTTTTTCCATGAATTTCCTTAATTATTCAATTTCATCATCCAATTTAGTTTCTGATTGAATTTTAGTGTTACTAGTTTGGAACATAAATTCACCATCTCCAACGTTAAATTTATATTTATATTTTATCTCAGGTTCCCCATTTTTGCTGATTGAAAATTTCTCTTCCTTATCTGCAACTTGATTGGATTCAGATTCCATCAACGTCTTTTCTAGAAATTGTAGTTCGATCTACTATGAGAATTTATGTCTCTTTCGTAAATCACCTCCCAAAGACATATATATATACATATATAGACAGGGTATATATATATATAACAATACATACTACAGAAGCAGATACATATATATATATACATGTATATATATATATAGAATATAAGAGACATGTACATATAGAAGACATGTATGTACATATACAATATATATAAAGAAGACATACATATATATATATACATATATACATACAGAATGAAAGACACATATAAACAATATACATACACACAGAGCATAGTATATATATATACATGAAACACACAATATATACATATATACATATACATATACACATATACAATATATATATACATACATACACATATATACATATATACATAAAGTATACATACAACATACATACATATATACATATATACATACATACACACATATATACACTTATACTCACAATTCTGGTAACATTTTATTTCTTTGGAAACTTCCTCTCCTAACACTCTACAAACATGGCATCTAAAACACACACTGCTTCCATGTAGGTGTAGGGTGCTCTTCATTTACGATGAGCTAGCAATATTTTTGAAGGCAAAGCTCTACAAATGACATTACCTAGAAAAAGTTATGATCTAGTCTCTATAATTCTTTATGAATCTGCCCATCACTTTGAAACATCACTCTTTCTTTGATGCCTTTCAACCAACACTTGTTGTTGTTGCATTTAGAATCCCCACCAAACTACCTTCACAACCGAGGCGATATTATCATCTAAAATGATTATATCTGAGTTGTCCTTGGCAACTTGCTCAATCAATAACATAGCTAAAAATTGCTTCCTCAAAGTAGCCTCAAAAATCTTCTTAATGCAATACAAATGAGATTCTTGGGGGATTTTCTTTATACAAAGATGATAATTCCTTTGCTCTATTCTTGAACCATGTCAACTCCATGCTCCATTCTCAACAATTGGCTTCAATTGGATGTCACTTTCAATGATGGTGTAATCACAGATAGTGGTTGTAGTAGTGTTTCTTTTCCAAATCGAATAATGATTCACCTTTTTTCTGTATTGTGTCTCATTTCAGAATTTTCAATTGGATTTCTCTCTTGTCTCCATGCAATGGGGAAATCTAGATCTCGTTTGGTATGAATCTCGTGGTACCTTAACATGGTCAATTACCCTTCACATAAATATAGCCTTGTTTTGTATTCCCTTGATCTTTGCGATGGCTTGGAGCCCATTCTGCTCATTTCTTCATAGGGGTAATATACAAAGACTACATCTCACCTATGAACTTTGCGACACAATCTCACTTATGTCCAGCAAGTCTTCCTACAACATGTCAGAGTTCATTTATTCCTCAATTCCCATCACATGATTCCTCCTCTATATTGTGGCGAATAGTGTATTCCAACCTACGAATACTATGAAACTAAAGCGGGAATCCCATGCATACATAGGATTCTACATGATTGTAATACAAAGAACCCTATCCATAGAGGACTTAACACATAAATTATACACACATATTTTGCAGATGGATCTCAACGCTATTGATCCAAAGCCCTATCACTGTTGAGCTTGTACAACTCTAATACCAAAATGACACAGCAGACCATAGGGGCCTATAAATTAATAAACACACACATAATAAAATTGAAAATCCATACAATAAGAATGCATATAAAATCTGAGTGATAATTCATTAAAGAAATAAAGTATTTACAAGAGAACTATTGGCCTCTCATTGGCCTCTCTCTGACTCCACACTTACACACTTCATGGGCTCACCTAGATTTATACAAGTGGATATGAACCCAAAGTAGGTTCTAGATCCTAAACTAACTCCCAAAATATATTTCATGGTCCATAAAATCTCTCACTTAGTCTCTTATCTTTAGATAAGATATAAGTAACCCACAATTCTCTCAATTCTTCCAAAATACCCTCCAACCTTGTCATTTTTACAATAATTCTCATTATCCCCTAAGAATATAAAAAAATACAATAAATAATTAAATCCTAACTTAGGAAACAAACTCCCTTGGTAAACATTCAACCCTAGGTTAGATGCTCATGCATCAATTAGAAAAATACCATCAACCAATATAAATATGCCATCGAACAATACATATTTAGAAATGAATAACAATGTCTGAGGTCTCGTCTAGGATTCTCATTAACTAGGAATAAGAGTGCTAAGAGGTGGATGTTGGGATGTCGTTGCTCAGCTCCATTTTATTTTATTTTATTTTCCAATATTGTAAAAAATAGGAGGATTACGAGTACATATGGAAATCACTATTTAAATGTCTGTGAAATTTCCCTCCATATTCAAACTGGCACTCATATATGTGGTAGAATAATTTTCTAGCTGAAACAGGACATCAACCAATAATCAGACAAGAGGAAAAAGTGGTTTTGATCTACTCAATGATTTTTTTACATGTTCCACGGGTCTTCTAGAATGGATGAATTCCCATCTGGATACAATGATCAAATATTAGTGATCAACGAAAAAATAAAAAAATCGGTGCCAAAATGAACTCGGAACTCTTGCTATGAAAAATCCAGGGGTATCAAATTCATATCTGACTGGACACGATCACAAATAAATTCCATTCAGATATAATAGATTAAAACCATCATCTCCTAGACAATTTTATAGATTTCAAGACCTCACTAATTAGAAGCTCCATTCAGAATCATAAAAAATACAAAACTCTAAAAAATATCCAACAAGGGAGGAATCTTCGGCTCTGATACTGTTTGAGAGTATTCTATTACTCGCAATGTTTTGTAAAAGTACATAGAAAACCTCTATTATATAGCAACGAAGGAGGCCCAGTGTCATTTAGGGATATCTACGACAACTGAGCATATGCAAATCTCTATGTGAGCTTACAACTCACCATACTTAACTCATAGGGAAATGAAGCGTTGGAAAATTATTGGATCAATCAATGTAGTTCTCATATTACCTCACATGTTCATCCCTAAAATTTAATCAAAAGAGTAGTCTAACATGCCAAAAAAATTCTCAGAAAATAGTGGAAATTCCGACCATTTTTGGACCAAAATATTGCAAAAATTTTCGAAATCTGAATTACACTTTTCAAACATTAGGATTTTGAATGTCATAGTGGTTTTTGATGGTACTAATCAATTGGGAAAAAAAAAACAATTAACTAGATTCCAAAATAACTTGCAAAGTTATAGCCTCAAAAACCAACACCTCTACTAAAATGGCATCATTTTTATTTTATAATCAATGCAACATTTTGATACGACCTCCACTCCTGGTGGAGAGGGATAAGGGACTCCACTCAAACTGCAAAACTAAATGAAGAACCACACCATCAAACGAATTTTGTAATTATATACTGAGAATTTTTATTATAGTATATACTAAAGTTCACTAAATTTATGAAGACTTGGTGAAAGGAATTGTGTAATTATATACTTACGAATTTCTTTTGTAATCTATACTAACATAGTTGAAACTCGCCACTTTAAATAGCTTGTTGGTTAGGCCTGAGATATTTGCAACAATAACAAAAGTACCTTCACATTCTCATCATTAGATTGCTATCAAACCCTAGTAATTAATGTCAACAAAAGTTCTCCTGTTTCAAAAAAGAAACTAAATATATCCCGGAGATATGGCTCAAAGACCGTCAAATCCATATCCCACAGCCAAGATGCAGTTGCCACGTTTTATTGAACGGATTACGAACTTGCGTTTAGCTCATGGTCACTCTATTTGATATTTGTGAGAGTTTCTACTTACATGATACAAATAGATCTTATTATTAAATAGATTTTACATCCTGAGACTATATTATTTTATTTATAATAATAAATATTTAAAAAAAGTTAACCAACTTTCTTGTATTACACTTATACATCTTTATCTTTTTTTTATTTCTCAGCGTAACTAAAATAATTTATAAACCATTTAAGGTTTAATTAAAAAAAAAGTGTACATTTTCATGCAAAGTTTTATAATAACATTTTAGTTAAAAATATCAGTTTGAAGTTCTTTTGAATAATTTTAGAATACATATAATGAATTATAAAAAATAATTATTATTTATTTTAGAATAAAGATTTGGTAAAAAAAAAAAAAAACCAAGCAAAACAAAAATTCACCAAAATTCACCGTGAATTTGATTTCTCTTTATTTACTTAAAAAACATAAAGACCAACGACAAGATTTTCCATTCAAACTGGAAACTATAAAACCATAAATATGTTCTGTAATCACATGTAAATAAGTTCGTTTCAAAAGCCTGAGTTATCTCAATGGTCATCTACTCAATCACGCTAGCATTAATGGATGGAAGACTAACTGAATAAGAATATGTAACTACCGCTAGCATTAATAGATGGAAGACTAGCTGCATAAGAATATGTAACTACTATTTCTTAGGTTTGTGTAATCATATATTTAATTATTGAATTATTTATTGTAATTATTGAATTATTGTGTAGAGAGGTGTAATTTACAGTCCATTAAGATTATCATGTCTTAAAAAATTAATAAAATATAACAATGTATTATCTCTACAATCTAATATGGGGTAGATCTCACGTAAAATAAATATATAAAAGTAAATGTAAGGTTTAAAATTTAACATTTTTGATACAATGTTTGCCCTATTTAAAAATAAACCTAATTATTATTATGTATAAACATAATATAAATTTAAAATGTAAATAGGTTTAGATATGGTAAATAAATAAATTTTTCTTTTTATATTTACTACAAACATATGGTAAATAAATAAATAAAAAATTATATTTACTTCATGGTCCTATTTATATTTACAAAAACTAAAAAAAAAGTGTTATTTAGGTGAAGCCTATGGTCCAAATACCATGAGACAAATTATTATTAATATCATGGGGCCAAATACCATATTTACCAGCCTAGATCCATCTTAACTGGGGATTTATCAAGCTCCCGATCAAATCTCTCTCGATGTGCAAACCTCTTTTTTTGAGTGCAAAACGTGAAAAAAGGTTTGCACCTCGAGAGATTTGATCCCGCTCGCCGCTTGATAGATCCTCAGTTAAGATGAATCTATGCTCGTTTATTAATCAATGTTGATCGAGTTATAGTTTTTACGAAAAAGAGTTTGAATCGTATATTGAATTATTTATTAGTTAATATTGGTGGAGTTATATTTTTTTTATGAGAAAGAGCTGTTTTCTTAGTTAGGAGGCTACTGAGATTTAATTGGTTGAAAAATTCTCTAATTAACTAGTTTTTTAAACTGGAGTGTGATAATTTTCTTATACCAATTAATTGTATGTCAAGATAATTTTCCTATTTTAAAATTTAATTTGATGTATTAATATTTCTAATGTTAAAAATGTTAATATAAACTCACCACACTTTTATGTTTTAAATAATGTACATTCCTCCATAACTTATCACAAAGCCATTTTTTTTAAAGTTTGACAGGGTTTATAGGCAATGAGCTCAATCTATCTGTACCTCATGCAAAGCACTCACCGCAATTTTGTGTGTTAAATAATGTCTATTCCTCCATAACTTATCACAAGGCCATTTTTTTAGTTTGGCTGGGTTCATGAGAAATCTAGCTTCCTTGAGCTCAATCTATTTGTACCTCATGGAGGCAAATCAATGCCCATGAGATGAAATCAGACGGTTATATAGTCAACATCTGGGTTTTCATCTTTCTCTTCTTTGTCAAGCTCTGAGGATAAGATACAATGTTGTTGTGATTTGCTAAGCCTTGTACAGGATTCTTATTATATGTCCGGAGAAAATAATTCCAATCACCTATTCATGTTTTTTTTGCGTCACAACTGTTAATCTAGGTATCATAAACAGTTTGAGTTCAGTTTAGTTAAGCTTAGTTTAGTTTCACTCCAATTATTTATAATTTTTTTCTCCCATATAAACTTATTTAATTGTTAGAGTCATGAAAATATTGATTTTTTTCTCCCATGTAAACTTATTTATTTAATTGTTACAGAGTCATGAGAATATTGAGTTCGCTTTATTCGCTAATTTCGAGTTGACTCATCTCAGTTTTCGGTCTCTACAATCTTTAACATGGTAAACATGGTATTTGAGTGCAACTGCATAAGGCTCCTTGAGAGAAACAGAGAAGAAAATTGAAGTTGCATAAAAATCCGAAAAAGCGGCATCCAAAATCAGTTTGTATGCGCAAAAATTGTGAACAAAATTGAGGCAGTCATGAGAAGCCTCCATTGTTTCAAGAAACAACATCTAAATCCCGCTGAAGCGTAGAAATCAAGAGCTTGAGTACACGGATGAAGAAGGGTCGCCCCAATCAAAAAGCCTATCACTGTGAAGATGTTGAAGGGCATGAAGAATTAAGAAGAATGACAATCTAGAAAGTTCGAATTAAAAAAAAAAATCGTGGGGAGCGTTACTAACGTGCCCGAAGTCGCAGTCATATTACTTAAACTCCATTAGAAAATTTGGGACCACGAAGCACAAAGTGGTTTGGAAGCACTAATATTTTTAAGAAGTCGTCTACCGAGCACAGGAAATAGCTCGGATGGCAAAAAATTGCCGGAATCGGTTAATTAAAATTTGAAAAATCATGTGCTTGGAGTATTTAGAATCTATTTTTGATGCTGGAAATGGATTCCACACTATTAAAAATCCTTAGGGCACTCAAAATATTAAAGTTTAACACTTGTAAACAAGATTTTGGACAAATCTTTGCCAGATTTTCTAAAAATCATTGTTGAATTCTGAGTGAAAACGCGTGCTTTTTAGACTACGCGTTTTTTTAAAAGTGAAAGGTAAATGACAAAATTCATATGGGTTATTTTTTAAATGGAACAAGACTCGAGGTTTACTGCACTGTAGAAGCGTGGAAAAGCATTGAATCGCAAATTTGAATAGTGGATAAAATAAATCAAGAGAAGGGTAAGATTATGGTGCAGAGAATAGATCAAGAGAGATCTTCTTATGAACTTCAAAAAAAATAAAGATGGACTAGAAATGGGAAATGTTAAGAGGTTGAAAAAGTCAAAGTAATAACATGAGTTGTTTGATATCTATTTCAAAGAGTTTGAAGGAGATAGGAAAAACAATGTCTTTACATTAAAATGCATCACAAAAGCATTCTTTCTTTCATTGTAAATCAAAAGAAAACAAAAGAGTCTTTGGATACCCTTTAGAGGAGTTTTGACTTAAGGGGGAGTAATCAAGTTGAAGACAACAATGTTTTATAGGCTGTTGTAGTAATGTTTGATGTTGAAAATGAAGGTAGATCTATAAGAACAAATATATAGAAAGATGAGTTTGGTGAATCTCACTTGAAAGTGGATAACAATAATGATGGTGTGTTACCAGCACCAGAGAAAGAACACACAGATGCTTGTGAATTCCACTATGCTCAGCCACAAGTGGATGACCATTTAGTGAATCTAGCAACAAAACTTGTTGATGTCAGTGAAGTTGTCATTGGAGAAACTAGTGATATGGTGAATCCAACAATTATAATTGTTGATGTTACTTTTGATCAAGAGCAATTAGCCAGTGATAAGTGGTTGCACATGATGCAACAAAAAAATATCATAGATATGATGTTATTTGGTGAGAGAAGCCCACTTGGGTCTAAAAACCAAATGGAAGAAAACATGTTTATAGCAACATAGGTTAGTAAAGATGTGGAAGTGACAAAGGCAGAAAAGGAAGCGCCAAAGTAGAAATCTGTCATTGTAGAGCAAAAAAAACAAAATAGAGATGATTATACTGTTGTTTTTAAACATAACATTGATTCCGGGTGTGCAAATGTTAGGAGGAACCAAGAAGAAGCAACCCAATTTGGAGAAGAATTAAATTTCATTGAAAAAGGGCTTGAAAGACCATGCATTGATAAATGTGCATAGAAGTTACAACAAAGAATGTTGAAGACTGCATGGACATTGTATAAAATAAAAATGTTAATGAAATTTTCATGTATTGGAGTATTGAAGAGATATAATTTTACTATTATCTTATGTTGCAACAAATCGATGATAACAAGATTAGTGATGAAGAGCACATAATTGATGATGACATGTGGCAGTCATCCCCATACAAAGATATTTTTGAAGAAATAGATGTTGTGCATGGATATCCTAAACAAACAATGGAAGATTTGCACCAACAAATGAAGAAAATGAAGTTTGAAGCCTACAAAAAAAAGACAAAACTGAAGAAATTCAGAAGATATAGGATCCAGAAGAAAAGAAAAAGAAAATTGTTTTTAAGTCATTGTAAACCTAATTCAAACTCAAAGCCACACACATCTTAGTTTAAATTTTTTCAATTATAATTAGAAACGAGTTGAAAAAAATAATTCCAACCATCTATTCTTATCTATTAAATGTCATAACTATAAATTTATTTAAATGTCATAATCATTTCGAGTTAAGTTTAATTTAATTGAATTTCACTTCAATCATTTATTAGTGCTCATCTACTATGTAATTTACAAAGTAGCTATTTTTTTTTACCTATAACCGATACCCATAGCTATATATTTTGATTTGAGCTATAACAATTCATGTATCGAGCACCCATGACTAATTGATCTACTTAATCGACTCGGAAGCGAAAAATAATTTGGACGACTTAGCATGTAAGTAAAGCGACATAAAGTTAGCTAGAGAATGATCCAATAGAGAAAGTGTCCACTCTAAATAGAAAGCCTACCCATCTAGCTGGCTTGACTTCTACCTACAGAAGATACTCTTTTTATATTTTCCCGTGCCTATAATTTTTATGGCCTTAGAGAAGATACTGTTTTTATCTTTTCCCATACTTATAATTTTTTTTTAATTAGTAGCATTCCCACTCTACTTTTGAGCCTAATACAACTACCTACAAAATATTTTTGAGCTTAATAGAACTACCCACAAACCTTGCTAGAGAAATAAACCTAATTTCTAACCTAACCTGCCAGATTTCTAACCTGAGGATCCTATATTGACAGCCACTGTTTGACCTATCTCATGGTCTTGGCTTTTTCTATGTTAGTTTGTTGTGTATACGATTGCGTTGGATACGTGCCATCACCGAGGAGCAGACATGGAACGTAAAGGTCATTCTATGCGTCATTTCCACCTTCCACACTTTGTCATTAGAGCTGGTGATTTCCTATTTTGTTTTGTTTTTTTTTTTGGTTTTGTTATTGTTTTTAGTATTTTGATTAATGGTTTGACACAAAATATTATGATTATATCATAGTATGTTGGATTTTGGTATTTATTTTGTTGGAAACAGATTAGTTATTTTGGGATTTATTATCAGATTATTCAAAAGATAGTGATAATAGTTTGGAAGTTTATTAATGTGTGTGAGTTTTGGTGTAACCGAAAATATCAGCCTTGATCAAATTTAATTTCCCAATTTAAATTTAAAATTAGATTTTCACACGCACCTTGTTGTAATTAACTATTAAAATTCACCCACTTTTTGGTTCGCTCTCTTTTGTTTGGAGTGCTGACCTTAGACGTTTTAGAAGTCAATTTACTACTCCCTTATGAGACCCTTCATTCACAAGATACTTCCTACAGAAACATCAATATTATGCTATTTTAATTAGCCTGCTTACTCTCTTCCTTTACTTTAGTTCCTTACTTTACTTCCCTCCCTATGTCAGGGAAGATTCCACTTCTTTCATCAGTAATACATCTCCCCAAAAATATTTGGGTTCATTCCCGCGATTTGGTGTGTTGCAGAAACAGCTGTAAGATAGCTAGGATCTCTTTCTCTCATATTTTGAGAAAGAGAGAGAACCAATTTCGCTGTTGAATGGTTAGTTTTCACTTAATAGTTACACGGAGCGGAGACTTATAAGGGTAATAAATTTAGGGTTGTAAATGAAGATCGTAAGTTATTTTAGAAGATCAATTTGTTTCATTTGAGTGACTAATTACACGGAGCGGAGACTTCTTTGGGTAATAACTTTGGGGTTCTAAATGAAGATCGTAAATTATTTTAGAAGATCAAAAGTAATTTTAAGAGACGATTTAATTCAAATATTTAAATTTATGAACAAATAATGTAAAAATTTAAATAACATTTATGAATTTACAGCTGAATGATTAACAAAAATTAAATTTTATAACATATACTTCTGCCACATCAGAGGTATTATGAAAACTATCTCATGTAAATTCTATTCTTTATATCAAACTTCATCGTAAGGTCAACCAATCAAACCAAATATTAGAATCATTATTTCTGTAACACAAATTTTCTTTAATAATGAAAACAAATTATATCTCTACTTCAATTATAACGGAGAGAAATTATATCTTTAACTTCGATTCCTTATTCAAAATCTTATTTGAGCATGTAGAGATGATTCTAAAAAGTTCACATGAAGAATTGATAGAAACTACATGAGCAAGTAGATGGATGAAAATAGTAATTTTTTTTTTTTTTTTGTAAATTTGGTGATTCCTTCTATTTTCTATTTATATGTAAAGGCAGGTTACAATATAAAAAAACATTCTTGGCCTCAACCTGCCCGCAGGAAACCAGGTCTGTTGGCCATCTGACTCCGTTAAAAGCTTGCCAAAATTGAAATTGTCTCTATCTCCTATACTTCGCATGCGCTAATTGTCCTACTGTTTCAGCATGTTTATATAAACTAAGTTCATAAAGTTTCCAAAAAATCATAAAACTAGAAACTAGGACTGATTATCCATCAGACGAGGACACCGGGGCTGGATCATTGGCACGAGACCCAGGCATATCAGTCTGCTGCATGTGCTGGAGTAGTTTCTCTATTCTTCCCATTCTGTCATCCAATCTCTGAATTGCTTGGTGTTGGGCAAATTTAATGTGCTGCAGATTGGTGTCGATGTTCTCCAACAGGTCTTTGAGGAACGTCTCTGTCTTTGGCTGGACTTTGTATTCTGGTGGTTGTGCACTCTGAATTGCTTTTGCCAGAAGGCATTTCATGACCCAATATGTGTGAATGGATTGGTTGAATAGGGTGAAACGTCCGCGAGTATTACCAGGATCCTGAATGAAGTCAAGGATATCAGTAGCAGCCTCATCATCTTCCGGGTTTACCTGCAATTCTCTTTCCCAACCACGTATTTGGTTCCGGGTGGGTGATGCATTGCCTAGTAAATAATTCAGCACCAGATTCTCCAGATGTTCTTTGTTCGTTTTCCTTCCTCTCTTCGCTGGTACCTGCTCATTCTGTATCTTTTGTTTGCCTTTAGCTATATCCGAACGGAGACAGCGTTTCCCCATGGTTGCTCTGGACCTATTCAATATGACAGACAGCAAAGTAATAATAGTAATAAAACTCAGAGTACTACTAAATTCTCTGTTCTTGATGCCATGCATTTCGAATTTCGAATCCGCAACATAAAAATTACAGACCTCAGAGACAAGGAAACTGAAATGCAACCAAACAGTGTTCTTCAGAGCGTAAATACCAAATTTCAAGGGAGCATAGCTTGTTTTGGACGCCAGAACAAATACCCTGCCAGCTATCAATAAAATGAGCATGCTGCTACAGGGTTTTTGCATGTCCCTTTTATCATGAGTCTTCGGGGTTTTCACAGACGCCCGACCAAAATGAACGCTGCACAAAGCCATTGCTTGCAAATTCACCTTACTAGGGTGGTTCCAAGGTGTGACACGACCGATACTTTCTCTGCAATTTATCCGCGGGATACTGACTCTGCTATTTAGCTGAGGAACCAAGGGCGGGGTTTGGGGAGGGGGTGTATTATCAACAGAGAACCACAAAACTATAAATTCCCGCATCATGTGATGGGTCATGGTAATGATGTTATTTATACAGGGTGAGAGAGTTCGACAGGGATCTCTAAAACATGGTCAGACAGGGGTCTCCTGTGGTGCTACCGACCCAAGAAAACAACTTAAAAACCTATCAAAGCGACTAAACTCTATCCACTTTTGAGCATACAGGATAGTATTCATGGAGGTTAGAACGGATACTGAAACATACCTAGCCTCTGTAGCGGTCGCCCTCCTCTGCACCCAAGCTTCTGTTCGCACTAGATTCTGAGAGTTATGCATAAGCTTTTTGGGCGAGGGGGGTAAAAACCTTACCTTAAGCTTGCCTTCCATCCGAGGCGCTGACAATCCAGCAGAGCAAGTCCTGTTGATCATTACATTAACACATGCGGCCACCCATATTACTAATGCAATTTGGCGGTGCGTCATTATACCTATTAATTGCCCGTAGGCCGGTGTACCATGCAGTTGCCACCTGTTGTCCTATTTTCCTGGTTTTCACCCCGATCGGGGGAAAAATAGTAACTTTTTATTACAGGCAAAAAGTTACATAGATTAGATACACCATTGTGCATTCCAGATTTGTTCGAAAATAAACCTTCTAAACAAACTGGGTATGTCATGCTCTGTTATATCCAGAGTAGAAAACTTTTCCAGGTTCATCTATCTGGAATGAGGAGAAGAGGCCATAGGGAAGTCGTGAAAATGAGGAGAACAGGCCATTCGATAGGGAGGTCGTGAAAATATTTTTCTTTATAGAGAATGGGAAATTTTATAAAGATTTGACTATTAAATTTTACGGGGATGTATATATGGTAATCCTTTACGAATTTCAACTTATATATTAAACTAAGAAATACATGTTTTTACTATGAAACTTATTTAAAAAATACGTTATTTCTTAAAATAAATATACCTCATTTCATTATGAAACTTACTTCAAAAATGCCCTATTTCTTAAAAATAATTTTACATTATGCTTTAATTTTATAAAAAATATTAACTTTATAAAAAGAATATACCTTATATTTATAAGAAAAAGGGAATTTTTTTATTTTATTTTACATTATAAAGAAAAAATAAATATATTTTAAAAAATAAATAAAAAGATAAAACTAGTAAAAAACAATGGATGATTGTTTAAAAAGAATTTGTTAGTAAAAAACAATGGATGATTAGTTCAAAAGAATTTGTTAGTTAAAAACAAATTTCAATAGATCAAATTGATTTAAATATTTTTTTTTAAAACTAATTTTTTAATATAGTCAAAATTGAGTTTTTTTCTTATTATTATTATTATTTTAACTCATTATATAATCCACTGAAATTTATTAATAAAAGACAAATTACAATATTATGTATCAAACTTTTCGGTGAAAATCACATTCAAGTAAATTGTGTCGACGGGTTTTGAACCAACCAGTGTGGTTCATTTTCAGCACAAGATGAACCACAGTGGTTGGTTACATTCTAGTAAATTGTGTCAACGCTTTTTGAACCAACCAGTGTGGTTCATCTTCAGGAGAAGATGAACCACAGGTTACATTCTAGTAAATTGTGTGGACGTTTTTATGGTTCATCTTCAAGACAAGATGAACCACATTGGTTGGTTACATTCTAGTAAACTTTTTCAACGTGTTTCGAACCAACCAATATGGTTCATCTTCAGTACAAGATGAACCACACTGGTTGGTTTGAAACAGGTGGACACAATTTACTATAGTGTGATTTTTACCTAAAATTTTGATACATAATTTATGGATTACGGAAGTCAAATTCCTAAAATTGCAATATATTAAATTAAATTAAACAATTTTTTTTAACTAATTTTTTAATATATTCAAAATTGTGTTTTCTTCTTCTTATTATTTTTTAAATTCTCTTACTTCTCGATATATATATAAAATTTGTTAATAAAATTATATATATAAAATATATATTTTTTAATATATATAAAATATTATATTTTTTTATTAAATATATCAACTAATAATACACTAGTACAATACTAATAACTCTCTTGCTTGTCCATCCACACACACACACACACACATATATATATATATAATTTTATCTTATTTGTTAATGGAATTTTATTATATATTATTACGTTTTTTAAATTTTTTTAATATACATTAAAAATATTATATTTTTTTATTAAATATGTTAATTAATATAATTTTAGTTAGAAACAAATTATTAAACGTTTTACTAAAGATAATTAGATTTGAATTTCCCAGATGCGGGTGAAGAGGGCAGTGTTTAATGCAATGGGACTTGGGTGCGGCACAATGTGGAGCCACCTACCCACCCAAGTCACGGCTGGCGGATGGCATTTAAGAAATGTTGTTAGTGTATCAACTCCATTTACTTCTGGCACTGTTCGTGATCCGACCTCCATTCCCCTGTGCGATTCTGCATGCACCTCAATGCTTCGGCCTTTGGCTCTCATCAATGAGTGATTCATGTTGGGTGTTCTTCGATGCAATTTCATTCGGATTGATATCATGGAGAATTGCTCTGGTTTCTCAGACGCTCCTTCGCCGATGAATTGCAGGTGTTCTCTGGTTGCTGGGCTCCCCAGTGTGCGCACTATGACTAGCAGAAGAAGCTCGCTGAGCTGTTGCCTAGACCTGGGTGATAATCTGCACTTCTCTCATTCTGACCTTTGTCTGTCTGCCTCGGTCTCTTTGAATTTTCGCTTTCCTCGAGCCTTTTTCATTCCTGCTCCTCCGCCTCTCCTCGTGCCCTCCGCAGAGACTAAGCCAATGCCTCACCTTCGCCAACGGATGTGATGCTGCAGGGGTAGCACCAGAAGCCAACCCCTGCGCACTCCTTCCAGCTCCACCTCCGATTCGTCTTCTCATTCCAGTGACTATTTTTCGGGCCGCTATCCCAACACCAGAAGTGGGAGGGGTCGTGTTTAGGGAACTGGCCACCGTTTGGGCTCCTCGGATCCTCCAATTCCCACCGCTCCACCTTTTCCCATGCCTCACACACCGCATTTCTCATTCAATTTCTCTCTAAACTGCCCTCGAGTCACTACCTCAATTACTGTTATTTTCCATGAAGAGCCCCAGGCGGAAGAACAACGCACTGGTCCCGCGGGTCTGAGTAGAGTAGTAGCCCAGACTTTGGGCAATCAGGTGGAGCCGATGCACACGCAGGGCAAGGAGGCACTTGGTGATCCAGGGCAAGCAAGCGGGATTCGTGACGTTGAGATGGCGTAAGGAGACCCAGGACCTTCCATGCTGGTTGCTGCTTCCATCACGGACTTGATAATGAAATATGGAGACACATATACACTCTGGTGTCGAATCGTGGAAGAGCCACCAGATGAATAACTTATTTCTTATTGTCTGGTTTTCGTGCCTTGCGGCCCATTCTATCAGGCTAGGTTTTTCTTATTTTGATGTGTCAGATTATAGTTTTGTTTTTTAATGTTGTAATTGAAGTAACCTTTAGAAGCATCAACAGATGGTTCCCCTACGGGGGCAGTGCAACAGTTTGAAAATTGTTCAAGGCTGCTTTCCCCCTATGAGGGCAGTCTTTTTTCTGTCTTTTTTGTCAAGATTGCCACAGTTTTGGGCAAAGACCCGGCTTCGGCCATGATGTAAATTATTTCCTCTGTTAATAGATTAACCTAACTTAGAAAAAAAAAGATAATTAGATTCGAATTATTACATAAAATAAATTAGAATAGTTTAGTTGCGATTTTAACATTAAAGTTGGCTAGAAAGATATATTACCTTTATTCTTTTTATTATGGATATATTATTTTAAGATTTTGAGTGGGCCTAATGGTTAAGAGTCCATGTTCCCTCCCAATAGGTCACAGGTTGAAAACTGGAGGAGGTAGAGTATGTATGTCTTATTAAGACTTAGTAGTCAAATCGTTGTGGGGAAGAGGTGGGTCCCTTGTCCCACAAACAAGGGAGTCTCATACACCAATTGGATAGAAATAATAATAATAATAACATATTATAAAGTTAATTCTTATTTAGATTATTTTTCTTATAAAATTTATTATTTATAAGTGGAAACAATAAATTGTGATATAAATATTCTTAGTATTAACGTCAACTGATAAGTGAAAATAACCAATTATGATATAAATCTTCTTAGTATTAATGTGAGAGAGTTCGATCCAAATGTATAAATTGAGAGACTCTCTTTTGTAAATTCCACTGTGAGGAGTGAAACCTTTTTTTAAAAGGAAAATTTTATTCTTTGATTCCTCTACAAGACAATTTGATTTTACACGTTGACCAAAAAATAAATTTATGTGAAGGACCCTAGACTCATCATGCTCCAAGTTTCATCTAAGAAAATAATATCAATTTCACTTGAGATGCAACTTGACATAGGAACCTTACACCATGGAAAGCCACTGAAGTTTAAAGAGAATCTAAAGTGTTCAAAATCCCTATTCTCATTTTGGTCTCTATAACTAGTAATAACTTTCCTATTTTGGATGATTTCTCATTTGTCTTGATTTCTAGTTTCCTTTGCCTTTCGAACCTATTTCCTTAATTTAGCTTGTTTTACCAGGATGAGATCCCATTTATTAATTCCATGCCGCTTTTAGGCTTGGATATTTATTTAGTATGCCAAATTTATGTTCATTACAACTTACCCTAATATGAATGAGTATATCTTTATGTTTTTGGTATCTTACCATAATTTGTGATTTTTTTTGTTTTTGTTTTACTATTCTAATGGGTCCTCATCTTTCTACTCTTTTATGCTAGCAATTATAAGATGCAAGGATATTTTATTGTGCTCATAACTCAATGTAATTAGCATGTTCATTTCATCTTTGAGGGGTTTGTTATTTACTTAAGGCCATATTTCTATTTCGTTTCCTTTTAACTCTTTAATCTTTGTCTCTCAAGATGCAATTTTCTTCAACCATTGATACTTTTTTCTTTTCTATTTCTTGTATCTCATGTTTAATTATTTTTAGCTCAATCTAGAACTCTAATATTTTGTTTCACGCAATTTGAAAGTATTTTCAAACATTGCAACTAATTCTATATTATGTTTGATTTCTCTTTGTTATCTCTTTTCTTCTTATGAGTAGATATCCTATGTATAAGAAAAAAATATATAACATGGACACAAAGCGATTTCCTAAAATTGCTTCTAACTCTAGCCAAACCCCCCACCTTTGGCTCAATCAAGGGTGGCATAAAGATGCCTAGTCTTGGTTAAACCATTGCGGAATAAAAGAGGATACCATCTTGCAAAATCTAGATAATATTAAAAAAACTATTTCTTTCAAAGTTATGGAGAAATTGTGGGGAAATAGAGAGTTAGAGGCAAAAAGGAAACTAACATATTATAAGGAGGTGATCCACCATAGTCTCATAAAACAAATTTTTTTTTTCTTGAATAGCGTTAAGAAAATAAATGAACATTGCTAAGATAAGAACTAATTCTCATGAGTTGAATAGTGAAACTAGGCATTGGTCAATTCCCAAAATGCCATGAGATGAATGAATTTGTCACATATGGGATGTTGAAATTTGCAACAAGAAACAATGAAATTGGTATCCATAAATAAAATTCAGAAAAATGGCACCCATAAATGGCTACCATGTGAGGCTTTTGATTTAATTATCCCTTAATTAAATTGAAAGTAAATTGTAATTTCATCTTATAAAAACTTGTATCAGTTAACTCAGTGAGATAGACTTAGTTAGCTCAAGAATTTTGAGTTGAGGGTCTATGGTGAGCCATGTAGAGTGATTCTATGATTTTCAGGGTCTAGTTGTAGTTAATGCATTAGTGTGGTGTGAGTGTAATGAGTTAACTCAAATTAATTGAGTTAATCAGTTTAAATAGTTCTAATTGAGTGATGAGCTAGTGAGAGGTCAAGTTAATTAAATTAGATTTAATTCAAAAGTAGTGATCTAGCATATAACTGATGATTCACTATTATTAGCTGCATGCATGTTAATTCTGATGATGACTCATATGAGATAGAGGTTAAAGGGAAGTAAATTATCAGTTGTATTATTAGTGAATTGCTCGATTGAAATTATAGTCACATGAAGGCTCATGATGGATTGTGCAGTCAAGGAAGGATGATTATCCTATTTAATAGGGATTAATTGCCTAGGGATTTCGTGAGCAAGGTTGGGCTAAGAAGGGGCTGAGAATTGGCTAAGTGTTGGTCAATTTTTCCTAAGAATTTCTAGTAGGTTCTGAGTAGGATCAGGGTGAGACGATCGGTAGAGTGTAGGATTTTCTTGGTGTGAGAAAGCATTATATTGTTTCATGATTCTTTGACTATGTAAAATATATGATAGAGGGGTTTTGAGCAGGTTCTTTCCCCAATAACATCTTGTGTTGTGTGATTTATAATTTCCTTTCTCTTACTTGCATGTGATTGAGCGATCGTGTTTTATATTCCAAAAATATAGTATAAGGATTCAGTATCTTGTTTTAGTACATTAAATTATTGGATTGAATCCATTTTTATATAGTTTATATAATTTCTACATGGTATCAGAGTGCCAGGAATCACAATAGTGGAGAAGAAATTGAATTTTTCTTGAAAAGTTTCAAATTTGTAGATTTATTCTTTAGGGTCCAGCAACAGATCAATATGTCTTTCAATGGCTTGAGACTTGAATATGCACTTGAGGGAAATTAGAATTATATTGCATGGAAGGACAGGATGGAGGCAGTGTTGGAGGACAATGGGTTGAAGGAATTCATAGATACTAATATTGCCAAGCCCGCAACAGCAGATGCCCAAGTTATTGATGCATGGCAAAAGAAGGTAGCAAAGGCAAGAAGGATCTTGTTAGAGGGAGTTCGAGATCATATTGTCTCGAATCTCCATGGGAAGTAGACTCCATATGCTATGCGGAAGGCCTTGAAAAATTTGTTTCAGAATAGCAACGACTAAAGGAAGTTGGCACAGAAGGACAAGCTCAGAAAGATCAAGAAGGAAGAGGGTGAGATGGTACCAACATACTTGTCTAAGTTCACTCAATGTAAAGATGAGCTTGGAAGTGTTGGTTTGACCGTAGTCAATGATGACTTGGTGAGCCTAACACTTTTAGGACTTCCCAAGAGTTGGCATAGTTACCAGGACTCTGTGAATGGGAGGGAGAAGTTACCAGATTGGGAGCAACTATGGTCAGATTTGGTAATAGAAGAGATAAGGCGGAGCACTAGAGATGAGTGCTCCAACACTAACAAAGAATAAGATTGTGCATTAGTGGGAAAAGAAAATAAGGCCAAGGGAAAGAAATCCCAAGGTGAAGAAGGTAAGAGAGACTTATCCAAGATCAGATATTTTCACTATCGTGAACATGGACACTATGCCTTGAATTGTCCATAGAAGAAGGCGAGCAAGAAGGAGCCTGCAGTTGCAGCGGGTGAAGCATTGGCTTCATAGTTAGAGCTTGATTTTACTGTCATTGCATGCATGTCCAACACTGTAATGGGATGCATGTGGTATGTAGACAACAGTGCCTCGTTCCCTATGACGGGGAATAGATATCTCTTTAGTGACTTGGAGGAGAAGGAATTTCAGTAGAATATAGAGTTTGGATATTGCGGGAGGTATAGTGCGATCGACATAGGTACTGTTACCTTTCAGAGGCAGTATGGATCCCCTCTCAGACAAGCAGATTTTTTTTGGGTTACAGGTCTAAGGAAGAATCTTGTCTTCGTAGAAGTATTGGAAGACCATGGTTATGTGGTGATGTTTAGAAAAGGAAAGATGTTCCTTAAACACATAGCCACGGGACAGGTGAAGTAGATCAGTTCAAGAGTCAAGAACTTGTATGCTCTCTAGGTTGAGGATGCATGCAAGGCTTTGAGGAGCAAAGCAGTGGTTAATGTCTTGGTTGTTGAGAGGGAGCACAAATTATCACTCAACATGTAGCCTCTGAAGCAGTCTAAGAAGGTTATGGAGAAGCCACAATTGGAGAAGCATTGAGGACACCGAGTGGAAGAGTCCACTCAAGTAGAGACCTCTAAGAGGGGGAAATTTTGAGCTAGATGGGTAGAGGGAGTACATGCAGCTATACCTCCAAGTGTGAGGTGGGGCGATGTGCAGAATTAATCCCAAGAAAAAAATTGGGTAGGGGCCATTGAGATGGTGTGTGTCATGGATCAAACCTGGCTATGAGGAGCCCACAATACAACATTAGTAGGAAGGTTTGGTTAGATTGATGTAGTCAGATGTCAAGATGAAAAAAATCAGAGTAGCAAACGTTGAATACTGGGGCATAGATCTGATTTGGCAGCAGTGCAAAGTGCATGGATGAAAATGTAAAAATTAGCGTTGAGGGTACAGTACACATGTGTAGTAGGATCTAGCAGTCAGAAGACTTTGATGATAGATGCATTATATTGATTCAGTTGTTTGGAGGCTATTTAGTTTCAGGAGAGTTGCATGTGAAAACAACACAAGATAAGTGTTGCATGCAAGAACATTCCAAAGGTATCGGATCGGGACAGATTGATTCTTTTCTTGTTGAGAAGGAGTGTTCAAATTTGCAACAATAAATAGTGAAATTGGCATCCAAAAATATAATCCCGAAAATGGCACCCAAAAATGGCTACCATGTGAGGCTTTTGATTTAATTATCCCTTAATTAAATTAAAAGTAATTGTAATTTCACCTCATAACAACTTGTATGAATTAACTAAGTGAGATAGACTTAGTTAGCTCAAGAATTTCAAGTTGAGGGTCTATGGTGAGGCATGTAGAGCGATTCTATTATTTTCAGGGTCTAGTTGCAGTTAATGCACTTGTGTGGTGTGAGTGTAATTAGTTAACTCAAATTGATTGAGTTAAAATCAGTTTAACTAGTTCTAACTAAGTGATGAGCTAGTGAGGGGTCAAGTGAGTTAAATTAGATTTAATTCACAAGTAATGATCTATCAGATAACTGATGATTCACTATTATTAGTTGCATGCATGTCAATTATGATAACGACGTTATTGAGACATAGGTTAAAGGGAAGTAAACTATCAATTGTATTATTAGTGATTTGAATGGGCGCAATTATAAAGTCACAAGAAGGCTCGTGATGGATTGCATGGTCAAGGAAGGTTGATTATCCTATTTAATAGGGATTAATTGCCTAGGGATTGCGTGAGCAAGGCTATGCTAAGAAAGGGTTGAGAATTGGCTGAATTGGCTAAGTGTTGGTCAATTTTGCCTAAGAACTGCTAGTCATCTTTGAGCAAGATCAAGGTGAGACAATCGGTAGAGTGCATGATTTTCTCGGTGTGAGAAAGCATTGTATTGTTTTATGATTCTTCGACTATGTCCAATATATGATAGAGGGGTTTTGAGCAGGTTTTTTCCACAAGAACATCTTGTGTTGTGTGATTGATAATTTCTTTTCTCTTACTTGCATGTGATTAAGCGATCATATTTTATATTCCACAATATAGTAGAAGGATTCAATATCTTTTTTTACTACATTACATGATCAGATTGAATCCATTGGTATAGAGTTTCTATATCATTTATACATGAGATCAAAAAGGGTTGAAAATGAAAATAATTTTCCATGAGATTATCTATATTATACTCACACTTGATTTAGTTTTCAAAATATTTGTCATACTCCCAACTTTATTACTTTTACGTCATCAAAACTATGATGATTTTGGTGCTCTCATTAATCTCTAGGCTTTTTAAATTCCAATAAACCATATAGATTTAATGGGAATTAATCAACATTATCAAATATATTTTACTTTAAATTCCTAAAGAGAAAAAAAATAACTTTATTTTATTTTAATTTCATTTTAATAATTTTAAAGAAAAAATAAATTATTATAAAATAATAAAATAAAATAAAAATAATTTATAAAAAAATAAAAATAAATCTTTGTAAACACAAATTCTTAAAAATAAAGACAAAACCTAGAGAAATATTTTTAGTGGAGATCTTGTGGGATTGATCTAAATAACAATTTAATAATATAATATAAAATATATATTTCATAATATTATAATATAAAATATATTTTTGATATTTTAGAAACAACTTAAATTATTATTATAGTATTTCAAAATATGGATAATGTCCTATGACTTGTAAATTTCTCGTTCTATTTTATTAACAAGATGGGCCACAGGGAAGCAAGTCCCTGCCATCAACCAAAAGCGAGATCTGCGACGAGCGAAACTAAAGCAAGATCTGTCGATAACTCTGCTAACTGGAACAACAAAAACTTGCAACCATGTTTGAACCCAGAAAAATCATCATTGAAGCATGATGTTCTTCATGAGAGACTTGAACTCATTGTGATTGAGTTTGTTGTTGTGATATATGTTAAATCCATCAAAGCCATAGTTGTAAAGGGACCCCAGTTTTTTCCTTGCGAATTTTTTATAGATCTGTCCATTAGAGTGTAGGTAGGTTTAGGACAAATAAATCGTATAGGACCCCAGTTTTTTTCCTGCGAAATTTTTATAGATCTGTCCATCAGAGAGTAGGTAGATCTCGGACGAATAAACCATATGGAACCGTGGCAGATATTTGAATGACTTGCATGGTAAGAAATATTAATTTCGGTCTTATTTTGTTATTGTTCATTGGTTTGTCCAAAAAAGATTAAATTAAGGCAAACAATATGGTTGAAAAAGACAGATCTAGTTAGCGGTAACAAATAAGGTCAATTGCATTGATTGCGAAGTTAAAATTAAATTTTAAATTAAAATTAATAAAAAAAGGAGAAGCTTTTCACGCTGACTTTGCATGAATGCCAATTTTCGAAGGCATTGATTCCCAAGGGTGGTTCTGTGTCTGTTTTTATATGCCACGATATTTATGTGTCCAAAAGTATATAAGTAAAATAGACATAAATAAAAATAAAAATATTTATTTACGGCATTTATATCAACTTTGTCTGCTTCCTCTTGCGTGAGTTTGCCATTATTGCCCTCACACTCCCAGAACAGCAAAGCCAGAGCCAAAATGCATACTCATTGATGGGAAAACGAATAAACGGCCAGCGCCATGACTGCACAACAAACCAAAAAATGCAAGGAACTCCAGAATGCGAGTGAGAAGGGCTGAGATGTTCACATTTTGTATTCCCAGTTGTTGTTTTTTGGGACATCTCAGATTTTTTATTCCCAGTTGTGAACGCAAGAAGAAAACCGCGTGTTGCTGAGGGAAAGACAAGTGGGTTGAGGAAAATTTTCCATGAAAGGTATATCAAACAAAAAATGTAATCGTTTCCCAAATTTGTGATCCTTTTTCTCAACATTGTTGTTGAGACAAGAAGCCGAAGAAGTCAAGCTAGTTTTTTGTATAGTTGATGGCTCTGTGTAGCAAATCCACCCTAGTATTGTGTCGTTGATGGCTTTGTACATCAAATACAGACTATTTAGCAGAGGGACTTGCTGCTTCTTAATACGCTTCCTTGCAGAAGCCTTTCCCCAAAGATCTAGTAATCACATGCAGATAGCTTTTGTCATTTTATTGAGAGAAAAATTTCACTGGGTGGATAATATAGTGATGTATGATACGTCCTTGTATGAACTGGAGAGAAAAGTTATAAAGGCCTTGAATTACTCTTTTCTCTCTTTGAGTAAACATGGCAGATGGTCAGTGAACAGGCGGACGCTATTTTTCATGCCCGACTCCCAAGCGTTAAAGTATATCAATTTACTGAAGGCAAAAGAAAGGGTAAATTTTCCAATAACCAGAGAGATATTAGCTGGTAAGATATATATTCAGTGCAGTGCTCTTATGTTGTTTGCCTTCTTTTTTTTAATATGTATATGTTGAGGAACACGGTTCTTCTTCTCCAATGACCATAGGTTTTTATGTCAAAAATTCATAGAACAGACTATTATGTGCTATTAATTTGCTTCCAGTAGATTAGCAATTTTCAAAAGAATCTCAATTTATTGAAAAAATGTGTCATGTGTTCCAAACTGTGAAAGAAGAAAAAATTACAATCACTTGGGGCCACTCTTAAACTGAACCAAATGTTATAGAAGTGTCATTACCCTTATTCATATGCACTGTAGAACTTCCACAAACTCCATCGAACACCATACATTGCAATCAGAAAATGCGTGAGCAGAGGAAAAGAGCCTGACATTCTCTACCGAATTTCGGCCTTTTGATCCAGGTTTTAGCTGATGAGAGCGGCGAAAATCCTATTCAAAGGGTACAAACATAGGAATAGAAAAGGGACAACATAATGGAGCCCGGACTTACATAAAACAAACTAATAGCAACCTATGTTTTGTACCATCAACAAACCAGAAAATACTAGCCACGAGCTATGAATAACCAACAGACCCTGAAGCAAGATGATAATCATTGGTGGCAGATATCTCGAAGCTACTGGAATTTTAAACCCTAGACAGATAAGAGTGCTCCATAGTTTCCTCCTTCATGGAGTGATTATCATCGGATAATAACCACTAGAGGTAAACCACAAAAGAACAATTCACATCAATGTTACGAAATAGGGGCACAAACCTGAAAGTAGCTTTATTGATTCCACATTTACAACAAATAGCTTAAACAACAAGTAATATTGGCAATCATGTGATGGAGAAAAACAAAATTGAAGGAGCATATGTATTTTGTATGTAAAAACCCGGCAATGCTATAAAAGCATCTGCTTGATGAGCCATCTCCGCCTTCCTTTGATGCATATCAGACACAGCTCTCACCTCTCCTACTGTTTCTCCCGAAATCTAGAAATGATCATCATATATCTCATACTTGACTTGACTTTGTTTTCTTATGATAACAATGCATCAAAGCACTACAAACCAAAGTGAAACTAAAACATAATAAGAATTTATTACTTGTCCTACATCATACTTATTGTGTGGATTGAAGATTGACCGAGTCTAATTTATTTTTAATAGCAAATATGTCCCAGAGTAGGCAGTCTAACATATATGGACAAGTATTGACATGCTAAATTGCTCTTTGTTAGAGTGTTTGGAATAACCCTATCATTTAATGCACAATCATTTACAGAATCTTTAGCTCTATGCTGAATGTTGTAACTAGACATTTCTTTCCTATAATTACTATAGGAGCATTTCTATATTGGTTATTAGACACTGTTATGCTCAAGTAATAAAAATGAAAGAGTAATAGTCCATGGGCCTAAGACACTTGTAGTGGGGGTGCCCAGAGGCAGAAAAAACAACTCACCCCAGCACATGGCAACCACCATCGTGCACTACTTGCGAAATGAGCCCCATCAGTCCCACACTGCCTCACCATAAACCAAATCAATTTTTCTTGAAACCTGCCAAAACCATAAAACAAAGGATGAACATAGGATTCTATCGCTCAAGTGGAGTGCATCGCCCAAAGATAAGAGTAAAGCACTAAAAGTTGCTATTATGTGAGCCAGGGGATTAGTAGATATGGGAACGCTGACAAATGGCTCACATGCGTGAATAAATGATTACAAGATACCCTCTAACCTGTAATTATATGTATATGAGATAAGGGGGAAAAGCAAAAGTCAAGATAACTTGACAAAAACCTAGACAAGGAAAAACACAAATATTGGTTATATGTTTCAGACTTTCTTCAACATTAAATGTTCAGAATTATATGAAAAATAATTCACATAAAAGAATATAATCTATAGTTACTCCTTTTAATGCCTCGGGAAGAGGCCAAAACCATGATATAATTCACATAAAAGAATATAATCTATAGTTACTCCTTTTAATGCCTCGGGAAGAGGCCAAAACCATGATATAATTCACATAAAAGAATATAATCTATAGTTACTCCTTTTAATGCCTCGGGAAGAGACCAAAACCATGATAAGTATTTCTATTGGTCTTCACAAATAATGCGATGCAAGTATTGGTCCTCCAAATTTCAGCACTAAAAAGTTTGGTTAAATCTTACACTGACTAATGCTAAGTGAGTCCATCCGATTACTATAGTCCCATGCCTAATGGCAGCGACTAAAAATTATGGACATAACCAATGTGTAAGTATTATCTTAGTAGTTTGACATAGTCTCTTTCCTTTGTCCACTATTTCTCTGAGATAGTTTCTTTCGATTATCCACTACTCCAAGATAGTTTTTTTGTCATGTAGAGAAGGTAATAATAATTGCGTTAAACGTTATTTTTTAATTAGACCATGGTTATACCATTTATGATTAATTTTGATTTTATGAAACATAAGAAATAATAATAATAAAAACCTCATCATTTTATAGCAGGTATAATAATTTGTTCTAGATGTCTTATTTTCAAGAAAGTTAAGATGCTAATCTTAAAATGTAATTTGAAAATGAATTAATGCTAGTTTCAAGTTAGCATTACATTACTATATAAACATTAAATGTTTTTAATAACATTTCATTACATTGAGTTAAGTCGAACACATCGAACACTTATGCTAGCCACACTGTGGGGGTGTCAAATGGTGTCAAACCTATCTATCTCCTTCACTTTCTCTGAAACCACTTCACTACCTCTTCCCAGCCTTCACTGCTTCACTACCTCTATCCACCCATCAATATATCAAACCATTTAGGTTTTATATCAAAAGCTATGCATAGAAAAATTTTCATAAAAATGTAATTAGCATACTGTAAATTAGATTCACACTATAAAATTTGTGTGGGAAGATTTACTTTACATATTTTTGGGCATAAGACTCATGGCCATCATTGTTTCCGGATGAAAATTAAAATTTCAGAATGCATACCTTCTCAGGTGAGGGATTCCAAGCTTTCCTTTCGATTATACTTTGCTATTCTGATTTATGGGCTAAAAGTGCATCCATGATGGACAGTAATGTTGTAATGTTGAAACTTTAGGACGTTTTACTTTTTTGATGCTAAAACTAAAACACATTTTATTTTTTTCATTTTTTGTTTTTCATGAATTTGGTTTGATGTAATTTTCCTAATGATATTACCTGCAGATTGTACCAGTGACAATGTTTGGCTTGTTAGTTTTCTATATTCAAGCTTGAACCATGTACCTTGCGTTTCTTATAAATGAGTTAACTGATGTTCTCTTTTCCAATATAAAATATTGTTAGCAACTATACATGTCAACATAGATGCATCCATATCACTGAAACCCATAAAATTACATGCTTTGTACACAGAAAAATGTAAATCTCTTCCAATTTTATCTAGTGCTCTTAAGGTTTTGAAAATTTAAATAAACAATAAAAACTCCATGAAGTGTTAAACACAATAAGATTGGGAACCAAATACAACTGTATATTATTGATCTCCACCGATGTACATAATTTTCATATAGATCTCAAAGAATGAGGTACATAATGTACATATAAATAAGAAGCCGTTGGGTTTAGTTTCTGAGTTTTCTTGAACTTCAATAAATACTCACCATAATACAACCTAATGGTAGGTTGTTTTATGGTGAGTAGTTATTGAAGTTCAAAAAGACTCAGAAACTGAACCCAACGCTTTCTATATGTATTTATATGTACATCATTCTTTGAGATCATTCATTAATATAAAGTTGAATTTGGTTACCAATATCCTGTAAGAGAGTATAACTAGCTAAAAACCATAGGTTTAATGCTTGATATATAAGATAATAAAAATGAATGTATAGGTTTCTTTTCTATTTCATCAACTCGACAATAACATAATACTTTCTTTGAAGAACCAAAAGGAATCGAGAAACATTACCTCTTTATCATGCTCCTCTTTTTCTCTAGGTTGATCATTACATCAAATAAGGGGTGTGGAATTTACATAAAAATCATCATACTCCTCACAGACGACCTAAATTTTCACATTCAAAGGAGTTTTTTTCCAAAATTCACTTGAATTCTTGAGTGCTTTGGCATTTTCGTTTTTTTCCAAAAGTCACTTGACTTCTTGAGTGCTTTGACATTTTCTTTGTTCTTACTACCCTCCTTCCTGTGTTCTAGAGTAGAAAATATGTTATTAGTATTGAGTGCAACACTATTATACGTCCCAACATTTACATTCCGGAAATGCCATAAGGGTGCAAAATTAAGATGAAAGTAACAACAAGCCTCATATGTAAAATCGAAGTCCTCTAAAGAAAAAAACTGGAAACTAGGACAGACTCTGAAGGCCTCAATAAAATTTTAAAGCTTGAAAATGAAAAAATTTAACAGTCGTTAATCCAGCTATCATAATAGCTTGAAAATGAAAAAATTTAACAATCCATAATCCAGCTAGCATAACTCTTATTGATTTGTTGTAAAACTTCTAGGATGAAAAGGAAGCTTAAATGCTTAGCTGCAAGGTTTTTCAAGGTTTTCTCAATCAAATTGATAAAAACAAGGGAACCAAACATGTAGAACACACATGAGATTTATTTTATAATCATGCAATTGACATTAGGTCACTAAGTTTCCAAATAACCCAAATGATATAAATTTAAGGACAATGCCAAAATTTCTAGACAAATAGAAAATATCAATGGAATTTACTTTCACATCCCTCGTCATCTCTACCTCTTCCATTTCTACATTCATCAACGAATTTTTCTGCTCCACTATGTTTGATGTGGTCGTGCAGCTCCGCATACCTAGATATTATAACTTCTTCACTTCCAATACTTCTTTGCTCCCTTTCATATTATACATTGGTTGATGGAAGGAGAAGGATGGAGGACGGAAAGGGCCAAAATGAAAGAATTGAAAGAAAAGGCCATGAACACAACAATAAAAAATAAATAGAAAGGTCTAGTCAAATTTCAAAAGACAACAATATAGAAACCCAAATGATCTTTTGAGAAAATTCAATACAAAAATAATACAAATATGTGAGAAGAATTAACATGATCATACTAATTTCAAAAGGATGAAAATGGTGCAACATTGGATCATCATCATACAACTTCAAATGGGTGAGATGTTGTAAACTTGGTAGAAATTGCATCTATCTTTGCCTTTGCTAGCAAAGAGCCTTCAAAAAAATTCCTTCCATATTTTAAAAATAATAAATCTTAAATCTTGTTCATCGTAGAGATGAACCTATGGATGTTGTAGTTACCAACCATTTCACATGACTGAAAAATACAAGTACCATGAAAGGTAAGGTAGCTATGCCACTATCATTTTCTAGTCCATCACCATTAGTTGAAAAAATCGAATGTTTGTTATATATGCCATCCAAGTGGGAGCCCAATGCACTATCAGCATGCATGGAAACAAAGTGGAACGTGGAAAACTTTCAATGTGTAGCATGAAGCTCTGGACAACTTCAAGTAAATAGCACGTGGAAGAAATAGAAAGTGGCTTCGAAATAAGTGGGTACATGCAATAAACTGAATATACTGCTAAGGTTATGACGCTTCCTATTTTTATTTTCTATTATGTTTTCATTTTCTTAAACCACTTTCACGTTATGCTGTTTACATTTTCATAAACAAATCTCACATTACAATGTTCAAAAAGTATAATTTTTTAACCTGTCTATAGTTAGGCATGCATTTATGTTGGATTTGATTATTAAAAAAAAAAAAAAAAAAACTATTCCAATCTGGTTGAACTCATTTCCTGTGAGAATAAGCTTTAAGGTAATCAATGACTTTTCCTTCACATGTAAAGTGGGCAGGTTACATTTCAGTTTTTTTTAATCATATCGATGTATTAGACTGCCAATTACCAAAAAATCTCATAGGAAAATGTGTGTGTGGATGTATTTCTTGAAAGTTTGCATTAAAAAAAAATTATAACCAGATACATTAATCCTGGAGAATAAACTACATACTACGTGCATTACTCGTTTTGGATAAATGACAATAGAAATTTCTATTAGAATTCCCTACCCACCGTTAAAGCTTGTCCAAGCTTGTGCACATGAATTTTAGTTAAGTACGTCCATTTTCAAGAGCAATAATGGCCTTGGCCACTTACACTAACCCGCCCTACCCACAGAAGCTAGCATTGCTAGCTATTCCAAACTGCACTCCTCTGCAGGTAGCAATGTCAACACAGACTCCTCTGGAGGCGGCAATCTCAACACAGATTGATCTATCAGATTATGAATTTTAAAAGTAGTTGTTAATTAAATACATCCTGAATTAATATTGAAAGCAGGAGCTACAGAAATAGGAACTGTTCAACTAGCCATGCTTTAAATATATATATTGTAGGAACTAAATTTTTCCATGATCTTCGGTTTAACAATGAAACCATTGAGATAGCCAAGCAAAAAACTATTGTAGTCTCGCAATCACTTAAGAGTATTAAACTTACAAATATGTTTATCAGCACCAAAAATGTACATCTCTGCTGTATTATGGCGATGCTGTCACTCAGTCGATTCAGATTTCGATGCTTTTTATCGACCCACCTACGCTAAAGAGTTGATGTTGGTACCAATGCAAGAAGCAACAAGCAAAGGCAGACTACGCCATACAGAACAACCATGTCGCTACCCACATAGAGAAACCATAACACTAGCTTTAAAAGGAGGAGGCAAAAGGACACAGACTAAAAAGAATTGTATCTCATTTACATATCCAATTACCTACGATTACATATACAATTACCTACGATTGACCAGGAGAACCACATCCCATTCATACCAATTGGAACCATGTCGAATCCGATCAGACCCAGTGAACCGTGCCGCACCTTTTACCAACTACACCTACAACGAGATGTTGATGATACCTACTACGAGACGATGATAATGGATCCACCGCAACCTGATCAGACGAACCAACGACTGTCACGCGTTGTTATACCTGAAGGTCCTCCCTACATTCATGGATTTCTTAGGGCTAATTCAATAAGAAGATTCAATAACATGTAGTTTCTCTTGTTTTACAATTAACAAAGTTGAGTCAGACATATCAACATTAAGATCACGAGTTTAAACAAAATCCAGGACTTCGCGGCATTTTCGAGGAAATACATCTATAAATGTTGAATTTGATTCAATACTCAAATTTATTCACCATTACAAATCTAAAACTTGGATTCCCCTTAGCTCCTATAGTAGACGATTGTCAGTAGTATATGTATGGATGAAATATTTCACCTGCAAATGCAAATCAGATAGACATAGTGTTTCGGCTATAACATTCCTTCTCTAATTTTTTAGAAATCACTCATCATCGCGAACCACTTTCTGTTTTTTTCACGGAGAAAAAACAACAGTTTTGCATGAAGAAAAAACGACAGTTTTGCATGAAGAAAAAAACTGTTACATTTATCTAAGATACAGATCCTCTCTGCAAAAAAGTGCAATAGCATCTAAACAGACTTCATAGTTTAGAAAGTATGGATAGAAATAAAAAAAGAGACCCCACCCAGCAATTATGAGCCACATTGATACAAAAAAGGACTGTATATGACAACAAAGAAAACTGGAAGAGATAGTGGCCCCAAAAACATCAGAAGAGGGGAGCATCAAGCAAAAACGAAGTGTTCAGAACTAGACTTAGAACCCTGCATGAGACAATCAAAATGTATATACCTAGGATGTTCTGCTCCTAGAAAATATGGCGGAACGGGAGAGAATGAAAAAGGGTCCAGATAGTGGATATTTTCTCCATCCAATGGCTCAAAGATGGAATATCAAGAGAGTAGCCACCCTGTGCCTGATCGATAGTCACTTTGGAGTCCCCAAAGATGATTATCTCATCCACCGCTAGCCATAAATCACATCTAAGAACTCCCAAGAGGGCAAGAACCTTAGCCCGCTAGTTAGTACCAGAAATCCAGACTAGCAAAAGTGATAATGATGTGTAGGAGATAGGGAGATGATAGCTCTGCACCCACAAACAACCCCCTTAAAAGCACCATCAAACAAACCTCTTGGAAAGCTACATCCCATATCTTTGAAAGTATTGTCACTCTTTTTTCTGCTCGGAGAGAGAGGTCCAATATCCAAGAAATACTCAATGGATCCGAGGGAAGTTTATCTCAGTTTCGGGACAACGCTGTCAAATATGAATGCATTTCAACTTCAACAGATTTCCCAGGAAAAATACAGAGGTATGGCCCTTTCTAATCTGTTGTGTGTGGCCCAAAATTGCAAACATGAAAGGATGGAGGTTCTGTCCACAACGTTGTTAATATTAAGCAAAGAAGTGATCTCCTACCAAACACCAAGGACCCAAGGACATACCAGGAAAATATGCACAACATTATCATTCACTGAGCGACAAAGTGGATAGACTCTAGGGCCCACGAAACCTCTTTTGGTAAGGTTGCCCCACACAAGAATACCATTGTGGACAACAAGCCACTCGAAACATTTTAGCTTCCTCGGAATCTCCCATTTCCACATTCGGGCTAGCCAAAAAGAACAGGGATCAAGCATAGGCTTGTTAGTGATATAATAGTAAGCTTCCTTGGCTGAGATTTCCCTACTCTGAGTTGTACCACCGCAAGTGATTTGGTCCTCTTTGTCAGCAAGAACAATACATGTGTGTATAAGGTTGGTGTGGTAAGAATCCCATTCATGGTGATATTACAACAATATATCCAACTGTGCTGCTTCACTTCAGTAACTAGAGGGGAAAGACTCATTATGCATGTCCCCAAGGTGTGAGAGAGTTGTGATATTTTTGCATGTAGGTGTTGCATGATAGGAAAGGAGAGGGAATTACTTTCATCCAAACCGACCATGTTCTCTAAGCCATTCAATTTTGTTTCCCCTTCCAACTACCCACCTGAGGTTGCTGCAAAGCCAAGGGAAAAATTCCATCATGTTGCGCCAAATATGGGAGGTCGAGCTCTTCCTAGGGGCACCAGCTTTAACCTAATCCTCCAAGAGTGCGTTATTTAAATATTTTTCATGGATTTTGTTTTTCCATATGCCAATACCCACCACTGCCCTCCATAGGTTAGTTGTGAGAAGATCACAATTAAGGGCATATGTGTCCTTAATGCCTCAACCACCATATTCATGCGGTTTACAAATGTAGGCCAATGAGGATAGGTGGAATTAATCCTTGCCTCCAATGCCATCCCAAATGAAGTCAGTAATGATTGAGTTGATTATGTGGATGATAGCCATGGGAAGAAGGAATAAATGCATCTGGTAGACTGGTATACCGTGAAGAACTGCCTTATTCATGATCATTCTCCCACACAAGGAGAGCCACTTGTTTTCCCATGGGGATAATTTTCTTTCAAATTTATCCAAGATCCAATTCCAGTCCCATCTCTTGTATTTTCAAGGCTTCAAGAAAAACCTAAGTATTTGAACCCTTCTGCAAGGGATTTAACATTCATTCCGAGCTGGTCAACTATTCTTTTGATCTCTGGATCCTCCACTTGTTTAGCAGTCAGCTCCGATTTATATTTATTAATGTGCAGCCAAGAGGTTCTGCCAAAATTGTCAAGTATTTGTGAAAAATAGATCCATTAAATCAAATTTGCGTCCCCAATTCCAATGACATCATCCAAAAACATTAAGTGTGATAGGGAAATACTTGTAGATAATATGAGTCCCTTAATACAACCCTTTTCTCTAGCTTATTTGAGTGCCCTACTCAGACCCTCCATCACTAAAATAAAGAGTAAAGGGGATAGTGCACATCCCTACTACAGGCCTTGATGAATTCTAAAAAATTCATAAGGTTGTCCATTAATAAAAAAAACTATGTTTGTAGAGGATACACATGCCATGGTCCATTCCACATGTCTTCTTTGGAACCCGTACCTATGGACAATCATTCCTAGAAACTCCCAGTCCACCCTGTCATATGCCTTGATTAGATCGGTCTTCATGAGACATGCATTGACTCTTTTTGTATGGATGGACTGTATACACTCCTAAATTATTACAACAACATATTCGATTCTTCTTCATACAAGAAATGACAAATTGCTCCAAAGTAGTATGTTTAGACAATATATGTTTAATTCAGTTAGCAATATCTTTGGAGATCATTTTATATACTATATTGCATAATGATATTGGCCGAAAATCTCAGAAAAAATAGGGAGAAGACGATTTTAGAATTAAGGTAAATAAAGTTGCATTTATGGCACCAAAGATTTTTCCTTACAGGTGATATTCCTCCACCATCGCCGTAATATTAGAGCTCATAATTTCAAAAAAGAAGATGAACAACTCCATAGACCATCCATCTGGTCCAGAAATTTTGTCCTTGGCATGCTTACTTAGAACTCCTTTAGTTCTTCGAGAAAGACTGGGGATTCTAAGAGAGCTGAATCAGCCTGTGTGACCATGAAAGGGAATAGATTAGCCAAATCTCATTGATTTCCAAAAATTATTTCCTTTGATGCTTGGTATTTCTTACTAAAATGTTGAACAACCTTCGCTTGAATATCCTTCACAGTTGTGAGGGTCTCATTTTATTGATTCTAAATTTTCTATATGGTATTAATACTTTTTCAGTTCGACGCCACCATGTGGAAGGACTTGGTATTTTTAACCCAAGATTTAATCCATGCCATTATATTTTTTTGTTGCCAATCATCCTCCTGTATTTTAAGAATTTGGTGCTTTCTTCCAACCAGTTCAGAGATATACCTCTTATTTGTCTCTGAAATAAATCTAGCATTTGATGGAGCCATCAAAAGATCTATTTGTGATTCAATCTCATCTAATTCCTTAGTGAACTCCAATTTTTTCTTTTGTATCTATATTTTCACCTCATGTTTGAGCCTACTCAATTTGTGAGTAACCAAGTCTATTTTATGTGTTGCATAGAATTCCACAGGATTTTTCCATGATTTGTAGACCAAATCCACAAAAACCTGGTCTTCCAACCATGTGTAATTAAATTTAAAAGGCAGAGAAATGTGGTCATTTTCTCCACACCATTCAAGGAAAATTGTGTCATGATCAAAGGTGTCCAGGTATGAGTTCCATGTTTTAATATTCTAGAGCCTTTCATAAATGGAAGTGTGGTGTAGAAAGTGATCCAACCTTTTCACAATCCCTTATGTTCTTTTTCTTTCATTCCTCTAATTAGGGCTCAAAGGGAAAGGTTTGATATCTCTGAGTAATTTTTTAGAAAATAACGATGTGAAAATACCAACAAGCAGATATGAGTTGTTGTGCTCTCCCCAGACCTTCTTCGAGCTTAGTGTAAGGTTCAAGTTGCCGACAATGATAAGCCTATGGAGATATAAAATACCATAGTCATCCAACTTTTTCCAAAAGTTATTCCAATTTGAGTATGGGACATAGGTATTAAGGATATGTACCATGTGCATTGAACCTTTGTAGAAACTAGAAAGTACTATCCCTACAAAAACTTTATAGGCTTTAAGGGAGAAAATAATTGGGTTACAGAAACTTGGAAGTCCACCATAGTTTCGCGCAGCACTAATTGCATAGATGGCCCATTTTTGGCATAAATTAAAGAGAAATTTGATGGCCTTGTCCCTCTCAACCATTGTTTCTTGGAGAAGGATTATCGTGGGTCTTTTAGTAAGAATTAAATTATGCAGTGATCATCGATAGGGTACCGAACCCAACCCTGTGATATTATAGGACAAAATTATCATTCGGGATGATCAACCTTGGGAATTTATGCTCTAAGGCCCTGGATGTTAGGAACGTCATTCGATCCTTCCTTGTCTTTAGGACAACTTAGATCAAAAGTTGGGTAGAGAGTTTCTTCCAAGGATTCAACAAACCGATTATTGAGATCAAAAGTATGATCGAAGACAGAGGAGATATTCTTATATTTGAGAGGTTTTTTTTTATTGGATGGGCCAGCCTTTTATTTCTCAGAACTAGAAACCCCTTCACCATAATGGAAAATGGTTCTTTTTATAGTTAAGGGTTCCAGACCCATTGAATCATCATTAAGTATTTTTTCCAGCTATGTGTCTGTAGGAGGAGGAAAAAATGATTCTCCATATCTCAATTTGTGCTGCAGATGAGGAGGGATGAGACGATCTCTCAGATTAATGCTAGCGTCCCTTGTTTAATGATTAAGCCCAACAATAGGGGAGGAGGGTGTTGATCGTGAAGGATTAGATGAAGCATCATTCATACCTTGGACCCTACAATCATGAGGAAAATGTTAGTGTTGGACATTGGGTTCAACACTTCCCGTGTGTTTCGCAACATGGACTAACCGCCTCTTGTGGATCCGAAGTCTGGTGATTGTAGCGTAGACTAACACTTGCTGGTTTTGGTCTAACGACAATCATGATTCCAACAAGTGGTATCAGAGCAATAGATCTCGAGTTCGAAATTCACCCGGATCGCATTGGGGGGGATATTGTTGGACATTGGGTTCAATTCTACCCATGTGTTTCGCGACATGGACTAACCACCTCTCATGGATCCTAACTCTGGCGATTGTAGCAGAGACTAATGCTTGCAGGTTTTGGTCTAACGGAAATAATGATTCCAACAGTTAGCGCTTATTATTATGTAGGATTAGACTCAAATTAGTGTAGTCAGCTTTAGGCTGAGACCCATGTTCAAAGGGCGTGTCCTCTCGAGCAGACATTTCTGGGCCAGATTGTGCTAGAGGATTAACCCAGTGTCCACGTGAAAAATATGGGTTCCTGTTATTCTAGAGGGAAGTGTTTTTCCTACCATATAAATCCCCTCCAAGCCTCCTTTAGCACCCTGAAATCAGATTTCCAACTTCATGGCATCCAATGCACCTGAAGGGGACGCCCAAATAGTCCACCTTTTGTCGGATTGAAAAGGTTGCCTAGAAAAATATCCATAGCTGCATGGACCCCTTTGGAGAAATTAACTTCAATCAAGAACTAATCCACTCCTTTGTCCAATAAACCTATGCCGGCTTCATCCACATAATACAACCTCCCAATATTTTTTTGGTATATTAGATATTGCCTTTTGGGACAAAAAAAAATCAAGTAGGAGCCCTCATAATTTGACCCAAATGTGCTTTCACTTTGATGGGATCAAATCCAATGTACCATTTTTGTAATATTAAGAACCCTATGCCTCTCACCCATGGCCTCATCCTTTGTGGATATAAAATGGACACAAAACCACCCATTTTATAAGATGTTGACCTTCGGACAATATCCAACTATGGATGTCCAGTTTTTCTCAATCCATTCTTTCATTTGGGCCACTGTCATTGTAATGAAATCTCAGCAACCCACCATATCTCTTTCCTTCAACCGAACAACGTTGTCCCAGTAAATATCAATGCCCATGATAAATTTTTCAATTTCCTGTTGAGCTTTGAAAATTTTCTCCTTCCTTCTCCAGGAGCATGGATCGCCTCCATGGTAAGCCTGAGCAAAATGAATGGCTTAATGTTCAATATTCTTGTGTTCAAGGCCCCTATGTTTTTTGCACAGTCGGGATGGTAGCTGGGGTTGTACTTTTAGACATGAATTCTTTTTCAGCAGCTATTGTAATGCCTATTAATGTCTCCATGTCGTCCATTTTTTCATTTATTCATTGAAGGCTTTCCATTTTAGCACAACTAAGCCCAGCAAGACATCCCGGTGTTAGGAATGGCCAGCTAATCCCAGTGGTTAAAAATTATTGTTCTATTTGATAAATCTCTCTATTGGAGGGTTGTGGATCCCAGGGCCTCTTCACATTAATATCATGTCAACCCTTTTTCCCCACTACCCACTGGGCTACAATATATTTTGTCCTCTGAGCAAAATTTGGGTCTTCCAGTGGGCATAGTCAAAGAAGGGTTGGACAAGATAATACTCCGTCGTAAACAGTTCTTGACCCCCTCCGAGCCAAAGATCGTCAAGCGAAGAATATATTTATGAGCCAATTTTATAGTTATAACTAAATTCGAGGTTCGAGAAGTTTGGAGAGGAATTGTTTTTAGTGTGATTTTTTGGAGTTTTTGATTTTGAAATCTGGTGAAAAAATTTAAAATAAAATCTTGATTTATGTTATTTAAACTAGTTTTTTTTTTTAAATTATAATTCAACATCCGATATATATATGGGGGCAAGCCTTAATTATGATGGACGATCCGATACAAAAAGATTGAGAAATCACGTGTTTTTCCTCCACGCATCCTGATTCATAAATGCAGATAATTAAAATTTGTGGTGGGTGACCAATCAGAAGGTTTAGACTAACTCCTACTTCACGTACCATTGCAACATTTGTTGTAATTTATGAAAATTCTAGAACAAACTAGAGAGAATAAAACTCTCTTCTTTCACACAGAGAAATTAAAAACTTTTGCTTGCTGGAGACAGAGTTTCAGCACACAACAATACTTCTATTCATTAACAAAAAAAACTGTTGTTACAATATCTTCCTCTCATAGAGGGATTTACAAAATAGTGACTTCTGCAAGACACGGTGCACAAAAACTTCACTTTCTGTCTCTCTTTTCAAAATAACACTGCTGTGTAAAAAAACTAACTTTTCACACTCTGTTGTGCAATACAAAACAAAGAAACATTACATAGCCTCTCGGGATTTTTCCAAATTATATATATGTTGCAGCATATATTAAAACAAACCTTTTACAAAAATAAAACTATAACATAAAACAAATGGACCTATTTTAAAAGGCTTTCAGGGCCCACTTATAAAAACGCATACACTATATATGTTAAAATATATATATGTCAACTATTTCAAAACCTCATGTCACACGATATAAAAAATAACAAAACTCATTCATCGCGCGATATTAAAACATTTAAACCAAAACAAATACCCCGGACTTCAACAAAACATTTAACCATATCACAATGGAAAAATCGTGTAACAAAACTGGGGTTGCTGACGTCAGGTTATGTGCGAGCAATGGATTATAAAATTGGCCCTACAAATCCATATCATGTCTTCCAGAGGGTCTTGGGTACGGGCTCGAATTGTGAAGCGAGACCGAATCAAATCCTCCCTATAATGACATCGGGTCCGGAAACATCAACCATACAAATGGACCATCGTAAATCTTCAGATTCTGATTTGAGAACAGATGCGCGATGAGTTTATAAAATCAATTGCATAACTCTCATTGGGTTCAGACTTCACATATTTCAATCGGGCCAAAAACAAAAAAATTCCGATGTGATGATCGCATCGGAACCTCCAATCATCAACAAGACACTCTAATCATGCAAAACAATTTTGTCGATTGCGATTAAAAAAAAAACTTGTGGGGACCACTGGGTTTTCAAATAAAATGCTTCCACGTGTGCTAAAATCAAAATAAAACAATAGACTGATGTTTTCTATTTTAATTCTCTGTTTCCTCTGTTTAAACAAAAGCTCCATTTCCAAATAAAATGACTGCACCAAAACAGAACGAAAACCCCTGTTTTGAAATACAGAGCTGTGTACTCTATTTTTCTATTCAACGAACTTGATTGTTCACTGCATTAGGCAAGTGGCTGGAATACACAGACCCTGGAGATAAAAATGGAATGAAACTCTAAATAGGGATAGTTGAAAGTAACATTTCAACACTCCCCCTTACTTTCAACTGTTAGGTTAACAGTCATACCCAGGCATTTTCTCAAAAAATCAAAACTCTTCTGCCCCAATGGGTTGGTCACAATGTCTGCAAACTGCTCCTAAGTTCTGCAGTGTTCTAAAGCAATCTCTGCATTGTTCACTAGATCCCTGATGTAGTGAAACTTTGTGTCAATGTGTTTCGTTCTATTGTGAAACAAAGAATTCTTGGATAATGCAATAGCTGAGCTATTGTCACAATAAATCCCTGTACCTTTTGCCTGCTCTTGGCATAAAATTCTTAGCATCCTCCTCATCCAAATTTCTTGACATGCTGCTGCTGTAGCTTCCACATATTCTGCCTCTATTGTAGACAATGCTACAATAGGCTCTTTTTAGAAGCCCATGAAATGGCTCCTGAACCCATGTGAAAAAAATAACCGGAAGTGCTTTTCCAATCACCTACACTTCCAGCCCAATCACTGTCAGTGTATCCAATTAAATCTGAACATTCTGAAGCAGTATATAAAATGCCATACTTTTTGATTCCTTTAACATACCTCAGAATCCTCTTTGATGCCTGCCAATGTGCTTCTTTTGGCCTCTCCATGAATCTGGAAATCAAACTTACAACATGCATAATATCCGGCGTAGTTGCAGTCAAATACATGAGGCTGCCAACTATGCTCTTGTACAAACTAGGATCAATATCCTTGCTAATGTCCTCTCTGCTAAGTTTTAATCCCATCACTATGTGAGTGATTGCTGGTTTGCTCTCCTGCATATTAAATCTATCCAACACTTCATTAACATATTTTTCCTATGAGTAAAAATCCCATTTTCACTTTGTTCTACTTCTATTCCTAAGAAGTACTTCAGCAAACCCATGTCAGTGATTTCAAATTATTCTTTCATGACTATTTTAAAATTTTCAATAAGGTAATCGTCATTACCTGTGAAAATAACATCATCAACATATAACACAACAATTAGCATTTTACCATATTTTTCTTTGATGTATAGGGTGGGTTCCCCCTCACACTTTTCAAATCCATTTTCCAGTAGATAGGAATCTATCCTACTGTACCACGCTCTTGGTGATTGCTTTAGCCCATAAAGAGCTTTCTTCAATTTGCACACTTTGTGCTCTTGGCCTTTCTTTTCATAGCCTAGAGGTTGTTCAATGTAAACCTCTTCCATTAACACTCGATTTAGGAATGCTCACTTCACGTCCATTTGGTAAACTTTCCACTTGTTTTGTGCTGCTATGGACAACACTGCTCTCACGGTTTCCATTCTAGCAATCGGTGCGAAATTTTCCTCATAGTCTATCCCATGCTTCTGCTTATACCCTTTAAAAACAAGTCCGTCCTTGTGTCTTTCTATTTTTCCTTCAGCATGACTCTTGGTCTTGTAGACCCATTTAACTCCAATGACATATTTACCTTTTTGGAGTTCAACCAAATTCCATGTCTTGTTTCTTTCTATGGCATTAATTTCCCCATTCATAGCTTCTATCCATTTCCTATCTTTAATAGCTTCCTCAAAATGAATAGGGTCATCAACATGAAAATATAAAGCAAACAAAGAATTCATACCTTCATTTGCTGCCTCTTGTTCATAAATGTCATTTAAATTTCTGAACTTCTTACCTCTTTCATTAGGTGTACAAGTGCTTGAAGTAGCACTCGAATCTCCTCCTTGTGGTGTGCTTGGAGAAGCACTTTCACTTCTCCTCAAGGGTGTGCTTTTCTGCCCTTGTGTTGGTGCTGCTGTTGGGGGATGTATTTCAGCCAAATCATCATCATTTTCATCATGAGATAAACAGTGTTTAAAATTCATTATTTTCTCTATGCTTCCATCCCAAGCTTCCTCCTCAATAAACTAAACATCTCTGTTCAGAATAAACTTCTTAGTGGATGGGTTGTACAGCCTGTAAGCTTTGGATTCCTCACTGTATCCAATGAAAATACATTTCTCCCCCTTGTTGTCCAACTTCTTCCTTAGCTGATCTGGAATGTGTGCACAAGCCACACATCCAAAAACTTTGATGTGTGTGACACCTTGCTTTGTGCCACTCCGTGCCTCTTCCGACACTTTGTTCATGACTGCTTTTGTAGGGCATCTATTCAAGATGTACGCTGCACAATGTACAACCTCATCCCAATAATCATTAGGCAAATTCTTTTCCTTTAACATACTCCTTACCATATCCATGATTGTTCTATTCTTCCTTTCAACAACTCCATTTTGCTGCAGAGTATATCTAGTTGTAAATTATTTATGAATCCCATTTTCTATACAAAAACGTAGAAAATATTTAGAGATATACTCACCTCCTCTATCAGTCCTTAGGACTTTGATATGCAACCCACTTTGCTTCTATACAAGTGCTTTGAAATTGTAGAATATTTCAAACACTTCACTTTTGTTTTTCAAAAAGTAAACCCAAGTTTTTCTTGTAAAATCATCTATGAATGTTAACATATAGTGGCTGCTAGCTAGTGATGGAGTTTGCATCGGTCCACATAAATCTGAGTGGACAATATCTAAGGGTGCTTTTGCCCTTATGCTTTTCCCGGAAGGAAAAATTTCTCTGTGTTGTTTCCCCAAGATACAACCTTCACAAAGGTTGTCCAGTTTCTCTATCAATGGTAAACCTCTTACCATTCCTTTTATGTTCAACAAGTTAAGACCTCCAAAGTTGATATGTCCAAATATCAAGTGCCACAACCAATTTTCATCTTTTGGTTCGCTTTGGAAAGCCTCTTGTGTCACTGCTGCTATTTCTTCTCCATTTTTCAAATCTGCTCTCATCTTGAGAGGGAACATCCTGTTCCTTGTCATCTTCACTTCAGCAATACATTGTTTGCTGGGTAGTTTATCCATGATGGTGCATACATCATCCTCAAAGAAAACATTGTACCCCTTTTGAACAAGCTGTCCAATACTTAAGAGGTTACATTTCATTCCAGGAACATAATAAACATCTGCTATGGATTTATTTTCTCCTTTTCTTGTTAAGACATTTACATCTCCTTTTCCCATAACAAAAACTTTACTATCAGTCCCTAGTGTGACTTGTGACTTCACACTCTAATCTAGCATAGAAAACGTGGCTATGTTTCCTATCATATGGTTACTGCAACCGGAGTCTAGAAACCATAAATCGTCACTCTTTTCCTTAGCCATATTACAAGCTAAAAACAATTTATCTTGGCTGATATTTTCTCTAGTGAGATTTTCATTTGTTCTATTACTCATATCATGCTGCTTCTTCCTACATTCATTTGCATAATGTCCATATTTTTTACAATAGTGACATTGGACATTGGGTTTATCATACCTTTTTCCTTGAGCATGTTGCTGACCACTTTGCTGGTTGTTGCCTTGGCCTTAATTCTGATTTGGATTGCTGGCCCTTCCTTGAGCATTTGCTGGACTGTTTCTTTCACCTCTGTTTTGGCTTTTACCTCTTCCTCTCTTGTTTCCTCTGCCTTGCCCTCTTCCTCTTCCAAAGGACATCTGGGTCTTAAAGGCATGCTCTAGAGATGAGTTTTCATTTCTACCCAATCTCTGCTCATGTGTCATCAATGATGCATGTAGCTCATCAACTGAAAAGTTTGTGAGATCCTTGATCTCTTCTATGGTGGTGACAATCACATCAAACCTTGAGGGTAGGCTCCTCAAGAGTTTCTCCACAATCCTCCTTTCTTCAAGAGTATCTCCATGAGACCTTATCTATGTGACCATTCCAATCACATTTGTGAAGAATGAGTCAATATTATCTGAATCCTTCATGTAGAGAGTCTCAAAATCTCTCCTCAGCAAATGTAGTTTTTCCGTCTTCACTTTCTCCATGCCTTGATAGGCTGTCTTGAGAGTTTTCCATGCTTCTTTGGATCTCTTGGCCGCTGCTATCCTTGGAAACACACTCTCATGCACTGCTTGATACAAAAAGTAGAGGGCTCTAGAATCCTTCTTCTTATTGCTCTTCAGCAATTCCTTCTCTGCTTGAGTTAAATAATCAAACTCATTTTCATCTACTGGCTCTTCAAAGCCATCCTCAACAAGTTCCCATGTGTCTTGGGAAGAAAATAGGGTGCTCATGGTTATTGCCTAGTAGTCATAGTTTTTCCCATTAAATTGTGGGAGCTGAGTATTACCAATAGCCATGCTAGTGCTGGCTCCATCCATTCTTGCACTCTTAACTATGCTTCAAAATAGTTCACTGTGTTTTTTAAAATATACTGATTGTCTTCAACAGTAACACAAAAATATGACTTGAGAAATACCTTGGATTCTTCTTGACTGAGTCTTCACTCTGCTGGAGAAGATGCTACAACAAGAAATCCTTCCTTCAGCTTCTTTGACACATTCGAAGAGCTTGGACTAGCTCTGATACCATGTTGCAATTTATGAAAATTCTAGAACAAACTAGAGAGAATAAAACTCTCTTCTTTAAAACAGAGAAATTAAAAACTTTTGCTTACTGGAGACAGAGTTTCAGCACACAAAAATACTTCTATTCATTAAAAAAAAAATTGTTGTTACAATATCTTCCTCTCACAAAGGGATTTACAAAATAGTGGCTGCTACAAGACACAGTGCACAACAACTTCACTCTCTGTCTCTCTGTTCAAAATAACACTGCTATGTAAAAAAACTAACTTTTCTCACTATGCTATGCAATACAAAAAAAAGAAACATTACATAGCCTCTCGGGCTTTTTCCAAAGTATATATATGTCGCAGCATATATTAAAACAAACCTTTTACAAAAATAAAACTATAACATAAAAAAATGAACCTATTTTAAAAGGCTTTCGAGGCCCACTTATAAAAATGCATACACTATATATGTTAAAACATATATATGTAAACTATTTCAAAACCTTATGTCGCACGATATAAAACATAACAAAACTCATTCATTGCGCGATATTAAAACATTTAAACCAAAACAAATACCCTAGACTTCAACAAAACATTTAGCCATATCACAATGGAAAAATCACGTAACAAAACTGGGGTTGCTGACGTCAGGTTATGTGCGAGCGATGGATTATAAATGGTCTGGAATTATAAACCCATAACAGTCCTGAGGTCCGTACTGCTCGACTCAGCATCACGAAACCGAATCAAATCCGCTCTATAATGACATCGGGTCCAGAAACATCTAACCATACAAATGGACCATCAGAAATATCCTGTATTGCGATCAATATAGCTGGATGAGGGACCACTAATCAACTCAATTACATAACTCTCATCGGGTCCGAACTTCACATATTTCAATCGGGCCAAAAGCAAAAAACTTCCGATGCAATGATCGCATCGGAACCTCCAATCATCAACAAGACACTCCAATCGCGCAAAACAATTTTTCCGATTGCGATTAAAAAAAAACTTGTGGGGACCACTGGGTTTTCAAATAAAACTCTTCCGAATGTGGTAAAATCAAAATAAAACAACAAAATGTTGTTTTCTATTTTAATGCTTTGTTTCCTCTATTTAAACTAAAGCTCTGTTTCCAAATAAAATGACTACGCCGAAATAGAACGAAAACCCTTGTTTTGAAATATAGAGATGTGTACTCTGTTTTTCTATTCAATGAACTTGATTTTTCACTGCATTTGGCAAGCGGCTGGAGTACGCAGACCCTGGAGATAAAAATGGAAAGCGGCTCTGCATAGGGACAGTTGAAGGTAACATTTCAACAACATTCCCTATATTCTTACTAGAGTGCTCGTCGAATCCCCGATCGAAACCTGTTGGGTAGTTGATTAACATACAGAGGCATGGGATAGTTCAGCAATATGCCTTCCCAGATTTTTAAGCCCCTGAGTATTCAGACAATAACCCTCACACTGATTCATGCACAGCTAGCACAACACCAACAACATCTGAACCATCACAAGCTGCAAATTATTGTACAACAACCATTGATCCATTTAACATTGTCTCAATGACTCTATTTGGTGCTTGTATTAACTTCGACCTGATTTCTAGCTACCACCGTATTTGCAGATTTCTTAAATGAAAAAATAATTTGGATCTACACAGATACCTCTTGAATTTTATAAAACCATAAAAAAACATTTATGTTTTCTTTCCAGTTCATAGGAAGTTTCCTTGGCTCCCCCACCTTGTCTAGTCACAGTCTTTTGTTCCATCATACATTCCTATTATATATTTACTTGCGACAACTAAAATGAATGAATCAAAATTAAAATTGATTTAATGTTATTTGATATTATGTTAGTCGAGTGGAAGTAGTAGGGCTAAAACATTCGACCCCAAAGTATTTATAAATTTATGTAATTCCCTTTTTTATTTTAAAATGTAAAATCATTCTTAACTTTAAATTTTTAAGTCACATGTTTTTTTAGATGATAAACCAACCTAAATTATTATAAAGTTATGTAACTTTTTTTTTTTTAAATTTAAATTATTCTTTTAATTTCCATTTTTTTAAATAACTGGTTTGTAATTTGTTATTTTTTAAATTTCTTTAACATCAAAAATTTTATCTATTAAATAATTATCTTACAAGTATTTCTCTAAATCCCGTGATAAATTGGTCACACAAATATGTAAAAAAAACATCTTTCCAACATTGGTTGGGAAATTAATTCCAAAAACCAATAATTATTGGCCACCATAGTTCTACGCATATGGAGGTAATGGCACCAATATGCGAGAATAAATTCTAGCATGCTGGGGTTTACTATGGTTTGCATCACAACTTGGTGTCGAACGTGTGTGGGTCTATGGTGATTCAAAAGTTTTAATATAAAACTTCAACAAGGGTACAAGCTTAAATCTTGGAAATTTGGGGTCTTGGATGGGTAGGACCTCCTTGCTCCGCAAGATGTTCATCGATTTACACTTTAATCACATTTATAGGGAAAAAAATGGAGTTGCTGACTGTTTATTGAAGAATGGCTTGCAGGGGGTTTTTGGGAAAATGAAATATGAGCTGTCTGATCCGGAAGGGAGGAGAACAACAGGGACAGTAAACTTTCTCTAATAAGATTTTTGCTACAGGTTTACTTTGTCAATGTCTTTTAGTATTTTGTACTTTTTTATGAGTTTCTATGTTTTAACATGTGCCATTGAGGGTGATTACATGGTGATTTGCTGGAAAAGGAAGTCTTCCTGTGGGGGTTTCCAGCTGTTTTATTTTTGGGTTTTTAATGAACAGAGTAACATGTTTACAGATGGATTTTCTGGAGCTTTCCTCTTTAAGGTTCCAGACCTCTGTTTATTTTTATTATGTATAATTTGGTTTTTTCTAAACATACGATAACTCTGTAAGATCGGACAGTGAAGAATCTTGTAACTTGAGTAATGTTGTATGAATGGTTTTTTGAACACCTATTGAACTAGTACATAATATATAACCAGAGTTTTTTTTTTTCTGTTTGAAAAAAAATATGCACGTTAAAAAATGCCAAAATTAAATTTAATAGCATATGCACGTTAGAAAGGCCAAAATAGAAGTTATTTTCAATACCTACATCAGAAACATAAACTTTTAATTTCTTGGCATTGCTGCACTGATGATTTATCCAATTAAATTCATCCAAAATCGATGATTATTTGCATGTTGAAAGCGAGTAAAATGTACAATTGTAATGCTTTTTTTTTTTGGAAAACCAAAGAGATATTTTTGTATGCTATCAAGAAGGGAAATGAGCATGTTGCTGGAAACATTTAAGAATCTAAGCTTGAAGACCCTTCCGATGGAACCAGGAGGATATTTGAGGTGATTGCAACTAACATCTAGACTTCTGAGATTCAAAAGGCTAATCACACATTTAGGGAAACACTACAATCAATTGGGCACTATAAAAAGAAACAATTTATTCACTTTTTTCCTTTGGAAAGTACCGAACATGGAGAAACGAATTGAAAAATTTACCTCTAATTTGTTATTTGAGAGATCCAACTTTAAAAGGGTAGAAGCTTATATGACTGACTACTGAGTTGGTTAACTTCCCAGTACGATTCTAAAAGGATAATGGTCTAAGAGTTTGTAACATCCTTGGTTAAAAATCATGTAAAAGTATATATAGAAGATCAAGGCCATGAGACACATATTCCAAGTTTAATGTTGGGAAAAAACATCCTAGTTGGTGTTCATTTGGTTTATTATGGCTAAAAGAAACTAGCAAAGGCAATGGAAAATGCTTTGGAAAGGCATGAGGCATTAATTTGCATTTTATTTATGAAAATAATGAAAATTAGGAGAAAAGGAAGGTGAAAGGTCACGGGTTGCAGGCAAGGAGTAAATTGAAGGAAACTAATGGAAAATGAGAAAATAGAGGTCTCTTTGATAAAAATTCTTATAAGGATTAGTTAGAAAACATTTGGCTCAATCTTTTGGTCAGTATTGTTTTGGATCTCTCATTATTCTCTCTCTTTTATACTCTTGGATATTTACAATTATTCGAGCACTCTTGGAGAGTGTGGAATGCTTGGAGAATTGGAGCAAGAAGAAAAATGTGGAATAATTGGAGAATTGGAGAAAGAAGGAAAATGTAGAGAAGGAAAGTGCAAGAGGACATCAGGATCAAAAACTACAACAGATTTTCTTTGCAGGTACTGAGTTGCATGCATGTTTTCCTCACTAGTTTTGGCATGCATGGCATATGCATGTGGTAGGCTTTGTCATTATAATTCATTGGCATGGAATATTTCCTTAATTTACAGTTGATTTTCCTAGCCTTGTGATTTATTGGATAGCCATGGTGTTATGGGTTCATTTTTTTATTTTATTTTTCTGGTTGGTCCTCATTTGGTTTTAGATATGGATTGAGTTATTAGTTCCTCGAGCCTTGGTTCGAAAAATTCTTTGGATCCCTGTAACAAATTGGGATGAGTTACTAGTCATAGAGCCTTGGTTGTAAAAATGCCCTAGAGCCCTTCATGGGTTGAGTTATTAGTCTTGGAGATTTGGTTGGACAAACACTCTAGACCCCCGGAACAACTATGGATTGATTTACTAGTCCTGGAGCCTTGGTTGGAACAAATGCTCTAGAGAGTTGGACATCTTGGGTGGAGACAAATTTGGTGAAGGTTATGATTTCCAACGGTGAGGTGGAAGCACTAGTTGTGGTTTGGCCTCTAGAATCCCTAGTGTTATCAGCCTATTTCACCCCTTGGATTAGTGACCCCTAGTCCTCATGGTTATTTAACTTTTTCCAGTCATGGGACCTATTTTTCTCTAGTTCGGTCCTTGGACACATGCATGGTAGCCTTTGGGAGCATCCATAGCCTTTACGATGCTCCCAGTCCTTCCTTATGGTAGCGTCCAGGGACTAGTTCACCCCTTTCTGTGCCAGCGTCCAGGGATGACTTCCAGAGTGCCTTAGTCCCTAGGATACCAGTGCGATTTTTCACCTATTCAATTTGGCCAAGACTTAACAGTTAGAAGTTTCTATGACTTCTTGTTGTCCTCAACGTCTACATACATCCTCTCGGACCTCTCTTTTTCCTATTTATACTGGATGATTTGAGAGGGTCATATGAGTTTTGGAGAACGGAGAGAGTGTCGAAGATCCAGGGAGTTTTGGGTAGCCATCTTGAATCTATGCTACTATCTTTCCATTTGTGAGAGAGCTTGTGAGTTCCTTGCCACTTGTATGTTTCTCTTCATGCTTATTTCTTAGATATAGTGGGGAAACGTTGTTGTATCGTGGAGAGGAAGCTTTGAGGTGAAGGTATAAGAATTGTAATTTGTTTTTCATGATTAATGAAAAAAATTCTTCGTTCCCTACATGAATTTGTATTCAACAAGTTATATGTTTATATTATCAATTTTGATCTAAATATATTTCGAGGAATATCACATATTGTCTTTGTTTTGTTGTGATTGTGTGTAGGGATAGAAATCAGGTGCAGACATGGTGGATCACTCGTGTGTATCTCATTTCCTTATAATGTAGAACCAACAATTTGTTACATCACTAATCATTTGGGATCAAGGCTTTCTTATTTTTCTACTGGTTTTGATTTTCATTTGGATGCAAGGTTGGTTAGGGGATTCTACTTCCTATGACCCATTTAGCCAACTCCACAATCCATTCTTATCTTTTCTAGATTTATCGAATTTGGAAAAGTTGACTGATGACCCCATCCGTCATGATCCCTGGTGGCCACCGACGCCCGCTAAATTTTCATTCGAGATTCCAAAGTTTGAAGGAAATCATGGGGAGAATCCGTCCACCCATAGTACCACCTATTACTTGTGGTGTTATTCTAATTATTTGGTGAATGATTATATTAAAATTCACTTTTTCCAATGTACATTAACTGGGGATGCCACAAAGGGTTATATCGAGTTAGATACTGCATCCTACAATGAATTTTTCTCCCTAGCTCAAACCTTTTTGACACACTTCCAATTTCCTACTTGGTATGATATCAACTCTAAACTCTTGTCCAAATTCAAACAAGATGATGCCAAGTTAGTTTCTGATCACATTCATGAGTGGCATCATCGCAAGAGGTTAGTGAGAACCAAGTTACCTCATGAAATTTTACGTAAATGGTTCATTCATTGTCTCCGACCTCAAATTTCTAAGGACATGTATATGTTTAGAGATGTTACTAAGGAACAAGCCATTTTAGTTTCCCAACAATTGGATCTTATCTAGTCACAGTCGGGTACGTTATATGAAATTTTTCCTAATGCCCCTGGGCCTTCTATTGACCCTCCCAAACATGTTCCTCACCCACATGTCAATGACGTGATCGGGTATGCTTCTAATTCCACGAGACAAATTGTTTCTCAAGCCCCATAAAGTGCGTCTAGATTTGGTAAAACAACCCCTCCTGAGTAGTCCAACGATGTTATCGCATTGAATTCCACTCAACTGAAGAAAAAGCAACAATCAAGTGGTAAAAATAATAATAAATAAAAAAAACAATCAAAATTATTAAGAGTCCCAATCCAACCCTCAGAATCAAGGAGGGGGTACCAATGAACGTCGTCACAAAGTCAATTTCCCCTATAAAATTTATCAATGCGATCACCTTACTCATGAGTACCCTCGAATGGATGAAGTCCATAGGCTTATTTCATGATCTAAAATTACTGTATTATTTTTTTGTGCTAAGTGTATTTTCAGTTTATAAACATGTGCATATTTGTTTCATTAGTTTGCTTAAGGATTGAGGATTTTAACCATGAATTGTAGATTATTTTAGTGAATTAGAAGAATGAAACAAGCTTAAAAAACAATAAAAAACAATGTAAAATATAGAAATAAGTCACCAGACATAATTTACATAGCAGGCATGATGAAGCAGTTCACCCCTCCTGGGCTACATCTGCTGGTCCTACACCCAATGGCATGTCCATATTTCATTATTCTCAAACTTTTGTAAATAAATGTAGTAATAGGCCTCTAATGGTTGTTTTATTTGCACCCAATGGATCCATAATGCTACAATTATTCAAAAATGACTCTTCATTCACTTTGAATGGGCGAAAATTTAGTCTCCTACTCTTTTGCCTAGTTACACCTAGAAAAAATCCACTAAAAGTGGAGGACTCCACTTATCTGGAGTTAAAATAGTGATTTATGCCTTTCTAGGTGCACTGCCAAACCTTTGCTAAAAATAATGTAGCATTAACTGTGTGGTTAGGGTGGCCACATGCCAACCCCAATCCCACGGTTACCGTGATAGATGGAGGAACTCATGGCTTAAACTGTTGGTTGAAGTGGATTGAACCAGGGTTAATGGAGACCGTTGGATAAACTACACAAAGTTAATGTTTAATGTTATGTCATGTGACAAGGGTTGAAACCATTGGTGGAGACTATCAGAGGCTACATTTTTATGTCGGAGTTACGTTGCAATGTGACCATATACCGTGGAACTACTAGTGAGTTGGGACCGATGGCAGTTCCCAACCCCCACATTCAAATCTATGAAACCATAACATTAACACGATGCCTATGCAGGTTAAGAAACAATATGCAAAGCAGGTGGTTAAGTTGTGTGCATGGTGGGCAGGAGGTTCCCCAGTCAATTCTTGCAGACTCCGAAAAATTTTACAATGCGGTTCAGGGGCCATGTGGTGGCCTTCGGGATAGCCACATGGCAGCCTCTGATTGGCTCTCCCCACTGTACCTTAAAAAAGAAAATGGACATTTTTCCTCCATTGATTGGCTTAGAGAAAAGGAATATTCTTCAAAATATTCTTTTTTACTAACTGCACATCCACCCTGCTAACTCTACATCTAGTCAAACCTATCGCAAAGTTTACATGTTTGGCATTTTGATCAGAATGTGATATCTCCCTCATACAACATCGGTTTTTCGAACCGTTCTCGACGCTGAAATCAGGAAGACAAGATCTACGAAAACATCCTAGTTTCAACCCAATCCTAAAACTTTGAATTTTGAGCAAAATTTATGAACTCCTAATCACTCCTCCCCATTGGGAAGCTTTTGGACCCCAAAAGACTTGATTAACTATTCAGTAGATGAGGGCACAACTCCCTCACCTTTCCGACCTCCATCCAATTTTCTTTGCTTGGTTTAGTGCCTTTGAGCCCAACTCTAAGGTAGTCAACACTTCCCCTCTTGGATGCTCTTGTCCTCTTGTCAAGAATTGTATCTTCTTTGAGCTCATCCAGAAATTATGGTGAGAAATATTCAATAGAAGGTAGCTGAACATCACTTCCTTGATCATCGATTAAAGGTGGCTCATACAAACGTAATTTTTCAACAGTAACAACTGAATACATTTGCCTATAAGAAGGCAAGTAAAGTTGAAATGTATTGTTACCAACTTTCTTTATGACCTTGAATGGACCATATCGAATGGGTTTGAGCTTTTTACCTTCCCCTTGCATCCTTTCTTTGCTAATGTGCGACCATACCTCATCTCCCTCTTGAAACTTGTGATCAACTCTATGTTTGTCAAGCCTTTCTTTGTATTTGCTTTGAATTTTCTCAAGTTTTTCTTGAACTTGTTGATGTATAATTTGAATTTTCTCAACAAAATTTCGAGCCTTGTCAATATCACTATAGCCATCTATTGCAACATCCTTCCTAAATATGAAGTCTAATGGAGATTTTGGCAAATACCCAAAGAATACTTCAAAAGGTGATGTTTGAGTTGAAGAGTGCTTTTCTTGGTTGTAAGCGTGATGAATGTAATGCAATTGCTCACCCCACAACTTAGGATGTTTGCTGCAATATCCTCTCAATAGATGCACAACGGCTCTATTCACCACCTCGGTTTGTCCATTTTTTTGTGGATGAAAAGAAGTACTCTTTTTCAACTTTGTGTCCATCATTATCCATAGATTTGGCCAAAAATTCTCAATGAATTTAGAATCCTTGTCACTAACAACAGAAGTTCGCAATCCCAAATGAACCCAAACATGTTGAAAATAAAGTCCAGTAGTTTGTTCATCAGTAATGGTTTTCTTACATGGCATAAGTATACACATTTTACTGAATCTATCCACAACTACATAAAGATAATCATGCTGCTTTTTTGACATAGGTAGACCTCCAACAAAGTTCATGGAGACACTCTCCCATGGCCTTGATGGTACCGGTAGTGGCATGTACAACCCAAGATTCCTATTACTGGGCTTACTTTTTGCACACATAGAACAACTTCTTATAAAATGTGACACACTATTTATCATGCGAGGCCAATAGAAATACCTCTATAGATGCGCCATTGTTTTGCTTACCCCAAAGTGTCCAAAAATAAGAGATGAATGAGCTTCTTTGATGAAAGTTAGCCTCTCTCCTTGTGGTATACCCAACTTTCCCAAATGAAACAACCAATTATTATGCATGTGATAATATCTTTCTTCAACTTGATTCCCTTCACTCAAACTAGCATATACATCTTGAAAATCAATGCCATGTGCATATTGTTCTATGTAACTCTCATGTACAACAGAATCATTTTTGAGTAAAGTAGATGCACTAATGATTGGTCTTGAAAGCATATCAGCATATTTATTGAAAATACCTTTCTTTTACCTTATAACCAAGTGAAACTGTTGAAGAAATCCCATCCACCTGAAATGTCTTGATTGTTGCAATTTTTTTGTGACTGCAAGTACTGTAATGGTTGGTGATCGGTATGCACAATAGTCTCTTTACCCATTAAGTAGTGTTTCCAATTCTTGACACTTTGTACCAATGCATATAGTTCTTTGTCATATGTAGGATAATTTTTCACAACACCATTAAATGTTTCAAAATGAGAAGATATAGGCTTACCATGCTGCAAAAGTACTGCGCCCATGGCATAATCACTAGCATCAGTTTGAATCTCGAATGGATGTCTCAAATTTGGTAATGCAAGGACTAGAGCTAAACTGATCTTGTCTTTTAAAGATTCAAAAAATTGTTTTTGTTTGCCTCCCCATTGGAAGCCTTTCTTCACACTTTCCACTGCATGCATAGGAGCTGCGATGGAAGAAAAGTTAGCAATAAACTTTCTCCAATATTGAATTGTACCTAAGAAACTTCTTACCTCGGTTACTGTTTTGGGTGTGGGCCAATTCACAATGGCTTCCACTTTAGAAAGATCAATTCTCAACTCTCCTCCTCCTACAATATGTCCCAAATATACCAAAGAAGTCTTTCCGAACTCACACTTTGACATCTTAAGAAACAATTTCTCTTTCTTCAAAATATCAAGCACTCTATTCACATGCAAGACATGTTTTTCTCTTTTTGGCTGAAAATAAATATGTCATATAAGTACACAATCAAAAAGTCATCAAGGAATGGACACAACACACTATTCATAACACGCATGAAATTTTCTGGTACATTACACAAACCAAATGGCATAACTAGCCACTCAAAGAGTCCTTGTTTGGTTCTGAATCCAGTTTTCCATATATCACTTTCTACAATTCTTACTTGATGATATCCACTTCATAAATCTAACTTAGTGAAAAACTTTGCTTCATTCAGCTAATCAAGCAAATCATCTATCCTTGGGAGTGGGTAACGATTCTTTACCGTAATCTTGTTCAAATCTCCGAAGTCTACACATATGCGCCAAGTCCCGTATTTATTTGGTATCAAGACTATGGGTGAATCGCATGGCAAGGTGCTTGGCCTTATGATTCCTTTGGCCAAAATCTCTTTGATTTGCCTCTTTATTTCAACATTCTCCATTATCAACATGCGATACATACCGAATTTTTGAAGAAGACAATCTTGTTGCAACTGAATCTCATGTTGAATCTGTCTTTTTGGAGACAATCCCGTTGGCTCCTGAAAAATATCATGATGTGAATTAACTACATCATATAAATATGATTTCAAGTTAGGATCACATCCCTCAAATGATTCATGCTTAATATCAGCTTTAGGCTTAATCATAAGAAGAACAAACTTCTTACTTGATTTTACCAACCTCTTTACCTGTCCAACATTTACCATAGCTTATTTGTCTTCTTGCAAAGTGCTCTAACAATGTACTCCTTACCATCTTTGAATAAATGATACTTGTTCTCATGGAAATGGAAGATCCTTTTCCTGTCATACAAGTAAGGACTCCCCAAAATAATCCCTATTATGTCAAGAGGAACCACATCTAATTCAACTGTGTGAATAAAATTTGCTGTTTTTGGAAACCGCAATATGCATTTCTTTGAAACCTGTAAATTTCATCCTTACAAATCCTACCCAATGGATATGGTTTTGGATGTGGTATGGTATCAAGGTTAATTTTCTTGACCAAGTCTTCAGAGATTAAGTTTATTTGTGACCCACTATCAAACAATGTGTCAATCTTGGTATGTTTGGATATGACCCTCACATGAAACAATTCAATTCTTTCTTCTTCATTTGGAGCATGTAGGTGACAGTTTGATGTACTAGTACTGGGTTTAGTTTCAATTTCTTTTCCCTTCATGTTCTTCAATTCCATGGTTGTAATATTAGATTCATCACCTGAATCATATCCTAAATCATGCTGAGTTGTAGCTGCAGTTTTCTGTTTCCCTTTGTTATTGGGTTTCTTTGGCCTCATTTTAGGATGTAATTTTCAACAATGAGTTTCATCATGGCCTTCCTTTGAACAATGTTTAAAAACCACTTTTTCTCCCTGTTTCTTAACAGATGCATTCTTTTTGATTTTATCTTTTGAGGTCTTCTCTTTGTTTTTACCTTTAAAAGGTTTCTTTCTACCCTCTTTAGAAATGTTCTTCCCTCTAGCTTCTAGATGTGTGGCCTGAACACATAATTCATCTAGACTGGTAGGGTTAAACATGAGAATTGTATGTTTTAGATAGCTATGTAAGCCTCCTATGTACTTGAGAAAAGTATCTTGGCTCTGAAAATCTACCCCTAATAAGAGAGCTCTTCTCCTAAATTATTAGGTGTATTCTTACACATTTTGTCCCTTCAATTGCCTAAATTTTTTCCAGTTCATTATAGATTTCTGCATATGAGCTAGTGGATAAAACTATTATTTTATAGCAGTAATGAAATCTGACCATTATAGAATAATCTTACTATGTTTCTTGATCTCCTCCTTTGTCTTGGCTTCCCACCAAACAAGTGCTGCAAAGTTCCTTTCTCAATGAAGCTAATTGGATTTTGGTATCATCATTTGAAGGTTATGGATTCTCAAATATACCTCCAATTGCCTAATCCAATTATCAAGATTTTCTACATTGACTTCACCATTAAAAATTGGCAATTCAAACTTAACATCACGTTTTAAAAAAATGACTTTTACCAGTGTTATTTGACTTCTGTGGCTGATGTATTGAAGTAGAAGTAGGGGATGATGATGATGAGGGTGAGGATGATGGCTCTCCATTGCTTCCATTTCCTCCATTTCCCTTCTTTGACTTATCTTCATCATTGTGACCTCCTGAAAATCCTTGTCCTTACTTGTGAAGTTTGGATCCTTCTCCTTCTAGTCTCTCATTCCTTTCTTGATAAATGATTCTAACCATCTCAATCATGTCAATAAATGCTATCCTGAACACTCTTTCTTCCTCTTTGTGATCAACTTCTTCATGGATTTCTTCTTCTCTATGAGACATACTTAATGTAGCTTCTTCTTGCTTAGGAGGTGAACTAGGTGGTGCATATTGTGGCAATATTTCTCTCCTTTTATTTGGCTCTCCTTGAGACCCTTCCGCTGCCACCTATTTTCCTTTTCCTCTTTTGAGCTTGAGCCTAGTAAGCATCTAAAAAATTACAAACAGTTAAACAATTATTTTGCACTAAACAACACCAGAGAATAAACTCTAGCTCTGATACCAATCCGATCTGAAATGATTGTATTTTTTTTGTTGTGCTAAGTGTCTCATTAGTTTGTTTAAGGATTGAGGATTTTAACCATGAATTGTAGATTATTTTAGTGAATTAGACGCATGAAGCAAGCTTAAATAACACTGAACAACAATGTAAAATAGAGAAATAAGTCACCACACATAATTTACATAGTAGACATGATGAAGAAGTTCACCCCTCCTGGGCTACATCTGCTGGTGCAGCTCCCAATGGCATGTCCATCTTTCATTATGCTAAAAATTTTGCAAATACATGTAGTTATAGGCCTCTAATATATTTTTTCTCTACACCAATGGCTCTAGAATGCTCCAATTAGTCAAAAATGACTCTTCATTCACTTTGAATGGGTGAAATTGAGTCTCCTACTCTTTTTCCCAGTTACACCTAGAAAAACTCCACTAAAAGTGGAGGACTCCACTTATCTAGAGTTAAAATAGTGATTTTTGCCTTTTTGGGCATGCTTCCAAACCTCTGCCTAAAATAAAGCAACATTAACTGTGCGTTTTGGGTGGCCACATGCCAACCCCAATCCCACGGTTACCGTGATGGATGGTGGAACCCATGGCTTAAATTGTGGGTTGAAATGGATTGAATCAGGGTTAACAAAGACCATTGTATAAATTGTGCAGAGTTGATATTTAACGTTATGCCATCTGACAAGGGTTGAAACCGTTGGCAGATACTGTCAGAGGTTACTTTTTTATGTCATATTTACATTGCAATGTTACCATATACCATGGAACCGCTGGCAGGTTGGGACCGTCGGTGGTTCCCAACCCCCACATTCAAATCTATGAAACAATAACATTAACACGATGCCTATATAGGTTAATAAACAATGTGTAGAGCGGGTGGTTAAGTTGTGTGCATGGTGGGAAGGATGTTTTGCGGTCAATTCCTATGGACTCCCAAAAATTTTACAATGTGGTTTAGGGGCCACGTGGTAGCCTTAGGGCTAGCCATGTGGTAGCCTCTGATTGGCTCTCCCACCGTACCTTCAAGCAGAAAATGGATACTTGTCCTCCATTGATTGGCTCGGAGAAAAGGAATATTCTTTGGATTATTCCTTTTTGCTGACTGTACATCCACCCTACTGACTATGCATCCTAGTCAAACCTGTCGCAAAACTTACATGTTTGGCATTTCGATTAGAACACGATATCTCCCTCATATGACATCGTTTTTTCGAACCATTCATGGCACTAGAATCAGGAAGACATATCTACAAAAACATCATGGTTTCATCCAAATCCTGTAACTTTGAATTTTGAGACAAATTTATAAACTCATGATCATTTCATCACCTTCTACCCACCAACCTGTCATTTTCACTCATATCTTCCTTGCACAACCTTATCAGCAGATGGTTGTTTAACCATCTCGAACTTCGCAAGGGGGAAATGAAGGGTCCACTTACCATCTCCCTCATAGTTCATCCATATTTATGTGCAAGGAAGATGTAAATTTGACTATGCAAGCCAAATCATATTATATGACTGAGTTGAGTTATCCTTCTAAGGACTCACTAGTTCAACCTCCCTCCACTGGACCTCTCACTTTAGAAAAGCTTGTGGAACCTGTTTATCATGCCCCTAAGGGTGTTCTTCATAAGAAGATGCATAATCCTTCTTCGAGAGTCGCTCAACATTACAATATTGTTGAAGAACTTCCCAGGATCCTTGTCCCATGTCTGCATTGGAGGTCTTACAATGTTGTCCTCGGCAGCGCAAAGAATTTTTTTCTACCATTCGTGGTGTCGATCTATCTGACTCTAGTCTCATCGCCTTTTATGCTGAAAAAGTTTCTCCTTGCCCCTCCCATCAAATTTATTTTTAAATAATTTTGTGTATTTTTCATAAGAATATTCATCACACTTTGGTCGACGAGGGTTATTCCACGTGTTTCATGTCACTATCCCGTTGGAAGGCTCTTCGCTCTCCAACTCTTACAACATCCAACACCACTCTCCCAAACTTTGGCAGTCATAACTTTGTACCCAAAGGGTTCTTCAAAATTTTTCCATTGAGTTAGGAGGGAAAATTGTATATGTTGATGTCGAAGTTGGCAATGTCTCATTATATTACAACCTACTCCTTGGATGTAGTTGGTTTTATGCAATTACTGTAAGCGTCTCATCTGTTTTCCATCTACTTTTCTTTCCTCATAAAGGAAATTTTTTTACTATCGATCAACTTTCCTATTGCATGTCTTCAGCCTAGATTTCCACCACAGGGAATTTCGTACCACTTGTGGGAGATCAACATGGTCAATTTTAGAGTGCTGGAGTGGCACTCTTCAAAATTTCAGCTCTTATGAGAGTTTTCTCTCAGCTACCCCTGCCTAACACTCCCTCTATCTCTTCGTCTAAGACTCCTATGCATATGATCTCTTGTAGCACCTGTGGACCCCATAGACCTCCTGATCCATGGGTGATGTCTCCTGTTATTATGTAATATTCCTAATTAGCTTTCAACGAGTTGGAATATTAAATTATTCTTTTGTCATTTAGATAGATGAATAAGAGGGTAGGGAGACCTAGAAATCTCCTTAGTAGGAATAAAACCACTTCTAATGTGAATTTGGACCATCTTATCAGTTGGATAAAGCACTCTTAAGGTGTGAATATAGGTTGAAGCATGTTGATGGGGCCATGTTTGACCAAATCAACAACGATGGTATGGAGGTGGTGGAGAGTTAATGAGGGACAACAAAGTGTTAGTGGGAGGGAGTATCCATGAGAGTAGCATATTTAATGTGTAGGACCAAGGGTGAGGGGGCTCGCAAAGCATAAAAGGAAGGGGATGGAAGCCATAGAAGGCATTCTAAATATTTTTTTATGTCTTGGTCTCTTATGACTTTCTGCATGCTTCAACTGTTTAGTGGAGTCTGTTGTGCTATTTAGCACAAGGGTGTTTCCGAGTGGAAATCCCACCCTCATTCTTGGGGGACTTCGAGTTCCAACTTAGGAGAGGTTCATTGAGCTACATTTCCACCATCTGTCATTAGGCCAAGCTTTAGCCATTATCCACAGCGCAGTCTCCTTTAGGATTGTGTTGTTTTGCAGGGAAGTAGTAGTGGAGGATTTATAGATCCAGTTTCTGATCTTGTTTTCCAGTGAGGAGAGCAACCCCTCATACAGGAGGCTATTAAGGAGGGTCATTGAGCATTATTTTTTCATCTGGCATCAGGCCAAGTTTCTACCATCATCTACAGTGCAGTCTCCTTCAGAAACTATGTTATTTTGTAGGGAAGTTGTAGTTGGAGGGCTTAGTGCTTAAGTTTGTGAGTTAGCTTTCCATTGAGGGGAGCAACCCCTCATCCGGGAGATTTATTGGAAGATTATCAGCCATTTATATATAATATTAGCCAAGTCCTATCTATTATCTAGCTGTAGATCATTATTCAGTGCTAGGGCTGCATTTTGGAATTTTTTATTTTTTGTATTTCCAGAAACCCTTTCTGGGTTGTCTTGGAATTATGCTAGAAGGCCTAGATCTTCGATCCCGGCATTTTCTAAGAACTATACCAATAGATCCATGTACTTTAATATACAACAACAGTTACCCCCTTCAAAAAATATGATTTCTTAGCCTGCAATATTCCTATATAACAATCGTTCTTCATTTTTCATGTACTAGGTTCTTAGACGCTCATTTTGCCTAGCTTGAGTGTCTTTTTCCTCAAGATTTTGTATACATTTTTTGCTATAATGTCTAATATAATGGCTTCATGATCTTTTCTCATTTTATGTGTTGATATTTCACTGCAATTTCTAGTTATATGTTCTACATTGTTTTTTTTCCTAATTTTGAATATTATAGTGGTATTAGAGCATAATCTTGGCTTAGCGTGTGTAGTACAACAACTATATCACCAGAAGAAGAAGAACCTATCACAAAAAGGGGAAAGTGGTATCTTAATAGAAACTGGGGATATGATTATACAAACCCCAAAGGAGACAAAGGAAAAACTCCAATATTATGAGAAGTGGATGAAAAGGAGTTTCCTAGGCTTCTTCTCCAAACCATGCAGGATATTTCCCGATAAATCAAGGATATGAGGATGGAGAAACATAAAGAGTCCCCTAGAGGGTTTCTACATAGATAAATCTTTGGAATTTCATGTCACTGGTATGAACAACCAGTAAAGAAACAAGTTTCCCAATGCTCCGCTATGACTACATTACTAGCAGTGGGAAATGGAGGTGGAGGACCCAAAGACCAAGAGACACTTGAAGACTATTTTCTAGAGTATGAGTCTCAATCTTAGATATTCAAAGATAGCCTGAAATTTTAGGAGTTTTTTCAGATCAAGGACAATAGGATACCCTAACAAAAAAATAGACGTGGAGGATTCATGCAAAATAATTATCTACAATAGGTTATGGGTAGATTCGTTTTGCACACTTTTGATGGGTCATCCAAGTGCACAACCAATTCTTGGGTGGAGAAGTTAAACATGTACTTCCAACTGAACCAAGTACGAGAGATGGAAGCCATCAAAATAGAAATGATGCACCTTGAAGGTGAGGCACATGATTGGTGTTTTCATGGTCTTTATACATTGGGGCATGCTAATGTGACTACATATTCAGAGTTCATTTAGAGTTTATTAGAGAGGTTTTATCGAGGATATCCAGAGGAACCTTTTATTGAGCTAGCCAAGCTCAAGCAGCTAGGTAATATAGAGACCTATATCTCTGAATTTTTAAAAGATTCTATCATGGTTCCATATTTATCTGCAACTATGAGGGTTTATATATTAAATTATGGGCTATCAGAGCCTCTTCATGGGTTGGTTAAATCCACTAAACAAAATACACTCTAGGATGTTGTTGAGAGGGCTAGATATTTACAAGATGCCTTGCAAAGAGCAATAGTTCCATTTTAGCAAAGGCCACCCTTTCAGTCGAAGGGAAAATATGTGAAGGTTATTCCTCCAAAGGAAAACCAGAATAAAGGGCATCTTAGTGATGATGTCCAAAGACACTTGAGGAGAAGGAAAATTTTCTTCACATGCCAAAAACCATGGCACTGGGGCATCAATGTGCCACAGGGAAGGCACACTATATGGAGGTATTCCATGATAGTGAGGAGGAGGAAGAAGAGGAGACAGAAGTAGATAAAAATGCTATGATAGATGGGGAGGATCCACCACCATAAGGAGGTGGGAATGGGGCATTTGCTCCAGTTGGAGGGGCCCTTTCATCTTTCGAGGAGTACCCAAGTATCTGACCTTGAGAGTTCGAGGTACAATTTAGGATCAGAGAGTATTAGTGTTGATTGAAAATGTGGATACCCACAACTTTATTGATGCTTAGTTAGTACAGAGGAGAGCAATACCCACTGATGATTTTGAGGGATTTTCAGTTTTGGTCCTAGGAGCTAGAACCATGCAGTGTATGAAGTATGTTCCGGCATTGTCAGTAACCTTAGGGAGATATAATTTGACTGATCACTTCTTTTTGGTTGACGTTCCTGACACCAATGTGATATTGGGTCTATAGTGGTTGATTACATTGGGGAAAGTCACCACATATTGGGATACTTTGCAGATGGAATGGGTAGATAAGAAGAGAGGTAAGCATCATATGATCAGGGCCATGCACACTTATCCACCTCAGATAGATTCTACACATAATATGGAGCTTGATTTGCACAGTGGGAGCAAGGGAAAATCAGTACACTCAGATATGCAATTGAATCAGAACCATGATGTGGTATTATTTGGAGGCATTCCACTAGGAAGGCCCCCGAACCGGGAGTTGGTTAAAGAGTTATCAAAAAAAGTTGCACCATTCATATATATTGCTGATATGGGAGCTTTGGTTGAGTCTAGCATAACACATAGAGTCTTTGGTAGGCTCAAGGAGGAGATGGATATTCTCCCAGTATTAGTATTACCAACTCTCACCAAGCATCTTGAGATGAGAGGAGATGTTTTAGGAGTGGTTGACGGCACAATCATGGTGCAAGGAGGCTACTCCATGGCCTTTGAGAGCGAGAAGATAATTCCACATACTAAGGAGTCTTCCATATATGGTAGAGGGTTGTTGGAATTCATGGATACATCGGCCAAACTCAGAAAGTTGTGGATGGGCAATAGCTTCCAAGTGAAGACTAACCTCCGTAAATTTCAACCCTTACTTGAGCAGAAAAAACTACAAGGGAGGCAGAAAAGGAAGGATAGTAGTATTCCGGCATGTGGCTTTGGCATTGAGCATGTCAAATATTGGAGTAGTAAAGTGACAGGTGCCTTACCACAAAGGCCAACAACGCTATCATTGTTGGGTATAGATCCATATTGGGAGTCCCAGCTATTCGTGGAGTATTCCAAGGATCACTTCACATGTGAAGTGCTTGATGGACAACTGACAGGGAGAGGTATAAAGTAATGGGTGGAGTCATCTATTACCAAGATAATATATTCTTGACTGGAGGCTCTAAGCTCAAGAAGAAGATTCTACATGTAGCACATGATTTACTCCTTTCTGGTCACCAAGATTTCATTGGTACCTATCAGGCCATTAGGGAGATATTCTCATGGGAGGGTCTCAAGGAGGATGTGCTCCAACATATTAGGAGATGTATGGTTTGCTTGTAGAATGAGGAGGAAAACAACCACCCTGTAAGGTTGTTACAACCACTTCCCTTTCTGGTAGAAAAATGGGAAAGCTCATCTATGGACCTCTTCACCAGCTTGCCAACAGTACATGGTAAGGATTGTGTCTTTGTAATTATTGATCAACTAACCAAGTATTTTCATTCCTTTGCCATTCATTTATAGTACATTGCTCCACAAGAGGGAAAGCCTCTCTTTAGACTTCATGGTCTTCTTGGAGCCACAATCAGTGATTAGAATGGATAGTTCCTAGGAGGCTTTGGGGAGATGATATCTTATTTGGGGTGTACTCAGTTGAAACCAAACATTAGTTACTACCCCCAGGCAGATGAGCAGAGAAGGGCAACAAGAAAGTAGCTGGGAAGCTATTTTCCACATTATGTTCTGGGGTAGCAAGGAGCAGAACTGCGTTGGTTCCACTTCAGGGAATATTATCACCCTCCAGTATTTCATATGGTATTCAATGCATTTTTTATTTTGATTCCATATGTTGATGATGTTTTAATCATTATTATTGGAATGGTTGGAGGAATGGCACATGGATTGGATTTGTTCATTGGGAGTAAGATCTCCAACCTTTTTCATGTCCCTTGCTTCAATGAGGACATTAGACAACACATAGTTTCCACCATGGATCTCTTACTTCCTCATGATGTGAGCCATTTGGCTAACTTGGAAACTTGGGAGGAGCAACTAAGGGGCAGATTTATTGGAGAACATATGATTCAGTGGAGGATATTATCAGATGTGGGTGCCACCGGGGAAGGACAAGAGATTTTGGGGCATTCATCCTTACATTTTCTTGAGGACAAGAAACATTTGAGAGGGGAGGACTGTAATATTCCTAATTAGCTTTCAGCTAGTTGGAATATTAAAATTTTCTTTATTCATTTAGATAAATGAATAAGAGGGTAGGGAGACCCATAAATCTCCTTAGTATGAATAAAACCACTTCTAATGTGAATGTCGATCATCGTATCAGTTGGATAAAGCAATCTTAGGTGTGAATAGAGGTTGAAGCATGTAGATGGGGTCAAGTTTGACAAAATCAACAACGCTGGTATGGAGGTAGTGGAGAGTTATTGAGGGACAACACAATGTTAGTGCGAGGGAGTCTCCATGAGATCAACATATTTAATGTGTGGGACCGAGGGTGAGGGGAATCTTAAAGCATATAAGGAAGGGGATGATAGCCATAGAAGGAATTCTGAATATTGTTATGTCTTGGTATTTTATGACTTTCGGCATGCTTCAACTGTTTAGAAGAGTCTTCTATGTTATTTAGCACAGGGGTGTTTCTGAGCAGAAATCCCACCCTCATCCTCGGGTGATCAGGTGATCATGTCCAAGAGGAAAAAAAATGCTCAAAATTGGAACTACTCAGAATTGGTTGCAAACTGAACGACCGGATAGGCCTAGCCAATGCGATTCTGGTGTCGTGAATGGGACCCAAATCCGATGCCGTATGAGGAAGATATTGAAGTTTTAAAATGCCCAATAACCTTCAAAATAGGACCTTGAACTCAAAAAAAAATTTCATCTTCAGGAAAAAAAAAATTATGACATATTTTAAAGGTATTTGGTGGCCTATCAGAGGGTGCCACATGGCCTACTTGGAGGCTGCCATGTGGCCCCAAGCCAAAGGTTAATGGTTGTTTGAAAAATTATGTTGTGGGTAGCCTGACTCGAGCTGAACTCATTCGGTTCAGTCGGGCATGACCCGACCCGAATGTTCATGAGCCACATTGTAGCGGGCTCGTGCAGGATTGAACATGAAAATCTCAGGGTAGAGGTCAACTCGACCTGCATGTGGATGGGTCAGTAGTCGGGTCGACCGCGGTTGTGTGTTGAACAGTGGAGTTGGGTTTTGGATAAGCCCCAGGGCTAAAGACTCTCCATGTGATCTCCGAACGCAGAACTGGGTGCTAAAGATTTCTGGTGGAGATTTGGGCTAGCCCCCGGGTGCTAGCCCTCATCACATAGGACCACGAGTGGTGACCACGGGCGCAGTTTATAAACTTATCCGCCAACTCACTAGCAGTCCGAAAATCCAGCATGTGAACGCGCCTCAACCTAACTATTAAATTTAATGTTCCTGCTAAATTTGGGCACAGTTCCGCCATTTCAGGGTGGACTGCCATTTCTAGTGCTCCTAACTCGAGTTAGCCAAATTTGGTGGAGTTTTTTTAGTGACATTAGGCAAAATACTGGTTTTTCCATAACTTCTGAAATATTGAACCTTTTTGGATGAAATATTAGTCAATTTCAACTATTCTGAGCATTTTGGAGCCATTAGAATAGGTTGCAGAGCTAACAAAGGTGTCTTTCAGCCATTGTTTCTTCAGGGAAGCTTCGAGAGCCATCAGGGCCATGAGGGAAATGGAGCTGCATTGGGCTACACTTCACTATTTTAGGTGAAATAAAAGCCATACTTAACTTATTTCTATCTTCTGAATTCATTTCCAAAGCTGTTTCAGCTTGTTTAGGCTTCTTCTTCACTGTAAAACCAATTTCAGCATCATAATATATTAAGTACATGCCCATTGGGAGCCTTAGACCTAACAGATGTAGCCCAGGAGGGGTGAACTGCCTCATCATGTTGTTGTGTGTTTATGGTGAAGTTATTTTGCTGTGTATTTCAAATTCAAGTTGTTAAACAATAAATTTAAATAACATTCACTAACACTTAAACTTATAAATAGTTACCAAGAACACTTTGTTTTACTTGCAAGACCTTACAAACACTTTGCACACATAATTTAATGGAAATGAATACTTTGAAAAGAAGTAAAAATACTTTCATTTTCAGATCATCGGGGGACTTCAAGTGCCTGTTGAGGAGAGGTTCATTGAGCTACATTTCCACCATCCAACATCAGGCCAAGCTTCAACCATTATCCACAACACATTCTCCTTCGGGATTGTGTTGTTTTGCAGGGCAGTAGGAGTGGAGGATTGATAGATCTCGTTTCTAAGCTTGTTTTCTAGTGAGGGGAGCAATCCTTCATCCGAGAGGCTAGTAAGGAGGTTCTTTGAGCATTATTTTGTCATCTGGAATCACACCAAGTTTTTTCCATTGTCTACAACATAGTCTCCTTCATAAAATGCATTATTTTGTAGGGCAGTTGCAGTGGAGGGCTTATTGCCTAAGTTTTTGAGTTAGCTTTCCAGTGAGGGGAGAAACCCTTCATTCAGGAGATCTATTGGAGGAGTATCAGCCACTTATATATCGTATCAGCCACCTCCTATCATTTATCTAGTTACAGAGTGTTATTCAGCCCTAGGGCTACATTTTTTCATTTTGTATTTTGTATATTTCTGGAAACCCTTTTTGGATTGTCTTGGAATTGTGCTAGAAGGCCTAGATATATGATCCCGACATTTTATAAGCATTGTATAAGAAGATCCATGTAATTTCATATACAACAGTAGCTACCCCCTACAAAAAATATGTTGTCTTAGCCTCTGAAATTCTTATATAACTATTTTTCTACATGTTTCATGTACTGGGTTATTAGAGGCTTATTTTGCCTAGCTTGAGTGTCTTTTTCCTGAAGATTTTGTACACATTTTCTTCTATAATGTATAATATAATGGCTTCATGATCTGCTCTCATTTGATGTGTTGATATTTCACTGCAATTTCTAGTTATATGTTCTACATTCCTGTTTTTCCTAATTTAGAATATTACATATTATAGAAGATGATAAACCTAGTATGGACCCTCCACCAGTTGTTTTGGAACATATTTCCTCTTCGAAAGTCCCATCCGTCCTTCCTGATGTTGGTTAGAAACTCCATCATCATATGGAATATGACCAAGATCCTCCACCCACATGGGCCACCACTCTGACTCTAATCTCATAGAAAAAATCCTTCGGATAGTCAACATGAAAGTCGTGGATCCCTCCATTCATAATCTTGGGGATGTTTTGCCTAGCTATGCCTGTAATCTCCCCAATGTGGAATGAGTCGAGCCTAGAAATTTAAATACTGAATCGACCCATGGGGAACCTCCCTAGTGTTCCTTGTCATTTCCACCCATGGACCGAGTCAATTCTTGTGATTATACTATCGAAATTAATGACTAATTGTCCAACTCCATACCACTTGTTGACGAGAGTCTTGTACCATCTTTATGTCTTGGTCCTTCCTTAAGTCTTTAGGATAATTTTGAGAGTTAGATTTTCCTTGCTATGGTCAACCTTCCAGGTTGGGAAGTTTGACTTCATTTTTAATGGCTTTAAACTAATGAAAAATATGGTATCTTCCTCCCATAAGTTCACACATAGACTCCCATGGTTTGTGCCCGACTATGGGCATCCTTTCACACAACCTATTAGATTGAGTTGCGCTTGTATATATTGTATATAAGTGTGCGTGTGATAAGTTTATTTTGATTGTCATTTTCATTTTTCTCGGTTTATGTGTGCAATTCGTGTGTCTGGTATTTAATGCATAGATGTCAACACACTCACTTCCTTATAGAGGCTTTGCAGCTGGTGCAAGCCATTACACTCAGAATGCTTCTTCCTTTGTTTGGGTCCTCTTTTCGACCATTGATGAGATTTTGAGTTCTTGGGGTATTTTTATTCAACATATCATGAATAATGTGGCCGGATATAGTGCTCTTATTGAGCTCTTGACTGAGGCTAGTCGTCTTGGAATACGCCATATAGTTGTTCAGCTTTACTCTTAACTCATATTGTATCAGCTCAACCATCTCTATTTTCTAAGGAACTCGATTATTTTTTGCTGATTTTTTAGGGTACGTCCCCTGGAGTGTTCATTTGATTATATTGATCATGTGCATATTCCTCAAGACAAAAAAAAATTGGTCAATTCATTATCTAATTATGTGCTAGATTTGAACTTGGAACAGTCATAATTTTTAAAACATTCACATGAACCATTAAACATGTATTTTACATACACATTATAAAAACACATAGAATCTGTTATTTTGTTATATCTAAAATTTTGGGTACATAGTTCAAAAACTAGGAAATTGAGGCCCTGGATATCATGCCATATATATGCAGATACATAGAAAAATACACATCCCTATGCTCCTTCCTCCACTCAGTGGTGCTCATAATAACATAACACTACTTTCAAAATGTGGCAGATAAGGCCTCAATGACAAGATGAAGTGACCCCTGTGGTTTTCCTTTGCATGTGTTGGGGGGTATCACACATACTCCTCAAAGGAACTAACAATTTCAAACCCTTGACATTCCAATTAAATTCTCATAGCTCCTCATCCTCATCCTTCACCTTTGTCGTTGGTGTTGATGGGGGCGAGGTAAGTGGTACATGTATCCTCAAAGGAGAATATATTGCAAGGTGTGTAGGCACCACATCTGCATATCACAAACATTATCTCTTAGTAACTTTGTATCGATACCAAAAAAAAAAATTATTCTAAAAACCAAAAAATTAAAAAACATAAAAATTCAATATTTTCTACATCTTTCACAAATGTCTTCACCAGGGGGAAGAACTATGTTTGAATCTCCCTGGAAATTTACCCCATCATATAGATAGTCATACAACGACAACATATATGCTCTTGAACACTTCTGATATGTGGTCGGGAACCAATTTCTCATATGAACTCCATCCTCTCTAAGCACAACATAGCACCATCTCATTATCTAAGGTTCTATTTGTGGAGGATAGACAACATAGTCCAATTTTATGGTTCTCATCATAAATATTTTCTCCAAGAAGAAGCTCATAAGTAGACTCCCATAGCCACATATGAGGGTTTTCCTCCTCTTCAACTTCGTCAGCTGAGCCTTGACATTATCCAACATCCCTTCATAATAGTTGCACAAGGTGGGATCTAGGCATATAATACACAACTCTAGGTGTGGTATCGTCACTATGTGGAGTGATTGAGTCCTTACTACTCATATCACAATGTATTATAATGTGCGTAGCGACGAGTCTTTTATATCTTCTATCAGGATTTTAGTCTTGTCTCCTACACCAACTGGCCCACAATGGGCGACCCTCATACTTTTAATGGTTGCCCCACTAGTACTACGAGCTCCAGATAAATCCATTGGACCTCCTCACCTTGACAACCCAGTAAGGAAATTTATGTCTGAAACCTCTATGGTAAAGGCTTCTAGACCAAATATACATTTGGGTATCTATGCCCCACCAACTTATGGTGTATACAAGTACGAAAGTCTGGTTGGTCATACTTTCCTCTTTTGGAATATTCCATTTTTAATTTTTGGGGCTTGGAGGGTTTTCTGGCTTTATAATGTTTTTTCTAGTTTACTTTTGACAAGACATTTGTGGAGTGAAATTTTGAGTCTTTTTTTGGAATATCCCATTTACAACAACAATCCTGAGGTATGATCCTCTTAATAGAATATTAAGACTGGTCATTTTCATTGATATTTCAATTTTATCGTCAACACCATTTTTATGCCTTAGGCTTGACCCCATCAAGTTGTGACTTATTCCACTTCCTATATGGATGTCGTAGCTTGGTGGCAGAGCTTACTTGCTCATCTATACCCTAGTTATCACCTTTTTTCCGAGTTGGTTTCCATGTAGTCATTTTTTTTACTCCTTTTTCAAAATTTCTCCTTTTGATCCGCCATGACCTAGAATCTGAACCACATGTCCTCTTCTTCGTCTCTTTTCTGGTCATACTCCAAGAGGATTCCACCACTTTTGTGCCTTGTGATTGACACTTTTTCATCAGCTAATTTTTACACTTTGAACCTTTTTTTTTCTCTTCCATCGTCATCATATGCTTGGCCTATCATCCGCATTCACTTTGTGTTTAACCTTTCTTGGAGGAACTGATGCAGTGAGTGGTCCTATTAGACCACCTCTTGTTCGCCTTGTGCCATGAGTATTTTGACCATTACTGGAACTCATTTCTACCCTCTATACCACTCGTTCCTCTAGGAGGAGTTTTCTTTAAGCTCTTTTAGACTCTTTAAATTAGAGAGATTGTCGAGTGAACTTGTCTACTTGACGCTTGTTAAATTACTTCAAGTTTTGTCTACTGAGTATAGGTTTAAGCTTTTTCCAGACTGGGATAGACTATTTATGAAATAGGAATACCCTAGTCCGCTATGGCTGTGGGGTTCTCCCTTGTATACTATTATCTGTTTTTCAAGCTTGGGGGACAACTTTATGAAAAAGGAACTTGTAAGAAGAGAAGAGAGGGAACATGTATTTCCATAGTAATACAAATGAAATTTTCATTCACGTCACCCTTGAACATGGCACTTGTTTGCTTCATTATCTAACAGTTGTGTTTTAGCTTGCCTAGGAGTCATACCATAATTATGAGTTTGTATACTCCTCCAGTTGGTTAATCTTCCAGTCATATGGACCATGCCTTGTTGCCTCCTACATTATCGCATGATATCACATGGTGCTCATTAACCATGCTCACAAGTCACTCTTGTGTCATGCCGCTATGTGTTCAAGGGAAGTCTCAGCCTGTGTCAGCCACCTACAGTAGCTTATTTAAATTTTTTGAGTCGGCCATCCCTATGTCAATTTTACTTCATCATTTCATGAATTCATCCATACATCGCATCATCTTGGTTTGTTCCGTGTCGATTGATGTGGGATACATTAAGTCCCTCCTTCAACGGATATTCTCCTATGGAATTTAGCTCATTATCCGAGACATTTATCTAGGAACCGATAGTACCATGGATCTTATAGACCTCAGTGGAAGGCGTTGTCGCGATAGACAATGGGTTTACATCATTGGATCCTGATTGGTCGAGTTCACTAGTGTTCCTCATTGGTGGATTACCCCACGTTAGTTATTGGTTTACCTCATTGGCTAGTAATGAGATGGTTTCTACCATGCTCGACATCAACTCATACACTTTCATGATGTAGATTCATACTATCGGGGTTATGTCGAAGGCCCTAGGTTAGGGACATATCACTCTTATATGTAATCATTACCAAGATGAATTGGTGTTATGTATCATTTATGTACTTTGAGTAATATCTTGAGAAACTTCTCTACCTATAATGTGTCCATAGTCCTACTAATATATACTATTGCATAGATTCACATTGTATTTTTTAGTGGCTATGCTCTATCGGTTGAGTCACATGGATCTACTGTGTATGTCTCTGTGGACATGTTCTAGCATTTAATGTCATGGATCCGCAGTGTATGGATCCTCTTATAACTGGGCATGGGTATGCCCGCCTCGGGGATGTTATCAGCACAGATGAGACTTCATCTCCAAAGTCTTCTGATCCACATCCTTGGATTTTTTTTTCTCATTCCTATTTTTATCTCTCAACTTTATCATAATTTATTTCAGTTATCAGCTTCTCTTATGATCTCATACATTAGGGGACATCTTCTATCAGCCTATTTTACCCCCTGGTCCAGTGACCCTTATTCCTCATCATTTTTTGAATTTTTCCAGTCATGGGACCTATTTTTATCTAGTTGGCCCCTAGATGCATGCATAGAAGCCTATGGGAGCATCTAGATCCTCCTAGACACTCCAAGCCCTTTCGTATGGGAGTGTCCAGGGAATTTTTCACCCCTTCTTGTGCTAGCATCCAGGGATGAATTCTAGGGTGCCTTAGTCCCTAGGAGATCAGTTCGACCTATCACATATTTGAGTTGGACAGGACTTATAATTTAGAAGTTTCTAAATAAATCATCTCGGGACCTCTCTTTTGCCTATTTATACTAGACCATTTGAGAGGGTCAGACGACTTTTGGAGAACCTACAAAGTTCCAGAGAGCTAGGAAGTTTTGGAGAGCCATCTTGAGTCTATGCTACTATATTTCCATTTTTGAGAGAGCTTGTGATTTCCTTTCCACTTGTATGTTTCTCTTCATGGTAATTTCTTAGATATAGTGGCGAAAATTTGTCGGATTGCGAAGAGGAAGCTTTGAGGTGAATGTATAAGCATTGTAATCTATTTTTCATGATTAGTGGAAACATTTTTTCCTTCCCTATATGAATTTTTATTCAACATGTTATATGGTTGATTCTATTTCTTTTTATATAATGATCTTCCGATGAATATCATTCGTTTTCTTTGTTTTGTTGTGATTTTTTATAGGGATAAATATTAGGTGTAGGGGTGGTGGATCACTCCAGTGGAGCATGAGATCTACATCGAGCTCAAAACCATTCTTTGGTTTGCGAGGATTTCATGTGTGTTCTTATTTCCATATAGTGTACAACCAAATGTTTACTGCATGGATGATCATTTAGGATCGGGGCTTTCTTATTATTCCATTGGTCTTGCTTTCTTTGTATGGTGATCATATTTGGACACAATATCACAAAGCAAAAATTCCTTCCAAATTTAGATGAAACACCTAGTTTGGTTTTGATGGATTTTTTTTATGAGATCCACATTCATTCCTGGAATATGGCATGAGGGTGACATGATGAAGAGAGATTTGGGTCATCCATGTTTATGGTCGGGTGGAACCTAGAACTACCATACTTGGTTTCATTTTTATTATGGAATTAAGAGCTCTTTTCCTCTTGTATTGATGGGTAAATATCCTTGTTATTATGTGGATTATATGGTTGTTATGTTCTTGTCATTTCTATTTTCTATATGCTGGTTATGAATGTGTTTAACGATAATGATGATGTATCAATCTCATCATGTTTTGATTTGTAAATGAATGAAAAATGTATCTATGACCAAATATATGATAATTCAGTTAATGTGATGAGGAAACAATGCTTCTTAGTGATTCTTGGATAAGTATGAGACCCCTATGCTCAAATATGCTATTTAAACTTGTAGATTACATATTTGTGACATGTTTGATGAAATTACTGCCATGGATAGTAGGGGTCCAGTCAAGTCCTTATTCAAGTGTTTTATTTTAGATTGTTATTCTACTGTTATATTTCATTTCTGAAAGTGTCATGGTGTTCTGGGCAGTGACCTAGGATCTCGGCCTAAAAAAGTGGCTCAAATCCCAGGGATGCTAGCACAAGTCTAAGGATAAATGTCCTTGGATGCATGCATGCCCATGCTATGGGAGTGTCTAGATCCTCCCAGATGCACCCTTTCCCATATATATGGAGCGTATGGGGGTTTAATGGTATAGAAACATAGTGTCACCCAAGGGTTGGTTAATTTAGTGGTAAGGATAGTGTAATATTCCCAAATGGGGAAGCAAAAATATTTGAACAAAAAACTGGAAATAGCGGTGTAAATAATCACATCAAAAATGGAGACCATTATGGAGCCATTACATTAAGTATAATAACAGAAAATCAATAAAAAATAGTGAGGCACAAATCATATGATATGATGAAATAAGCCTCCCATAAACAATCACTCCCAAATATGAGATGTTGCTACAATACAAAATGTTGGAGAGCTACTACAGTGCAGTGATAACATGCATAACTATAGTTGGAGATCATAAAATGATATAAAATCAATTATATATGCCTCAATAGATGCTATACATACATATCTAGGCTCTATATCATCCTTCCAAGACAACCCAAGAGGGTTTCTGGAAAATACACAAAATATACAATGTGAGCTATAGCCCTAGAGATGAAGGTTTGCTACAAAACATGAATGAGAATATATAGCTAAAGCTGATGTAGAAATAAGTATTTATTCTCCAATAGATCCTCTGGATGAAAGGATGTCCCCTCCACTGAAGAAATCACCTCCCAAATCATATACTAAAACCACCCCTGCAACTCCTCCTTAAAATAACACAGATCCAGACTGAAACTGTGTTGTAGGGGATAATATCACCTTGGCCTGGTGCCAAATGTAGCAATAAAACTCAAGTGGTTCCTTGGCTGGCCTCCCAATGGAAGGAAACCTTCCTCCACTAAAAATCTAGCTCATAAATCACCCAATACAATCCTCCACTACTGCAACCTGCAACACAACACAACCATTAGCAGAAACTATGTTGTTGAAGAAAGATGAAGCTTGGCCTTATGCCATAATGTGGAAATGTAGTGAAAATAATTCTCCTGATTAGTCACTCAAAATCCCTTGAGGATGAAGGTGGGATTCCCGCTTGGGAAAACCCTTGTGCTAAACAACACAAAAATCTTAGCTAAACAGCTAAAGAGAGCCATAAGTCTTGACAGACCATAAACAAAATAATAATCCAATCATGCCCACAATGGCTTCCATCCCCTTCCTTATATTCTTGGTGAGATTCCTCACCTTGGGCTCCACTCATTAAATCCACTACTTCCATGTATGGAGTCTCCCTCCAAAACTGTGCTGACCCTCAATGAATGCCACTCCTTCCATACCAGCGCTATTTTATTTGGTCAAAGTTGACCCACTCTGCATGCTCCATCCCCTTTTCACACATAAGGGTCTTCAATCCAGCTTTTAGATAACATCATTTCACATTAGGAGTGTTTTTATTCCTATTAAGGATATTTATGGGTCTCCATACCCTCTTATTCTTCTAACTAAGAAGAAAAATAAAAAATTAATATTCCAATTAGTTATATGCTAATTTAGGAATATTACAATCCTCCCTCTCATATATTGCTTGTCCCCAAGAAACTGCAAGGACAAAACATGAAAATGTGGGGAACCTTCATTCCCATATGGAGCTCCAATATCCAAGCTATCATCCATAAAAAATGAATCACCCTCTCGAATGCTAATTCATAGAAAAAACCCTCCCATCTGCTCATGAGAGGCACCTTCCAAGTGCTCAAGTTACCCAAATGGCTCATCCCATAAGGAAACAAGATATACAATGTAGAAATCATGGATGGTCTAATGCTCTCCATGAAATATGAAACATAGGTAATGTGGATAATATCATCTCTAATAAGAACATCCAATCCATGTGTCATCTCTCCAACCGTGCCCATAACAATGATAAGGACATCATCAGAATATGGGATCATAATTAGAGCTATACTAGCTACCACATATAAAACTGGAGAAGGATAATTATCCCTCAAATGCAACTAGCACAATTTTACTCCAAACTACCTCAGAATAGGATATGATGAGTGGTTTCCCAACCACTTTCTTGCTACCCCAATCCTCTCACATTCTTGGAGAAGGTCTATGATGTGAGGTGCACATTGATCACACTCTAAAATAGATATCATCTCCCCAACACCCCCTAGGGAGGGGCCATTACCATCACTGCTTATGTCCCCAAATGGATCATTAGGTATATAAGAAAGAATGCCCCATATTGGAGTAATAACCTGTACATGGATGGCAAAAAGATACAAGCACATGGTAATTGAATCATGATTCGCATAAACACAATCCTTAACATGTACCTTGAAAAATTTGGTGAAGTGGCTCATAGATGAACCTCTTCTCATTCCCAATGAGTAAGTAAGTGGCTTTGTTAACTCTATCAAAGAGTTATGTCCCTTCCCCAAACAATCCATGCATATCCTTATGTGATGGTGCTTCTCCTCTTTAATTCCTTCCCAAGTGAATCACTCCATGATAGTACGGTATGTCCTCATGAAATTAGTGTGACTAGAGAGAAAATACCCATGTGCTACATGCCAATCCTTCTTCTTGTGCTTAGAGGTCCAAGTCAAGAAGATCATATCCTGGTAGTAGATGTTTCCACCCACCACTTCTGAATCATAGTGCAATGTATGGGAGAAAATCAGCCCATACTCTCTCAAGAGTAAGCAAAGAAACAATAGCTCTTGCTTCCTCCTCACATATCCATCATATAGGCCATGGAGTGAAAACATGATGATTGACATGAAAAGTGTCACATCACCCCATTGAAACCAAAATCCTTGCTGCCACATGGTGAAAATTTCATGCCAAGTCCCATGCCAAGTCACATACTGACCAAACTCTTTCAAGAGTATCCAGTGCAGCCTTTCCTCCTGTTGCCCTATGTCATAGATATGCAAGTTGTTGTCTAGCCTCTTGCTCATCAACATCACCCATCCAACCAATGGTGAGTGTATACTATCATGCTGCCAATGGGTATTCCTCCAATGGACAATACCATCCTCCCAAATCAGATTACTTTCTTTGCATTTCATGGGATGTTGAAATGAAATCTCCTGGAGATCTCCATATGAAGACCACTCATCAATGACCATGTTGAATCCATAAGGATCCAATTATACTGAAGGAAAAATCTTCTCATTGAGCTATGAAGTTCTCATCAAGAAATATGCATCATAATAATGGGAGATAAGATGCCTCTCATAAAAAATGTGCCTATTCCCTGCTCTACATGTAGAATGGTCATTGGAATGCTCCAATAATGGTTGGGCCCCCAAATCATCACTGCTGCTAAATGATAGCATTGCTGATCTCCATGATGGTGTATCTGTGGTTTCATGCTCATGCACAATGTTGAACATATAGTTCTGCATTGGATTGTTTAGGAAAATACTCACCCTATCCTCCAAAAATATACACTCCAACCCCAAGAGTTGTGTGCATCTCATTAATGACATACTAGGATGAATGTATATCTCCTCCTTGATCTTATCAAGGGTCCTCTGTGCAGAGATAGTCTTCTACTCCAAGTCAGCAGTGTGTTTTGATCCTAGGTCATGCAATGGCATGTTCCCACAACCTTCCATAAGATGTGATGAAATAATAGAAGGTGGAAACATTTGCATACATTGGTTTTTATTTGGAACATCTTGTATTGCTACAAGATTTCCTCCCACTGGTGTTATGACTTCCCTAACTGATGGTGATGATGGCTACTCTTCTATGGTTGCACTAGCATTGGTATAAGTCTTCTCCTCCTCCTCATGCATCTCCTGAATAATGCATGGGAATCTAAATGTCAAGAGATCAAGACCACTTTGCAAAGGTGCAAGTGTTCCTTCTCCTGATGCAAGTGCTCCTGCAGCAAGTGGTGGTGGAAGTTTCTTCTCCTCTGATTTATTCTTTTCAAACTTCTTGATTAGCCTTTGAGTAAAATCTACATATGTAGTCACTCTTGCATGAATCAAATGGCTAAACCATCAAATGTTTTCTTCACCCTCAAGGTTCAGCGTTGCAATCTCAACAACTTCTCTTTCTACTGCTGGATGTAGAATGAAGAATGCATCCAACTTCATTTCCGAAGCCCTTGCTGTGCATATGGATGACCCGTCAAATGTATACAATAAAAATATATTGTACTTTATCCTTATATAGCGGCAAGGTCTCCTCTCTTCTTTGATCTCAATAAACTGTCGGAGAGTTAGATTCTCCTTAAAAGCTCTTGATTGAGATTTGTATTCTGCAAGATATTCAATTAGAATCTCACGATATAAGTTTCCTCCATATCCATGCATTTTATCTTCTTCTTCAAAAGAAAAGGGCATAGCATATTTATTTGGAGCTCTATGCAAGACCGGTTCTTTATTCTGCTGATAGAAAGTGCATGGACCTTCCTCATGTTGAAACCCTATTATGGTTTCATTTATTTTATCCATTCTTCTTTGCATGACCTCCTCTGTGAGGTCCCTCGTAGATCCTAAAAGAGATAAGATAAAATTGATTCCTTCCATCATTCTGATCCCTTTATCCTTCTTCTTATTCTCCTAATAGCATAGTGGCTGAGATCCACATTTTGAGCCAAGATTATGCTTTGATACCAGTGTAATATTCCCAAATGGGGAAGAAGCAATATTTGAATGAAAAACTAGAAATAGCAATGTAAATCATCTCAGCAATGGAGACCAATATGGAGCCATTACATTAAGTATAAGAACATAAAATAAATAAAAAATAGTGAGACACAAATCATATGATATGAGGAAACAAGCCTCCCATAAACAATCACTCCCAAATATGAGATTATCCTACAATAAAAATGCCAGAGAGATGCTACAGCTGGAGATCATACAATTATATAAAAACAATGATATATGCCTCAATAGATTCTATACATGTAGATCTAGGTTCTATATCATCCTTCCAAGACAACCCAAGAGGGTTTCCGGAAAATTCACAAAATACACAATGTGAGCTGCAACCCTAGGGATGAAGGTTTGCTCCAAAAAAATGAATGAGAATATATAGCTGAAGCTTATGTAGAAATAAGTATTTCTTCTCTAATAGATCCTCTGGATGAAAGGATGTCCCCTCCACTGAAGAAATCACCTCCCAAATCATATACTGAAACCACCCCTGCAACTCCTCCTTAAAATAACGCAGATCCAGACTGAAATTGTGCTGTAGGGGATAATATCACCTTGGCTTGGTGCAAAATGTAGCAATAAAACTCAAGGGCTTCCTTTTTTGGCTTCCCAATGGAAGGAAACCTTCCTCCACTGAAAATATAGCTCAGAAATCACCCAATACAATCCTCCACTACTGCAACCTGCAACACAACACAACACTAAGCAGAAACTGTGCTGTTGAGGAAAGATGAAGCTTGGCCTTATGCTAGAATGTGGAGATGTAGTGCAAATAGTTCTCCTGAGTAGGCACTCAAAGTCCCCCGAGGATGAAGGTGGGATTCCTGCTCAGGAACACCCTTGTGCTAAACAACACTACAATCTTAGCTAAACAATTGAAGAGAGCCACAAGTCTTGATAGACCATAAAAAAAATAATAATCCAATCATGACCATAATGGATGCCATCCCCTTCCTTATATTCTTCTTCACCTTGGGCCCCACTCATTAAAGCCACTACTTCCATGCATGGAGTCTCCCTCCAAAACTGTGTTGTCCCTTATTGAATGCCACTCCTTCCATACCAACGTTTGATTTGGTCAAAGTTTACCCAGTCTACATGCTCCATCCCCTTTTCACACATAAATGTCTTCAATCCAACTTTTAGATAACCTACTTTCACATTAGGAGTGTTTTTATTCCTAATAAGGATATATATGGGTCTCCATACCCTCTTATTATTCTAACTAAGAAGAAAAATAAAAAATTAATATTCCAATTAGCAGTATTCTAATTTAGGAATATTACACATAGCTCCTGGGAGTTTTATTTTTGATGTGGAAGTTATTTTTGATGTGTTTCCATTGATTCCACTTCCATAAGGCACCTAGGAGTTTGAATCCCATTATAGTGGCCTCTCGTCGCATATTTACCTCTGTTAGTCTGTTACTTTGGTAGAAGTGGGATGAGGGTGTTATAGAGGGGTATCAGAGCATGGTTGCACTCCCTTTGAGTCATATATGATACCACAAACTATGATTAGGGTGGTTTGTGCTCTATTTGGGTCATATTGGATACCAAATAGTGATGTCAAAGCAGGTTGTGCTCTCTTTGGGTCATATCTGATACCAAAGAGTGGTATCAGAGCAGTTGCACTCTCTATAGGTCATATCTAGTACCACAGAGTGGTATCATAGCATGGGTCACACCTTGGATTGGATGGCGATGTGTTGGTCATGCATACATTTCAATTTCATGTGTTATGTACGTTTATGGACTATGTGTTTGTTGCATATGTATGGCGTTGGTCATAGTTGCAGTGGCACTGCCATGTGGAAGTTGATGGTGTTGTGGTTGGATGTGATCATCATGAGTGCATGTCATTTATGCATATTTTATGCATGTCAGTGTATATATGTTGTTATGCATGCATTGTCATGGTTAAGGTTGTTTTCCATGAGGTAATTGTAGGAATTTTAGGTCATCATGATGTTTTTGATATGTTATGATGTTGATGTGTTGGTTGAGATAGAGTAGGAGATGAAGATGACCAAAGTGAAGTTGCAACACTAGAATTTGGGTTAAGAGTAGATCTTCATACATGTATTGTATGTTTGTCATGCATGTATGTTAGTTAATAGATCATTATATGCATTAGGGTTATATACATGTTGTCATTTTATTGTTGTTGTGGTTACATGCATGGTAGATGCTAGTGGATTAGAGTGGTTATATTCAGGTGTGTTGAGTAGTCATGAATGATAGTAGTGTGTTGTTATATGCATTTTTGTTGTTTATTTACGTTAGTTAACTTGATGATTATGTTATATGATTGGTGATAAGTATGCTATATGTTAACTTGCTGTTTTTATATGTTAGCTAACTTTATGATTAGGTTTATTGCATTAATATATTGATGTTATATGTACCATGTTAATATAGATTGGCCTATCAAAATGGTTATGGTTACGATATTCAGGTATGATCCAATATATTTGTGATGTTGTGTTGTTCTAATCTAGACCAAATGTGCATATGTGATTGTTATTCATGAATGAAAATTGTTATGAGTTTATGATGTGGACATGTTATCTAGTCATTGTCATGGACATCATGACCTTATTTATGTTTGATTTGATGTGTTGTGAAGCTATATCATGCTAATATAGATCTATTGTGCAAACAAGATAACCTCCCCTGAGATAAATTAAGGTATGAGTTTTCTTATGTCCTTTTCTTGGTGATTTAATATTTGATTATGTTGTCTATTTGGTGTTTAAGTGTTTGATCATGTCACGCAGTTGATCTATTTAATATGGTACATTTACAATCCATTTTAATTTTTTATTAATATCATGATACGAGTATGTATATGTAAGATTGCATGAATAATTGATCTTGTTTGATGATGGTTGTAATAACATGTATGCGTTGAGACAATTGATATGTACTTCAGTGTAAGTAAGTGACAGCTGTAGCATTATGTATTATGAAAGATGAGTGTGAGTTGATTGTTTATTATGACATGGTTGTTATTCTTGGTAAAAGTTGATTTCAAATTGATAGATATGTTGTTTTGATATTTGCTACATATGGATGACACGTGTGTTCAGTTACAGGTCAACGTGCTTGGCACTACAAGGTACGGTAACTAGCATGTTGTTATGTTTATTTATGCAATAACAATTATTTTTTATTGGCATTATGATGCAAGGGATTGCGTGGAAAAATAGACTGTTATGAAATATTGAAGAAGGCGCAAGTTGAGATTTACTTGGGAAGCACTGGGAACCATGGGGATTGAGTCATGGTGTTTTTTGCTATTCTTTTTCTTTTGGACTTTTGTGATTTGTTTGCAGTCTAATTGCATCTAGTGCATGATCGTGCCAATTTTTTGCCAATTTTTTGCAGTGTCATATTGCTTTTGTTTTTTCATGGTATTATTCTTGTTTTTTCTTGTTCTTTTCTTTTATGTTTAGATAGTATTGGGAATTGGTTGGGGAAAGAGGAAAGTAATGGAGCTCGAGGAGAGATTTGTGGTACACAATAGGTAATTTAAGACTAAAATCAAGTCTGGTGCATGTATAAGGGTAGTGAAAGGTAATAATATGATAAATGGTTTGACTGGTTGGTTCCATGGTGGTAAATGGACAGTGGAAGTACATACATGAGAAAGATAACCAGAAAGGTAAAGTAAATGAATTTGAGGCGTTATATGCCTTGCCCATGTTTGGAACTGTTGTTCTCAATGTTATGCATGTTGTGCATGGATAAAGAGATTTTTTTTAACCTTGAACTTACGCTATCTGGTAATTATGTTGTGATCATGATTATGTTGAAGTCTATATATGTACATATGTATGTATGTATGTTGTTGTCCGATAGCGTTGTCAGTCGTCATGATTGTTTTATGTTGATATTTCTATGTATATATGTATGTATGTATGTTTTTTTTCTAACAAGGTTGTCAAGGATAATTCTTGTGGAGGAATGATTGCTTATGCAGGTGAATGGCATGAAGAGGTTCTTGGTCTTACGAGGAATCAAGTGGGAAGAGTAACCCTAACAAACCTATGATGTCAGTATCATGTGGATATGAGTCTATATTATGTGTTTATACTATGCCTATGTTTTGGACAGTTAATATTGAGAGATACATCATCGAAATGAAAAAATCATGATTTGTAACATGATAGGATAAGCACGGATAGTGGAAAGACACTAGAAGCAAGGTTTCTTTGTGGATTCAATGTGTGGTCTATGCATGTGCAGTACTATTGTTGTGTATATGTTGTGCATGTTGTACATTCAATGATTGTACCTATGGTGATGTGTACATGTAAAATATGTAGTATTGTGTACATATCATGCTGCATGCCTGTTTTATATATGGTGTTGTGTGCATATGGTGCTATGCACATGTTGTATATGCATGTAATGTTCCAAAATTTTCATGCAGATAATTGGAACATTAATTTTTGATAATTTCACATAGGAGGAGAATAAATGGGTAAGGATACCCATGAATAATGAAAATAACAATAAAATCCCTCATATTATGAGAAGGGATCATTTTTGAATTTGATTTCACACCTTCATGGGTGAAAAGGGGCTTTTTGGAAAAGTGGCTAGGTCAAGTTGACAAAATTCAAACTGCACAGGCTATGAGGTGGGAAGCACATTGTGGTACAATGCAATAGAGAAGGAGGGAAGATTCCTTGAGAAGGAAAACCCTAATGAAGTGGGGACCATGGAGAGGGATCTCACAATTGTATAAGAGGAGGGAAAGACAACCATTTTTTCTCATGAATGGGTTATTGATTTTGTTGTCTTGAGAGACAAGGAGCATACTCCTGTTATTCAGCAGAGTTGCTGGGGGAATTCTTGCTCAGGATTCCTTCCTCCTCATGAGAGGCCTCTTGAGGAATCGATCTTCAGCTTTCTCCACATCTTGGCTCAAGGCCAAAGCATTCTCTTCCATCACAGCATTATTCTTGCAGCAAGAAGACATTGTGTTGTTGGGGTTGTACTGGAGGCTTCCACCACATCACTCCGGGACTTGATTTGCAGAGAAAGGAGTCTCCATTTAGTGGAGATATCATTGAGGAGTGTTATTGAGCTCATTTTCAGATTTTGGCAGCAGGCCAAGCTTTCTCCCATCTTCATGAGTGTAGTCCCTTCCATATACTGCGTTATTTCAGAGTTAGTCTGTAGTGGGGGTTTGCACCATCACATTGGAGGGAGATATTTCCAGTGTCGGGATCAGCCTTGCACTCTAAAAATCCTTTGGAGGAGATTGATTTAGATTGTAGAGCAAATTCTACCACCTCCTTCCATTTTTATTATGAGTTGCTACTACTACCTAGCAACTCCGACATTTTGGTATTTCTCCATTCTATGCATCTAGTGTAGCCAATCCTCTTGAGGATTGTTGTATTATCATTGTATCATTGTTTTCAGTGGTTGAGAACACACTCCCCCTCATTTCTTGAGCTCTATTGTAATATCATTATATTTCAAATATTATATGTTGCAGTGTCTCCATAAGACTGCGCAGTCATAGCTAAGGCAGTTTATGCAGCAACGTATTTCATGCTTTCATATACTTGTTCTTTGAGGTTGATCATTCCCTATCTTGAGTTCTCTTTTCCTCAAGATTTTGTACACTTATTTTGCTGCTATGAGCTAATACAATGGCTATGAGTTCTTCTATTATTTTCTGATATTGAAGCAAGTTTTCTCTTCATGTATTTGTTTGCATATTGTTGTAGCTCACTTTTGAGTGGGATTCTTCAAGAAGCTCTATAGACAAAGTTTAAAAAGGGCCAGATAGCCTTCGGATCTCACACTTCCTTGAGAAGGTGACATATCCAGTAAATTCCCCTTCAGTAAATCTCTAGAATAGATTGTTGATTGCTGACATTCTGAAAAAAGGAACATTACAATGCACTTCTATGCACATATGGTGTTGTGTGTGTGTTGTACATATGGTCTTGCATGAATTATTGTACATATGGTGTTGTGTGCATGGGGTGTAGTGTACACATTTTACATGTGATGCAATGTGTAGGTGGTGTCATGTACATGCTGTGCATGTGGCGTTGTTTACATGTGGTTTCGTGTACATGTGGTGTGGTTTAAATTTGGTGTTGTGTACACATTGTGCAGGTGGTGTCGTGTACATGTGATGTTGTGTAGATGTAGTATTTTGTACACATTATACATGTGGTGTGGTGTACATCTGGCATTGTGTACACATTGTGCAGGTGGTGTCGTGTACATGTGATGTTGTGTACACGTTGTGTAGGTATTTCTATGTATAGGTCGTACTGTGTACATATTGTGCATATGGTACTGGTATAAATGTGGTATTGTGTGCATGTCATACATTTTGTTTTGCGAGCATGCGATACTATATATGTGCATGGTGTAGTCGTGGTATCATGACATGTGTATTTGTTGCATTTTACTCTGTGTGCGTATATCTATTATGTCGTAAAATGGGTGTAGGTGTATGTATTGTGTTGTGTGGTACACTGGGTGTAGGTGTATGTATTGTATGTCAGGTGTAAGTGCATGTATTGTATGGTTTTGCATGTCATGTGTGGATGTATGTTTTGTGATGTGCACCGTGTGCATGTGTACATCATTTAAGGGAAGCAAAGGCACTGGGTGCTTGTTGGGCGTGGAAACTGATATTGTGCGTGTACATAAAGAACAAAGGAAAAAGTAAGTGTTGATGAAGGAAAAGTATCAATATTTTATTTTAGTTTTAGCATGCATGTGATCTATGATTCTGACTTATGATGGTTACATGTGATTTAAGATTATGGTTTATGATGATTTCATGTGATTCATGATTCTAATTTATGATGGTTGTGTTTTGAGCTTATTGGACGTTATATGTTTATATATGATTATTTAATCAAACAACTAATTTGACTTGTTGTGATAGGAAGTAAATAGGATTGGAGGTGTACCTTGTTTATGAGATACCAATGAGGTATCATTTAGATTTATTTCAATTTATTTTTAATCTAATGGAGATTATGTGCTTGAAGGAAAGCATGCAATTCCCAGCTTGGGTGGTAGAAACCAAATACAAGGATTAGCAGCAGTAGCAAAGGAATTGAAAAAGGAAATAGTATGTTGGAAAGGAACTTCAGGAGAAGGGTCATTGTGGGAAACTGCTACCCAATAGTGTCCATTTATTTCCATGAGCATGCTATGACCGATATGATGGTTTTGAGGCATGGATATGCCTTGTTTTTTGTATATTATGAGGTGAGGAAGTCTTTCCAAGGGATAGACTGCCAGGGATGGGGGTTCCAGTGGTACTTGGAAGGTGTGTGACTACATTGAAGGGGGTGAAAATATTTCCTGAGGGACTATGTAGCAAAGAAGGGAAGATTGAGCATGAATTTGTTCTAGTCATTAGCATTTCTAGATGAAATTAGACACACATTGGGAGTGCACCCTGGAACAATGAGCCAATAACTATTCATTGAGAGGAAAATTGGCATAGGATTGTAGTGCTAGAAACTATATGCAACTTTGACTTGGGAAGAGGATTCTGGACTTCCTTGGAAGGAGATGAATCCTGGTATTACTTTGAGGGTGGAGGTGCGAGCCTCTGGATTCCCTTGTTGCAGATGTAGAAACGATATTTGGTGAGCCCTGGTATTGCACCAAGAAAGCTGAAATTCCCAGAGGCTTCCCTACTTTACTTGATCAACTCTGGGTTCATAAAAACTTGGAGGTGACAATGCTATATACACAACAGATGCATTCTACTAATGTCATCCTCTTCTGAGCTTTACGAAAGGGTGCTACTTCTAGGGTTTGTAGATGAAGTATGTAACACTTATGAAATTATGCCTAGGGCTACAATGATTCAAATCCATGACACTATCAATAAGTAAAAAAATACATTAAATCAAACAAGTACACCAAACTATTATGCAATGAAATAAATCTACTTATTAGACTATGACAAGAATTGAAAAGCAACCAAGGCATCTGGCATGAAGTAAATTGCTAAATTGAAATGGCATAGATGAAACTAATATAATCACACTTTTCTAGGAAAAATGGCTAAAAAAACTCTACTTACCCTTTTCTCTATCTATCATGCTTTTAATCATGCAACTGCTCATGATCTAACTATGCTTGAAAATGTGTTGTTTTGCAACTAGGATAAGAAAGTGCTAAGGTGGCTCATGGAAGGCTTGAACACATGGGGGCAAGGTTAGAGGTGTATGAGTGGTTTTTGCAGGTCTAGAGGATGGTGATGGTGGTTTATGAGCTTAAGGAGGGGCCCATAGGTACAATTTCAAGTGATGCTACAGGTTTCCTGTAGTGCTACATGAAAGTCCTGAATTGCTACAGGAAATGGTTTGAGGGATATTAGAGGCCAAAAATAGGTGGAAAAAGGGTAGGGAATATGGAGTAAAGGTGTATTTGGATGGGTGGAAGGTGGCCCACCCCTTGGCCAAGCTCATAACCTCTTGGGATTCTTGTCTTGCAGTCCTAGGGTTTGCTGACAGTGCAGGGATGTAAAATCCAAAAATAGGGCTGTTGGTGATTTTGATGATTAGAGGGTTGATGATGGGTGAGAGATGAAGCTGAAGTTGCTGGTGATGTTCTCCTTAGCTTTGATACTTTTACCTACAAGAAAACTACCTATTCATGCAATAGAAATGGATAAATTCATGATAAAGAAAATGGAAAATATGGCTTGAATTTGTAAAGAAAATCTACTCTAACCTACAAAAAGAGATCTAAAGTAGAATTCTAAAGATATCCATGGAATCAAAACAACTAATCTCATCCATTCCAAGAAATCATAAACTAAGGAGCATTTTTGTTCTGTGGGGAAGGTCTAGCCTATTAAGAATTTGGAGGGCTAGAGATTAATTAAAATTATCTTCTTGATAATTATTTGTGAGCTTGATTATGTATTTTATTTTTTAGCTTATTTAATATTTCATCAAGTCAATTATAAAAAAACACAAGACACACAAATTAGGCTCCTAGAGTGAGGGAAAAACCTCTCCCTCTTGGAGAGGAAAATCGACGAGAAATTCTTCTTATAGAATTTCAAAAGACAGGCACCATGACCAAGACTCAAACCCTTGACCTATGGATGCTTCCAAGACCTCGTTACTTCTTCTTTGATGATATTCTTTTGCTATAATATCACTGTACAATTCCCAAGAAAAAAATATACTTCAATGGATATATATATCAGAACATTGTATATATCCGCACTTCATTAACTCTGATCCAAATAACATAATTGACCTTGACCTTAACTCAGCGTTGGTCCGAAGTATTCTCTACTGTCTGTTGGGGTTCCCATGTTTTGGCCAGGTTGACAAGACCAAAAGATGAGACAACATAGAACCACTTTCAGACCTTAGGATCTAGCCCTCCTAGGTCCAGAGATAGATCTCTCTATGATAGTCAAAGGTTTTATGTCTTTGAAGCTCAAATGTTAAGGTTTTAGGCTAGTTATATGCACATAGTTTGTTTGTTTGATTGTTTATGTTTGGTTGTTGGGAATCAGGAAAGAAGGGTCCAATATGAGACAAGGATGAGCAAAGAGGAAACTAAGCAAAGATAGATAACTCAGGGAACATCAAGGCCATTCGGCAATGGAGTCAAGAAAGGGTTTACTTGTGTTCAATGTGCAAGCTTTCAGTTGGGCTAGTCATATAGAGCATTTTGGATCTTAAAAGATGGTTGATGGAATGGAACATTAAGGACTGAAAATGAGTGAAGGGGAACCAGCCAATTCTGTCTATAGATCAGGTCAGAGGTCATTTAACTCGAGACCTGCTTGGACAAAACCGGAGGCAAGACAAGGGATCTTAGAAAGACTTAATGAGATGGAAAGATCCTAGTGAGGCAGAGGCAAGGTTCTAGACCTCCCAATGTTCTCAAATCATCTAATTAAATCCTAACAAGAACATCTAAACATAAATTTGATTAATTCATACATCAGAGAGCAGGCAATAACATCCACTACACTGGTTAAATCAATTGAAATCAATATTCAGACACACGTATAAGCAGAAAACATAAAGGCTGGGAGAGCAGCAACATAAGGTACCTATCAAGGGCAAATCCTATGCCAAACTTCTGAGGCGAGCCTGAAGTAACATAATGAAATGAAAGAAAGTCAATCACAAATACAAAGAAAGGAAAACCTCAACAGCTGCTTTAGATCAGGATCCAAAGAAATGTGCTTGTCATATTAAAAACAACACCAATCAGGTACATCATTGCCCACAGCTTGAACATTCAGTATGAATACATCAAATATTAGCTTATCTTACAATATTACACAGAGAACTTGTCTCAAGAGGGAAATTCTTGCATTTCTCTGATATCTCATCAACAACCATTACAAAAATTTCCTTCTGTGCTTTATAGCAGATGATGAACAGAAGGTCGACTGAGGTGGTAGGTGAACACTAAATGTAACATTAAACACGAAATGAATGCAGGGCCAAAACCCATTCTGTTTGATTGCTGTGTATTTAATCTCTGTCACTTCCCTTGTGAAGGGTGATCTTCTCCGGATACGATCTTGACATCTTTTGGCTGTAGTACTCCTGGTGCTTTGAAAAAAATAAATTAAACTACTGAGAAGTCTGCCACATAAATGCTCTGGTGGTTTTGAACTACTGTTAGGGTGGAAATTCCTTCAGGGACATTGTGCATAATAAAAGTTGTATGGGCGCCCTGTACTTGACGAAGAAAGAAATTTTGCTGATGAATAAACCCTGATGTTACCTTTAACTGTGCACAGGATCCTTCTGATTGATCCTCGGGGTCTTCAACCTGGTGCTTTGCCTCTTAAACCACTGATTTAAGGCTCAGGATCTTCGTTAGCGTGCCTCAATCTCCTTTGCTTTTTACCGAAACACTTTGCCGCTCCATTTTGCTTCTGACAGGTTAGCTCGGGCTTTTAATGATGCTGGAAGGTTTTTAGTATTGAACTTTGGCCTTCTTTTAATGCAAGACCTATTTTCACCTTCCCAGGTCGTTCTTTTTATAAATTCTACCTCCGTAGATGATCTTCTTTGATTTCACTGTCACTGTAACAGGGGTGTGCATCATGGCGGTTATTAACCTTTGATAACCCTGAAAAAATGAAAACGGATTAAGAAAATAGACATGGGGATGATGGACGCGACGGGTATGATGGGAACGACTGTACAGAACTGTGCCATGGTGGAATAATGGTGAATTGTGGTGGGAGGATGCAGCGCAAAGTGGAAATCGAGATAGATGGTGGACTGCAGCAATAGACATTTTAAAACCAAATAACCTTAAAAATCTCAACTTTGGACGTTATATGCAATGGAGCGAATGGGTGTACGGTGGGCACACGTGGAGATTACGTGGCGGGACCGTGAGAAATGGAATAGTCAACGACGGGCGGACGAACCTGGACCGTCGATCCTGAGGGAAATCAATGATAGACAATGCGGCGGGTGTCGATGACGGTGGGCCAGGGTACGGCGGTTGGAAGTTAAACAACGTGTGGCTTCGAGGAGAAAAGACCGTCGAATGAGGCGCTCAAGATCGGACGGCCTGCGTGGATTTCACTGCGAGGTTTGGGCTGAACAATAACGCGCGGGGGATGGGCGGTTTCAGAATCGTACAAGAGACAGGTGGCAGATGATGAGTGGAATCGCTGGGCATTGGAGAAAAACCGCCCATCGTGCATAAGAGATGCGAAATAAATCGACTGTTTTTGGGTGAGTGCACTGGTGGGGACCACAGAGAAAAGCATGCTCCGCACAGCTGATCTGGCGGGGAAGACGTGGGCGCTGGAGAATTAACATCTGCCGTCTGATCAATTGAGATCAATGGCTAACGCTGCGCCCGATAAGGCTTGAGATAAGCGCTTTTTGCTTTGGCGAGTGGTTACAGCGCTGGGCTACATGGAGGAACGGGGCGCGGGGCCAATGCGGAAGGGGCTAGGCCTATTATATGGTCCAAAGTGGGTTTTTTACCCATTTTTAATGTATTTTGAGGCCTAAAGGGTAACGATAGGGAGATGGAGGGGGAATCTGGGAACACAAAGGGTGTAGGGATTTTAGAGGGGATTTAGGGGGTTGATAGGGGGAAACAAAGGTATTTTGACAAAGGGAGGAAAAAGGGGGACAAATATGGTATTTGCAGGGGTACAAGGGGTAAATGCAGGCCTTTTAGGGAAAGGAACCAACAGAGGGGACTTGCATTAGGCATAGCCCTCAGAGACTTCGAGGAGGATGGGTTTTCAGGGGAAAGACATTCCTTGAAGGCTCCACAATAATCTAGCCCCCAGCTTGCTTGTCAAGAATTTCATAGGGGGGCTAACAATGGCTCCACATGGGGATGGCTTCTTCTTGAAGGAGGCAAGAAACCAGAAATGATCTTTGGAGTAGGCCAGTTGCCTGCTGCTTGGCACATCCCTTTCTTTGATCAGCTGCCACAATATGAATATGTTACATTAACAGAAACATTTCTCCCAATCAGACAACCTACCCAAACTACAGTCCTAGCATTTTTCTTCTTTAGGGTGCATTTGAGCTAGCAGACCCTTTACATTTTATTTCTGAAACAGAAAACAAACCTATTCTACTTCTATCCTTATCGCTCCATGAGACCAGATTAGACTGTTGGCCTCATATGCTTCTCTACCTACACTACTACTTGCTAGGATTAGACTGTCTAGCAAGTTTCTTCTCCTACATTCTAAGACAGGAAATTAAAAAACAGCCAAGCCAGGGTTAGACTGTCTGACTTGCTGTGGAGTGAAACAAAACTTTGAAGGCTTGAAATTCACACTTTTGAAGTATCCTTCTCTATTTGTGACTTAGATTTTGAGCATATTAGAGTCACCTTTTCTTCTTCGTTTTCAGCTTTGGTTTTATGCATGTTAGAGTTGGTTCTTCCTTTTCCTTTGTTGGTCCAGATTTTGGGCAGGTTAGGACCAGCTGTATTTTTTCTTTGGCTCAGGTTTTGATCATATTAGAGCCAATCTTTTGCACTTTTTAGAGGTCCATGTTTTGAGCATTTTTGAACCTCTACCTTCTCTATTTTTTGGAAACATTTTCTCTGTTTTATTGAAAGTAAAACTGCAATGGTATGTACAATGGGAATAGAACTGGAAATGAAAATTAGCAGAAGTAGTGTTTGAGCATTCTGCCATTGACAGGACCCCCAAACAGCTCTGTACCATTAGGTTCTTGTAAGAAAAATGCATTAGGACCCACAGTGGCCTGGATGATGTATGGACCTTGCCAGAAACTGTCAAACTTGCCATGTTTACCTTTGTCCTCTCTCCTTGAATCCAATTTCAGAACCTTGTCCCCAACTTTGAAATCTGAAGCTTTGGCTCTTTTGTCAAACTGCCTCTTTATGCTTTCCTGCACTCTGAAAGCTCTACTATAAACCTACTCTCTTGTTTGCTGCAGATGGATAGTTTCGTTGACTCTTCTCACCATACTATTTTCCTATGTCTGAATCTCTTGAACAAGATTAATCACTGGTACTCCAAGGCTAGTAGGAAAAAATTCTTCTGTTCCGTAAACCAGCTGGAATGGTGACAAGCCAATGGATTTCTTTGTGGTGAGCCTGTTAGCCCACAAAGCATGTATCAACTTTTTATGCCATGACTTTTTGTTCTCTTCCAGCAGCTTCTTAATGATTGTGACCAGGATTTTATTTGATGATTCAGCTAAACCATTACCCTGGGGTTAATAGGTAGTTGAATGAGCAAGTGCTATTCCATACCTGTGACAGAAATCAACCATTTTCTTGGATCCAAAATCAGCAGCATTTTCAGTGATTATTTTCCTTGGACAACCAAACCGAGATAGGATGAAGTCTTCTAGGAACCTAATGATGACAGAATCAGTGGCATTCATAGTGGGTATGGCTTCTATCCATTTAGTGAAGTAATCTGTAGCAGTTAGGATCCATTTGTGTTTCCCAGAAGAAGAGGGACGAATTTCTCCTATAAATTCTAGGCCCCATTGCATGAAGGGACCTTCGATAGTGATTGGCTGTAAAGGGAGGAGAAGGAGCTTTCTTCTGCCCTCAAAGATTTGGCATTTGTGGCAGGTTAGGATCATCTTATGGACATCACTAAAGAGTGTAGGCCAATAGTAACCAGCCCTGAGTATTTTATTTGCAGTGGCTTTCCAACTCAGGTGGCCTCCACACTCTCCAGCATGGAATTCTTGTTTAATTCTTTCAGCTTCAGGTTCAGGCAAACATTTCAACAATAGGCCATTTGGATTTTTCCAATATAAGTTTTCATTCAGGATGCAGTAATTTCTGGCTTTCAGTTTTATGAATCTGGCCTTAGTTTTGGACAGCTCTGGGGGGGCATTGAGATTGGTGAGGACGTAAAGGATATCAGAATACCATGGAGAGTTTCGAAATTTCTCTTCTATAGTGGGATCAGGTAGGCTTTCCTGCTCATCCAAGACATTCACCATGTTAATGTCAAGGGCCTGCAAGTTTGATTCAGCCATTAATTGGGCTAGGCCTTGACCTTTGATTGGCTTGGTGTGTTTTATTTCAAGATCGTATTCCAATATTGTAGCAATCCATTTGCCCCATTTCCCATCAGGGTCTTGGGACAAGATATCTTTGAACACTATATTTGGCACATAAGCAATGGTGTGAGAATGAAGAATGTGCACCCTAAAGTCTTTTAAGGCCTTTACCAAGGCATAGGCGTGCTTTTCCATGATGTTGTATTTCAGGGTTGTGTCTCTTAAGGCGTTACTGAAAAAAGCTATAGGCTATTCATTACCTTCTGAATTATTTTGCAGCAAGACTGTAGCTATTGTGTGTTCAAAGGAAAAGGAAAAGATCAGAAAATATTTTGAGAAGTCTGGGCTGATAAGTACCGGGGTCTGTGTGAGTGCAAGTTTTACTGACTCAAAATATTTCTTGGCTTCAACAGTCCACTTAATTCCTGCACCTTTCTTCAACATGTTAGTCATTTTCCTAAGATGCTCAGCAAGATTGGGGATAAATCTCCTAAGGAAATTGATCTTCCCTATGAAGGACTGTAACTCCTTGATGTTTCTCGGATGTGTAATTTGAAGTATTCCCTCAACTCGCTGAGGGTCTATCCTAGTCCCTTTCTCAGATATAATGTGGCCAAGAAGTTTACCTTCTTGCAGTGCAAAAACAATTTTCTTAGGATTTAAGGACAGACCGTACCTTCTGCATTTTTCAAAAACTTTTCTCAAATGTTTCAGGTGTTCTTCTTCGGTTTTGGAAAAGACAGTCAAGTCATCCAATTAGATAACTATGAAGTGTCCTATCTCCTCTGAGAAATCTATATCGATCGATCTCTAGAAGGTGGCGCCAACATTCATCAATCCAAAGGGCACTTTCACATACATGAAGGTGCCCCATGGAGTGGTAAATGCTGTTTGGAGTTGATCTTCTGGGAGTACCAATACTTGGTTATAACCCGAAAAGCCATCTAGCAGGGAGATTCTCTTTGAGCCCACTACCTTCTGTAGGATATGTTCCATTCTAGGCAAGGGGTAGTTGTCTTTCAGGGAAGCTCTGTTGAGGTTTCTGAAGTCTATGCATAATCTGATCTCCCCTGTTTTCTTTCTTACAGCCACTAAGTTTGACACCCAATCAGAGAACCTTACAGGGACTATTATGCCTGCCTCATACATCTTTTTAATCTCCTTTTCAACTGTAGGAAATTGTTTTGGATTGATTCTGCGGAGTTTTTGTTTGAAAGGCTTCTAATTTTCCTTTAATGGTGTCTTGTGTTGAATGATGTTGGTGTCATAAGCCTTTAAGTCTTCATAGCTCCATGCAAACACATCAATGAATTCTTTAAACAACTCAATGCATTTCTTCTTCATGTCTGCAGGAAAAGACTTAGCTAGTTTAATCATTTTGGTTTTGTCTTTAGTGCCTATGTTGCATTCTTCCACATCTGAATCGACATGTTCTATAGTGGGATTTTTTGCTACATCATCAAAGTCAAAAAGGTCCTCTAGGGGTGCTAGGCCTCTGGGTATATTCTTGTCTTTGGCTTGTAGCACCTCTACCTCTTCGGTATCTGAATTTTCATATTTTTCGGTTGGATTTCCAGTTTCTTCAGAAAGGGCATTTATTTCTATGTTACAGGGTGTTTCTTGTTCATCTGGGGGATCCTCACTTGTGCAACTGTCATCAGATTTTGAGTCGGAATCAGAAAATTCAAACTCATTCCTGCCCACCAGAAAATCTTCAATCTGTTTGTCTCCTTTAAAGACCTGCCAATATTTTTCATTGTCTGGCACTGCTGGTCGGAACTTGATCTGAATGATGATTTGTTGGTCAGGGGGAGTCTTAGGATATGAACTAGCTAGGAAAGCTAATCCATTTGCAATGACATTTTGGCGCCTGGGAACAAACACTAATTCATATTCCATGAAAGTTTTCAATATATCCATGGCATCGTTCCTATATGCTCTTAATCGAGGATGTTTTGCTGCGTATTCACCATTCACTTGTTTGACCACTAACTCAGAGTCTCCTCTCACAGTTATCCTATGAGCCCCTAATTTTTTCAATAGGTTCAGACCCAGGATGAGAGCCTCATATTCTGCAATATTATTCGTGCATTTGAAATGCAGATTCACAGCGTGGCTCTCTGCGTGGTCATTTTTTGTGTTATGTAGGCATACCCCTGCTCCAGCATTGTTTCTAGTACAGGACCCATCGAAATTCATTTCCCACAGGGGTTTTCCATTATGTTACGCTGGAGGGTCTGTACTAGGTTGCGGGATATCTTGTTCTTCACGTGGTGTATTAGTTTGAAGGGTGTGACTAATAGGCTGACTGCATTGTGTTCCTGATTCATTCTGAGTTTCGTTTTCATTATCTGGCCCATGGCTTTCTTCATCATATTCCTCTAGAGTAGCCATTATGTTAAAGTCCATGGGCTCTATGTTATCGCTTGTATTTCTGCATTCAGACTCTGGCTCTCCCAAGGATTGGTCGTTATAAAGAATTAAAGAATCCAGGTCTGTGTGCACAGAGTGCAATGGTGAATTTTCAGGTTTCTCAGGGCTACTGACTAGAAATTTCATTTGAGCTTCTCTATACAGTATTCTAAGTTGGCCCAATATAGGGATAGTGGCATATGAGCCATCCATCTGCATTGTTCCTTGCAGCTTGGCTCCCCATGATCTAGATAGCAGCATGCCATACTTGGATGGTACATCTTCCACCACAACATACATGACCATACACTTAGCTGGGATTTGGGTCAAGCTCACACATAATTCTTTGATCATGCCTAGGCATTTTACCCTGCTAGAATCGAACGAATATAGATCTTTGTAGGGTCGTGTTATCTCCAAGCCTAGTCTCTCCATCACTACCTTAGGCATTAGATTGTGTGATGCTCCAGAGTCATGCATGGCATTATGAAGGATCTTGTCATGAACGTTGAGACTGACATAGAAAGGTGGAACCACCCCTTCCTGAAACTTTCCCTCAATCTTTGGACCAAACAAGAGGGCGGGTTGATCATCATTCAAATTCACAATGTCGTTATTTTCCCTGAGGTTGAACGCTTTCAAAATTTGGCCCTTATATACATCATGAGAGGCCAACTCAGATAATGGTACAGGGATTTTGATTTTTGCAATCTCACTCTCTAAATTGAAAGTGGACTGTGTCTTTGGAGGGCTCAACTCTGTTTTATTTGCTACTGCCTTAGTAGATGAATCATTTTGTGATTTATCACTATGTACAGGGTTAGGAATCGTTTTATCAGGAGGACTAACTGTAGTGCTAGTGCTGCTGGTTGGTTGGCTTTGTTTTTCAGTGTCTAGGTTGTCTTTTTCTTTGTTTTTCCCAGAACTCTCAGCTGTTGTTTTTCTATTTGCAACAGATGCTTTAGAAGTTTTATCAGGTCTTTTTTTGATGGTTACCTCAGGAGTCTTTGTTTTGGAATTTTCTTGGTTCTTTTTGCTCCTAAGTTCATATTGTTCTTTGACCTGCATCATGGCATTTTCAAATCCTAATCTGTAATCTCCAGTTTCTAACCATTCCTCATCCTAGTATGAATGTGAGGGCTGGTCTTCCCCTGAATCACAGTTAAGGACTGAGTCTTCAGTTTCGAACATGTTTTTTGTATTTCCTTCAGACTCTTCTAGGACTCCCTCATATTCATCTAAATTTTTTTGGAATGGGGGAATAACTTGTTGATCTGATTCTTTTTTTCTGTTGGGAGCATTGTTGTTCCTTCTAAAGTTTTGGTTCTGATTTTGGTTCTAGTTTCTGTTCTGACTGCTAACTGTGACAACCATATTTTCCATCATTTGCTGTAACTTTTCCATATTCTTAGATAATCTATCATAATTTGGGTTTGAAGTGGAAGCTACAGTGTCATCCCTATATGTTACCCTCTTCTCGGACGTTAGTCTTGCTCTTTTCTCAATCAAATTTGCCTCTATGTTTACAGCCCCTTTCTGCATGTCTTCCAATGTGGTGTATTCTTTATCCCTAAGATCATAGGCCATGTCAGCATCAAACCCATCAGGGTATTTAGCTAGGGCCATACCTTGTGGAGGTTTCATATGTGGAGGGAGAGCATTGTAAATGCTGTAAAATATTGTTGTGTAATCATGGACACTCTCTCCTACATTCCTTTTAAGGCTCATGTATTCAGCTAGGAGTTGGTGAGGGTTTGCCCTAGTTTCCCATTTTTCTATGAAAGTCTGATATAATGCAGGGAGATCTTGGATATTTCCAGGAGGTAAGCCTTTAAACCATTTCTTTACATCTCCCCCCAGGCTTTGGGCAAAGATTCTCATTTTGATTGTTACATCATCAATTTCCATGTAGTCAAAAGAATCCTCCATTTTATCTACATGTTGCTGAGATGTGATGGATTCTTTAGCAGTGAAGTGTCAATTTTTTGATTGATAATCATTGGGTAAGGGTAGCAAGGGTTGAGGTAAGACCAGAGGTGCATACCAAGCTGCCATGATGATATTATGATGAGGTAAAGGGTTAACTTGAGCAGCTGGTATATGGACGACAAGGATATTAGGACCAGCAGAAGTATGTTGGGCAAATCTAGGGTGGGAGAGCCCCAAGTTTTGAATAAAGTGAATATCAGGAGGTGTAGTTGGAGGGGTTCCTCTGTCCCTAGTTCGTTGACCACTATGAGATGGTGAATTGTGAAACTCAAGGTCTGGCTGGTCTAGGTGATCGAATGACCTAGCTCTTGGTAAACTGTTGGGTATGTCTAGGTCGGGGAGAAAAAGTGCTAGAGCTGTTATATTTTCTGGTGCAGAATTAGCTCTATGAATGTGACTGGAAATAGTTGATCTTTTAGGTGTAAGAGCTCCCTTGAGGATACTCTCCGGATTGTCAACTATTTCAGGTGGATCTGGGTTGGGATAAGCTCTTTTGTGAATGGTTCTGAAAGCCAGAATGTTGTTTCCTAGCCAAGCGGCTTAACCCTACTTGTTGCTTCTACCGAGGTTGATTGTTGCCTCAGGGGTTGGTCTCCCAGTGGAGTCTATTGTGAAACCAAGATAATCAGCAGGCCTACTGATCACCATTGGAGTCTTTTCGTTTAGGAATAATGGAGTCACCAGGTGGAGGGTTTTTGGGTATGTCTAAGGGGTTACACCATCCACCACAGTGCTCAGGCACTATCATCTCTCAAGAATATCCTCACAAATGGAAAACTCCAACCAGAGATTGACTGGGAGGGAATTTACCAGATATGTCACCTTCGAAGAGGGTGAGATCCGGAGGCTTCCTGGCCCTTTCCAGGCTCTGTCTAAGAGTATGATGGACACTCAACAATAGAGGTTGATTCAAGAAAGGAGTGACTTACTGCCAACCTAACCAGAGATCTAGGCTTTCTGAGGCTTTAAAAATGTTTAGGGTGAAATGCACTCAGAATTCCCCAGTGGAGTCGCCATTATGTTGGGGTTCCCATGTTTTGGCCAGGTTGACAAGACCAAAAGATGAGACAACATAGAACCACTTTTAGACCTTAGGATCTAGCCCTCCTAGGTCCAGAGAGGGATCTCTCTATGATAGTCAAAGTTTTTATGTCTTTGAAGCTCAAATGTTAAGGTTTTAGGCTAGTTATAGGCACAGGGTTTGTTTGTTTGATTGTTTATGTTTGGTTGTTGGGAATCAGGAAAGAAGGGTCCAATATGAGAGAAGGATGAGCAAAGAGGAAACTAAGCAAAGATAGATAACTCAGGGAACATCAAGGCCATTGGGCAATGGAGTCAAGAAAGGGTTTACTTGTGTTCAATGTGCAAGCTTTCAGTTGGGCTAGTCATCTAGAGAATTTGGATCTTAAAAGATGGTTGATGGAATGGGACATTAAGGACTGAAAATGAGTGAAGGGGAGCCAGCCAATTCTATCTATAGATCAGGTCAGAGGTCATTTAACTCCAGACCTGATTGGACAAAACCGGAGGCAAGACAAGGGATCTTAGAAAGGCTTAATGAGATGGAAAGATCCTAGTGAGGCAGAGGTAGGGTTCTAGACCTCCCAGTGTTCTCAAATCATCTAACTAAATCCTAACAAGAACATCTAAACATAAATTTCATTAATTCATACATCAGAGAGCAGACAATAACATCTACTACATTGGTTAAATCAATTGAAATCAATATTTAGACACACGTATAAGAAGAAAACATAAAGGCTGGGAGAACAGCAACATAAGGTACCTATCAAGGGTAAATCTTATGCCAAACTTCTGATGCGAGCCTGAAGAAACATAATGAAATGAAAGCAAGTCAATCACAAATACAGAGAAAGGAAAACATCACCAGTTGCTTTAGATCAGGATCCAAAGAAATGTACTTGTCATATTAAAAACAACACCAATCAGGTACATCATTGCCCACAGCTTGAACATTCAGTCTGAATACATCAAATCTCAGCTTATCTTACAATATTACACAGAGAACTTGTCTCAAGAGGGAAATTCTTGCATTTCTCTGATATCTCATCAACAACCATTACAAAAATTTCCTTCTGCGCTTTATAGCAGATGATGAACAAAAGGTCGACTGAGGTGGTAGGTGAAAACTAAATGTAACATTAAACACGAAATGAATGCAGGGCCGAAACCCATTCTGTTTGATTGCTGTGTATTTAATCTCTGTCACTTCCCTTGTGAAGGGTGATATTCTCCGGATATGATCTTGACATCTTTTGGCTGTAGTACTCCTGGTGCTTTGAACAAAATAAAATAAACTACTGAGAAGTCTGCCACATAAATGCTCTGGTGGTTTTGAACTGCTGTTAGGGTGGAAATTCCTTCAAGGACATTGTGCATAATAAAAGCTATATGGGCGCCCTGTAATTGATGAAGAAAGACATTCTGCTGATGAATAAACCCTGATGTTACCTTTTACTGTGCACAGGATCCTTCTGATTGATCCTCGGGGTCTTCAACCTGGTGCTTTGCCTCTTAAACCACTGATTTAAGGCTCAGGATCTTCGTTAGCACGCTTCAATCTCCTTTTCTTTGTACCGAAACACTTTTCCACTCCATTTTTCTTCTGACAGGTTAGCTCGGGCTTTTAATGATGCTGGAAGGTTTTCAGTATTGAACTTTGGCCTTCTTTTAATGCAAGACCTGTTTTCACCTTCCCGGGTCATTCTTTTTATAAATTCTGCCTTCGTAGATGATCTTCTTTGATTTCACTGTCACTGTAACAGGGGCGTGCATCACGGCAGTTATTAACCTTTGATAACCCTGCAAAAATGAAAACGGATTAAGAAAACAGACATGGGGATGACGGACGCGACAGGGACAATGGGAACGAATATAAAAAACCGTGCTATGGTGGAATAATGATGAATTATGGTGGGAGGATGCAGCGCGAAGTGGAAATCGAGACAGATGGCGGACTGCAGCAATAGAAATTTTAAAACCAAATAACCTTAAAAATCTTGACTTTGGACATTATATGCAACGGACTGAATGGGTGTATGGTGGGCACACGTGGAGATTACGTGGCGGGACCGGGAGCAATGGAATATTCAACGACGGGCGGATGAACCTGGACCGTCAATCCTGAGGGAAATCAACGATAGACAATGCGGCGAGGGACGATGACGGTGGGCCAGGGTACGGCGGTTGGAAGTTAAACAGTGCGCGGCTTCGAGGAGCAAAGACCGTCAGATGAGGCGCTCAAGATCGGACGGCCTGTGTGGATTTCGCTGTGAGGTTTGGGCCGAACGATAACGCGTGGGGGATGGGCGGTTTCGGAATTGTACAAGAGACAGGTGGTAGATGATGAGTGGAATCGCTGGGCATTGGAGAAAAACCGCCCATCGCGCATAAGCGGTGTGAAATAAATTGGCTATTTTTGGGTGAGTGCGTTGGAGGGGACCACAGAGAAAAGCATGCTCCGCACCGCTGATCTGGCGGGGAAGACACGGGCGCTGGAGAATTAACGTCCGTCGTCCGATCAATTGAGATCAACGGCCAACGCTGCCCCCGATAAGGCTTGAGATAAGCACTTTTTGCTTTGGCGAGTGGTTACAGCGCTGGGCTACATGGAGGAATGGGGCGCGGGGCCAATGCGGAAGGGGCTAGGCCTATTATATGGTCCAAAGTGGGTTTGTTACCCATTTTTAATGTATTTTGAGGCCTAAAGGGTAACGATAGGGAGATGGAGGGGGAATCTGGGAACACAAAGGGTGTAAGGATTTTAGAGGGGATTTAGGGGGTTGATAGGGGGAAACAAAGGTATTTTGACAGAGGGAGGAAAGAGGGGGACAAATATGGTATTTGCAGGGGTACAAGGGGTAAATGCAGTCCTTTTAGGGAAAGGAACTAGCAGAGGGGACTTGTATTAGGCATAGCCCTCAGAGACTTCGAGGAGGATGGGTTTTCACGGGAAAGACATTCCTTGAAGGCTCCACAATAATCTAGCCCCCAGCTTGCTTGTCAAGAATTTCATAGGGGGGCTAACACTGTCATGCCATAACCATTCGCAATCTATTTCTCTTTTATCTGCACTTGAATGCTCTCTAAACCTCACACTGTATTTCACACTTCAAACCATACTTCAATCAACACTACAATACCTTCTGAACTTCACACTTTATACACTCATAAATCCACACTTCTTTTCCGGAATAGTCCACACTTATTTCTATTAGACTGCATCACCTATTACACTAAAAAATCTCATAGATATATGTATCTTATTTAGTCCTAAAACTTGTCCAAAACACGCTCTGAAGCATGTCCAAAAACCACACTAAAACTCATCTAAAATATCCGCACTGAACCTCAAATATGACCAAAAAAATTATGGGTTTTCTACGAAGTCTACAAGGGTAAATATAGTTGTTTTCCCCTGTATATAAGTCGACCTGATTTTGTGAACTGATGTGACTATTTTGGAGTCGACATGACTGTTATGAGGCTGAATTCTCACTGCATATAGTGCCAAATTTATTACATCTTTTCTAGAATTTGAAGTAGAGCTACCTTGAGGGATGTTAGAGCCTTTATTTTACAAGGTTCATGAAAAGGTCTTGGAGCTTTTAATGATGAAAATGATCTTCATAAACATGAATATATTTACATTTATAAACATAAGACAAACCCTAAATAGACATCAATAAGAATTCTATTAACCTATAGTAAAATTCTTGCTCATGAAACCCATGAAGAAAGTGCAACAATACATTTTATTATCTTTGACTTATTTTCATAATTACATAGTCAATATGAAGACCGATCCTATTTACACTTTTCAACACTCCCTCTTAACTAGGGAGGTATTCATACATGTACATGGTCACTTTCAAACCGAAGAATATAATAAGAAGAATTAGATTGGTAATCACATTTGCATAGCATCATATCAACCAAGATTTTCCTACTGCAAGGCCTTGAATAACAACCCCATCTCTCAATGAGACAATGAGCTACAATGCTGGAGAGACACATGACTTATAGACGCCATATTCATTGTCTCTCCAAGGTACATACTCCACCCAGGTGTTCCCAGATTATGACCTTCTTGGACTATTCTTCTCTTGGGTAGATAACCCTCAAATAATATCAGTCCTCGACTACTCTTATCTTGAATTCCCTATCTCATTCTCAAAGAGTATCTAATTCTATATGATTACCCAATCCTCCATTCTGTCTTCTAGATGAAGACCAGAATGATGTGTCTATACATTCTCTCCACATGTCCTTCACTAAGACTTAAGGTTGTTAGTCCTGGTCTAGTGCATGGTACATGTATTAGATAATCACATACATCACTCCCTCTCAACTCAGGAAGGACATACTTCAAGTTTCTTCCAAGTAAGAAACTTACCACCAGGCTCCTTCTCAACCAGGGTCCTACAGCAGCAATAGTGAGATACCCAACCACTCATGAAGAATTCCTCCCCTCGATGTCATGGATTTTGATATTGAGGAATCTTCAACTTTTGGCTTTATAGGGAACATAACATCCATCACTTTCAGTCACGAGTCATGTCAACCATCAGAAAGTGATTCATCGGTATTTCTCATCTGGTCCACTTTTATGCCATTTTTCTTTCCTTCAAATCATCTCCAAGGATCTTATATCCTTCCATATGATTGAAATCCCTGCATTAAATTATCTAGATAAACAAATACATATGAATTTTTAAATCAAAAGTTAGCTCAGTGATGATCTTTCACCATGAAATTGTAATATTCCAAAATGGAATAATGTATTCATACACAAACACAATAATTGAAACACAGAAAATGTACATAAATATTATTATCAACACAGATATAGAAAAAATAGGTGAGTCATTTTATTCATTGGAGATGGATTAAAGTTACAATAGTGTACAAAATAAGGTACTCTAGCGAAAGAGATTGCCTTGAATGACCCTGAAAGCATGCCACAACAAGCACTGCGTAACTGGAGAGATACAGGAAGCAATATTGCATTGTCACTTTTGCTGATGATGTACATATAGTTGCTGAATAGGGAAATGTAGATCTGTGGAGCTCAAGAGCTCTGATTATGCCAAGATTCAAGATCTGACCAATGTGATGGACACCCAAGATAACCCAGAAAGGAAGTTCTATATCTATGAGATTGGAAATTTACCCTCTTGGAGTTTGATCCCTAGTTTGCTGGGTGATGTAGATCTGAAGGTAGATCTAATCATATTATGTCTAAAATATCATGTATAACCAGATCTAATATTTGAGGGTTGATCCCTCCTTCAAATCTCCAAGCTAGAAGCTTGAGATCTTGTCTCTTCTTCCTCCTTCAAGATGCAGCAACTGAATATGTAGATGCTAGAGAAATTGCACTGTACAAGAGGGAGAGACTCAATTCCTAATGAAATATGCTGCAATAAGCTCCAGGCTGATGGAAATAGTGGTGGAAAGGTGGGGGGATGATCCCTCACATGATTCCTAGCTGAAATTCTAGAAACTTCCTTTTTTCTCTGATCTGCAATGATGGACTACACAATCCTTGATGGGACTGCTGGTGATAGGAGGTAAATAAAGTTTTTCCTAGTGCCAGATCTGAAATGAGGCCCTGGGAATACTGATATTGAATTCCAAGGTGATAGGAAAAATCACTCACTGGTTCTCCAGCTGAAATACTGAAGACAACCTCCTCATCCCAAACTGATATTAAGAAATAAAGCAATTCCTGAAGGTATATGTTATGTAGAGAGTAGGAACACTATGGAACCAATGCTTAATGATGAAATAGTAGTTTAGAATACCTTCCTAGAGTAGGCACACAAGTCCCTCGTGGGTAAGGGTGGGAGTCTTGCTCAGAAACACCCTATGCTAAACAGCACTGCAGACTTAGCTAAGCAACATAAAAGTGCATGGAATGTCAAAAGACAACTCCAGATCCAAACACATCATAAAATCATAAAATAAAACCTATCTTCTATATTTCCTTCATCTCCATTATATAGTTTATGATCCTTCCCATTCCTTGGCCCACCTCTAAACTGTGATGTGCATGTGGACATAAGTCCATGTTTGACTGCGCTCTCTCTCCAAGTCCTCCATCATGTCTACATGCAATGTGCACCCTCTCCATCATGTGTGAATTAATTTCACTACTTCCTCTATCACTTCATCATGAATTCTCTATGATCTTACATTAGATTCCCTCCATGATCTCAGTTGACTGCTTCAACCTCTATGATATATCTCATTAATGAGACATGATCTCTACTCGTTTCTCATTAGTAGTTGCTTCACTATTCCATTATGCAGATATATGTTTAATTGATCCACATTCACACATCAAAAATTTGATCTTATTCATATTTGAGGATTATGGGTCCCTCCACCCTTTTATTTAGTTAATTAATTAAGAAAATTAAGAACTCTAATATTCCAAATGTCGTGTGAAAATTTAGGAATGTTACAGTCCTCCCCGGAAAAATGTTTCTTGTCCTTAAGCAACTGCAAAAGTAGATGCAAAGCCATCTATTCCCTTTCAAATGGAATCCACATAAGGAAGGCCTCCTCCATCTGATACAATGTGTTATGCATGTTTGGTTCCAAATTTGTATCTTAAGAATGCATAGAATGACCTCCAACTGTGTAGTTATATGTCCTTCTTTCTCCAAGAAGTACCAAGTGAGAACCATAAGTTGATGAACATCATCATCAATACATGATATACACAATATAAAGTGGTTTTTTCCACAAACGAAAAGTTCCATCTCAAAAAGCACCTCTTCATCCCATGCTTTATGAAGTAGATTGAGCATTGACATGCCCTCATTCTTAGCCCTATTGGCCTTGTGGGATCCAAGCATCTTTCCAACATTATGCAAAAGATGAAATAGAGACATATGGGTAGACAAAGATGTAAAATCATATTCTCCCAATAGTAACCATCAGAGTAAGGCCTCTTGTTGCCATCATCAACCTTCATTATGCAAGATGGTCAAGACAAACTCCCCAAAAAGAAACCAAAGAAACAAGAGATCTTGCTTTTGTCTCTCCTCCTCATGTGCATCATGGAGTAAAAACATACTGATATACATGTGGAATGTCACATTAGCCCAATACAAACAAACCCCATCATTACACATCATGAGAGTACCATGCCAAGTTCTACACAATACAAAACACATAGACATAGGAGATGTCATGTGATGGCCAAAGTCTGTCGAAAACAACCAAAGTAAACATGCCTTCTTCTTCTGCATTCTTTCATTTATGTGCAAGGCATGAATCAAAAAAATATGAGAAATTGGCTAGTAACCTACTCACCCAAGAGCAGCCAACACAACCATGCCTCATTATTCATTACATGAGTGTTATTCAAGTCATGGATCAAAGAAATAGGAGCCTTTGGGTAGTAACCAAACTCACCCAAGAGAAACCAGCATAACCAAGCTTCTTGTTGGTCCATTTCATGTATCTGCAAGTGGTCATGCAACCCCTTTCTTATCATCCTCACCCATTCATCCAAAAGTGGATGATGAATGATATTTTGCAAAAACATAGTATTCTCCCATCGTAGAATACCATCCGCCTCAAACTAATGAAGAAATTTTCACTCCATGATATGTTGAAGTGAACCTCCAATGGGACCTCTCCATGAGATCTTCTTTCATCAATGGCCCTCCAAAACAAATGAGGTTATGGATTTGCTACAGATAGAAGTTTATATTTGAGCTTTGAGATTCTCAATGAGAAAGAGACATCTAGAAAGGGGAAAATATTACCCATCTCAAGATTTCTATGTCTATCATCTTCTCCTCCATTGTCTCATGAGTGAAGCCTCCATTTGATTTCTCCCATAAGGAATTGGTCCTCTTCTTCTCACTGCTGCTTATTAACAACGTTGTAGATCTGGAAGGTAAAACATGTGTTGTCTCAAAGCAAGGCACAATGCTAAACTCATAGCCAACCATTGCACACAGGATCATACTGATCCCATATTTTGAAACTCTACTCTTCAACCCAAAGGGCTGAATGTAATCCATCAATGAAAAAATAGGATGGTTATTCCTTCCTTCCTTGGTTAGATCAAGGGTCCTCTGCGCAGTGATATGATGTTGCTCCAACTTATCATGTTGTTCTAACCCTTGGTCATGCATTAGCCCTAATGGCATGTCCCCATAGGTTTCAATAAGAGGTACTAAAACAATATGAGATGAAATTGGATGCATAGCTTGGATCAAATGATACTCATAAACATCTTTCAATAACACAAGATATTCCTCTTCTGGTGCAATGATCTCTCCAAATGCTGGTACGAGTGATGGTTGATATTATATCAATGTACCAGTGTTGGAATCTACCTCCTCTTTCTCATGCATCTCCTAAATCATGCATGTGACTCTATATGTCAAGAGCATAAGACTATCTTGCAAATATGAAAGTGCCTCTCCTCTGGATACAAGTACTTCTGCAACTGGTGGTGAATGTAGTGGCTCTTTGTCCAAAGTGGAAAGAATGACATCCTCATTTGTTTTCTTAGGAAATGTCTCTTTATAACATATATATGGTTTTCTCATATCAAAATTATTTCAAAACTTTTGAAAGAAATCTGAATACTTAGTCACCTTTGCATGATCCATGTGACCAAACCACCAATCATTGGCTTCACCTAGAAGATGAAGTGCTGCAATCTGAACAACCTCTTTTTCAGCTATAGGATGTAGCCTGAAGAATGAATCTAACTCTTTCCTCCAAGCCTTAATAGTGCTTGAGGAATATCCATCAAATGTAGGAAAATAAAATTTATTGTGCCTCTTTCTTCTATTGTCTCTATAGGATCTTCTTTCTTCTTTGAGTTTGAAGAATTGTTGGAGAGTTAGATTCTCCTTGAATGCTCTAAATTGTGCTTGGTACTCTTCAAGAAATAGACTGAGAGTCTCATGAGTTTCAGGTTATATTCTTTCTTCATTTCTATACCATTAACCTTCTTCAAATAAAGTGGGCATAGTAGATATATGAGGAGATCTATGATACTCCGGTCTTCTTTGTTGCCGATAAGAAGCACTCGGACCTTCTTCATCCTGAAACCTTCTTGAGGTTTCTCTTTGCCTTTCTCTTCTTGTTTCATTGATCTCTTTGGAGAGATCCTTAATATATCTAAAGAAATATGAGGCAAAGCTTAATCCCTCCATTATATTAGATCTCTAATATTTGATTTTCATATGTTGTCAAAATGTCCACAAGCTGAGCCAAAGATCATGATCTGATACCACTATAATATTCCAAAATGGAATAATGCATTGATACAAAAACAAAATATTTGAAACATAGAAAATGCATATAAATTTTATGATAGACACAGATATAGACATAATATGTGAGCCATTTTATTCATTGGAGATGGATTACAGTTACAACGATGTAAAAAATAAGGTACTCTAGCCAAAGAGATGGCCTAGAATGGCCCTGAAAGCATGCCACAACAGGCATTGCATAACTGGAGAGCTACAGGAATCAATACTATGATGTTCCTTTTGATGATGATGTACATATAACTGATAAAAAGGGAAATGCATATCTATGGAGCTCAGGAGCTCTGATGATGCCAATATTCAAGATCTGGCCAATGTGATGGACACCCAAGATAAACCAGAAAGGAAATTCTAGATCTATGAGATTGGAAATTTACCCTCTTGGGGTTTGATCCCTGGTCTACTGGGTGATGCAGATCTGAAGGTAGATCTGATAATATGATGGCTGAAATATGATGTACAACCAGATCTAATCTTTGAGGGCTAATCTCTCCTTCAGATCTCTAATCTAGAAGCTTGAGATCTTGTCTCTTCTTCCTCCTCCTTCAAGATGTAGCAACAGAATATGTAGCTACTGGAGAAACTGCACTATAGAAGAGGGAGAGACTAAATTCCTGATGAAATATTTAGAAATAATCTCCAGGATGATATAAACAGTGATGGAAAGGTGAGGGGATGATCCCTCAGAGGATTCCTAGCTGAAATGCTAGAAAATTCCTTCCTCCTCTAGATCTGCAATGATGTACTGCACAATATTTGATGGGACTGTTGCTAATAGGAGGTGAATAATGTTTGGCCTGATTATAGATCTAAAATGAGGCCCTATGATTGCTAATATTGAAGTCCAAGGTGATAGGAAAAATACCTGACTCGTTCTCGAGCTGAAATACTAAAGACAACCTCCTCCTCCCAAACTGATCTTTAGAAATAATGCAATTCCTGAAGGTATATATTCTATAGAGAGTAGGAAAAATATGGAACCAATGCCTGATGATGAAATAGTAGCTCATAATACCTTCCCAGAGTAGGCACACAATTCCCCCATGGGTAAGGGTGGGATTCCCGCTCGGGAACACATTGTGGTAAACAACATTGCAGACATAGATAAATAGCATAAGAGTGCATGGAATGTCAAAATACAATTCTAGATCTAAATATACCATAAAATCATAAGCTAAAGCCTGCTTCTATGTTGTGTTCATCTCCATTATATAGTTTATGAGCCTTTTCATGCCTTGGCCCACCTCTAAGCTACGTTGTTCATGTGGACATAAGTCTCCATGTTTGACTGCGCTATCTCTCGAGGTCCTCCATCATGTTTACATGAAATGTGCACCCTCTCCATAATGTGTGAATTAATTACACTACTTCCTCCATCACTTCATCATGATTTCTCTATGATCTTACATTAGATTCCCTCCGTGATCTTAGTTGATTGCTTCAACCTCTATGATCTATCTCATTAATGAGACATGATCTCTACTCCTTTCTCATTAGTAGCTGCTCCACTACTCCATTATGTAGATATATGTTTAATTAATCCACATTCACACATCAAAAATTGGATCTTTTTCATCTTTGAGGATTATGGGTCCCTCCAACCTTTTATTTACTTAATTATTTAAAAAAATTAAGAACTCTAATATTCCAAATATCATGTGAAAATTTAGGAATATTAGTCCTCCCTGAAAAAACATTGCTTGTCCTCAAGCAACTACAAAATTATATGCAAATCCATCTATTCCCCTCCAAATTGCATCCACATAAGGAAGGCCTCCTCCATTTGCTGCAATGCATTATACATGTTTGGCTATAAATTTTTCCCTTAAGAATGCATATAATGACCTCCAACTATGTAGTTAGATGTCCTTATTTCACCAATAAGTACCAAATGACAACCATAAGCCGCCCAACATGATCATCAATACATGAGATACATAATATAAAGTGGTTCTTTCCATAAAGGAAAAGTTCCATCTCACAAAACACCTCTTCATCCCATGCTTTATGAAGTAGATTGAGCATTGACATGCACTCATTCTTAGCCCTGCTGGCCTTGTGGGATCCAACCATCATTCCAATGTTATGAAAAATAATAAATAGACACATATGGGTAGACAAATATTTCAAACCATATTCTCCCAATAGGAACCATTGGAGTAAGGCCTCTTGCTGACATCCTCCATCTTCATCATGCAATATGGTCAAGCCAAACTCCCCCAAAAGAAACCAAAGCAACAAGAGATCTTACAGCCTTCTCTCCTCCTCATGTGCATCATGGAGTGAAAGCATACTGATAAACATGTGGAATGTCACATCATCCCAATAAAAATAAACCCCATCATTACACATCATGAGATTACCATGCCAAGTTATACACAATAAAAAACACATAGACATAGGATATGTCATGTGATGGCCAAAATCTCTCAGCAACAAACAAAGTAAAAATGCCTTATTCTTCTACATTATTTCATTGATGTGTAAGGCATGAATCAGAAAAATATGAACCATTGGGTGGTAACCATACTCACCCAAGAGCAGCTAGTGCAACCATGCTTCATTCTTCATTACATGAGTGTTATTCAAGGCATGGATCAAATAAATAGGAGCCTTTGGGTGGTAACCAAACTCACCCAAGTGCAACCACATAACCAATATTATTTCTGACCCATGTCATATATCTGCAAGTGGTCATGCAACCCCTTGCTTATCATCCTCACCCACTCATCCCAATGTGAATGATGAATGATGTTTTGCAAAAACATGATATCCTCTCATTGTAGAATACCATCCACCTCAAACTGATGAAGAAATTTTCACTCCATGATATGTTGAAGTGCACCTCCAATGAGACCTCTCGATGAGATATTCTTTTCATAAATGGTCCTCCAAAACCAATGAGGTTCTAGATCTGCTACAAGTAGAAGTTTCTCTTTGAGCTCTGAGATTCTCATTGAGAAAGAGTCATCTTGAAAGGGGAAAATATTTCCCATCTCAATATGTCTACCATCTATCATATTCTCCTCCATTCCTTCATGAATTAAGCTTCCATTTGATTACTCCCATAAGGAATGGGCCCTCTTCTTCTCATTGTTGCTTATTAACAACACTATAGATCTGCAAGGAAAAACATGTGTTATCTCAAATAAAGGCACACTACTGAGCTCATAGGTTTCAATAAGAGGTAATGAAACAATATGAGATGAAATTGAAGCATAGCTTGGATCAATTGATACTCAAAAACATCTTGCAAGAACATAAGAGTTTCCTCTTCCGGTGCAATTATCTCTCCAACTGCTGGTAAGAGTGATGGCTAATATTTTATTAATGTACCACCGCTGGAATCTACCTCCTCTTCCTCTTGCATATCCTGAATCATGCATGGGACTCTATATGTCAAGAGCTTACGATTATCTTGCAAAGATGCAAGTGTCTCTCCTTTGGATATAGTTACTTTTGCAAATCGTGGTGAATGTAGTGACTCTTTGTCCAGAGTGACAAGAATGACATCATCCTTTGTTTCCTTAGGAAATGTCTCTTTGTAACATATCTCTGGTTTTCTCATATCAAAATTCTTTCTCAACTTGTGAAAGAAATCTGAATACTTAGTCACCTTTGCATGCTCCATGTGACCAAACCACCAATCATTGGCTTCACCTAGAAGATGAAGTGTTGCAATCTGAACAACCTCTTTTTCAACTACAAGATGTATCCTGAAGAATGAATCTATCTCTTTCCTCCAAGCCTTAACAATGATTGAGTAAGATCCATCAAATGTATGCAAATAGAATCTATTGCGACCCTTTCTTCTATTGCTTCTACAGGATCTTCTTTCTTCTTTGATTTCAAAGAATTGTTGTAGATTTAGATTTTCATTTAATGCTCTAGACTGTGCTTGGTACTCTTGAAGATATAGACTGAGAGTCTCATGATTTTCAGGGGCTCTTATTTCTTCATTTCTATACCATTCACCTTCTTCAAAGAAGGTGGGCATAGTAAATCTATGAGGAGATCTATGATTCTCCGGTCTTCTTTGTTTCTGATAGGAAGTACTAGGACCTTCTTCATCCTAAAACCTTCTTGAGGTTTCTCTTTGCCTTTCTCTTCTTGTTTCATTGATCTCTTTGGAGAGATCCTTCATAGCTTTAAAGAAATATGAGGAAAAAATTAATCCCTCCATTGTATTAGATATCTACTATTTTCTTTTCATATGGTGTCAAAATGTCCACAAGCTGAGCCAAAGATCATGCTCTGATAGCACTGTAATATTCCAAAATGGAATAATGCATTGATACAAAAAAAAAAAAATTTGAAACATAGAAAATGTACATAAATATTATGATCAACACATATATATACATAATAGTTGAGCCATTTTATTATTTGGAGATGGATTACAATTACAACAGTGTACAAAAATAGGTACTCTAGCCAAAGAGATGGCCTAGAATAACCCTAAAAGCATGCCACAAAAAGCACTACGTAACTGGAGAGCTACAGGAAGAAATGCTGCACTTTCCCTTTTGCTGATGATGTCCATATAGCTACTGAAAAGGGAAATGTATATCTATGGAGCTCAGGAGCTCTGATGATGTCAATATTCAAGATCTAGCCAATTTGATGGAGACCCAAGATAACCCAGAAAGGAAATTCTAGATCTATGTGATTGGAAATTTACCCTCTTGGGGTTTGATCACTAGTCTATTGGGTGATGCAAATTTGAAGCTAGATCTGATCATATGATGGCTGCAATATGATGTACAACCAGATCTAAGATTTGAGGGCTGATCCCTCCTTGAGATCTCTAAGCTAGAAACTTGAGATCTTGTCTCTTCTTCCTCCTCCTTCAAGATGTAGCAACTGAATATGCAGCTGCTAGAGAAATTGTGTTGTACAAGAGGAAGAGACTCAATTCCTGTTGAAATATGCTACTATAAGCTCCAGGTTGATGGAAACAATGATGGAAAGGTGAGGGGAAGATCCCTCACAGGATTCCTAGATGAAATGCTAGAAACTTCCTTCCTCCTCTGTATTCGCAACAATGTAGTACACAATCCTTGATGGGACTGTTGTTGATAGGAGGTAAATAAATTTTTGCCTGATTCCATATCTAAATGAGGCCCTAGTATTTCTGATCTTGAATTCCAAGGTGATAGGAAAAATCCCTCACCAGTTCTTCAGCTGAAATACTGAAGACAACATCCTCCTCCCAAACCGATCTTTAGAAATAACCCAATTACTGAAGGTATAGGTTTTGCAGAGAGTAGGAACACTATGTCACCAATGCCCAATGATGAAATAGAAGCTTAGAATACCTTCCCAGAGTAGGCACACAAGTTCCCCATGGGTAAGGGTGGTATTCTAGCTCAGGAACACCCTGCACTTTATAACACTGTAGACTTAGCTAAACAACATAAGAGTGCATGGAATATCAAAAGGCAAATCCAAATCTAAATAGATCATAAAATCATAAACTAAATCTTTCCTTCTATGTTTCCTTCATCTCCATTATATAGTTTATGAGCCTTCTCATGCCTTAGCCCACCTCTAAGCTGCGTTGTGCATGTGGAAATAAGTCTCCATGTTTGACTGTGTTGTCTCTCCAAGTCCTCCATCATGTCTACATGCAATGTGTAGCCTATCCATAATCTGTGCATTAATTTCACTAATTGCTCCATCAATTCAACATGAATTCTCTATGATCTTACATTATATTCCCTCCATGATCTCATTTGACTACATCAACCTCTATGACCTTTCTCATTAATGAGACATGATCTCTACTCCTTTCTCATTAGTAGTTGTTCCACTACTCCATTATGTAGATCTATTTTTAATTAATCCACATTCACACATCAAAAAGTGGATCTTATTCATCTTTGAGGCTTATGGGTCCCTCCACCCTTTTATTTACTTAATTAATTAAGAAAATTAAGAACTCTAATATTCCAATTATCATGTGAAAATTTAGGAATACTACAGACATCTTCTTGTAAGCATCTACTTCCTCTATTCAGATTGACACATCTCCTAAATATATGCTTTTTCAAGGGCCTTCTTTTTTACCGGACTTCTGTCAAAGTCTACATATCCTCCAAAGAGATTTCCTAGTCACATCTTCTTGGCTTCCGGATGATAATTGCCTCTTGACATTTTTGTACTTCATGACCTATTCCTTTTTGCACATCTTCCTTCCCAGTAACTTCCAATTTACAATTCCTTGTCCATATACAACCACCTCATATTCCACATGAGGATATATTATGTTGATTTCATTTTTTAGTGCATTGTGAGAGATTCTCCTCCATAGATCATACTTATAAATATATAATTCCATTACCTGCAACCATATGACATTACTTCACAACATCCAGTTGGGTTACACTTTTTTCCCTTTTTTGAGAAAAAATGTTCATTTTTTTCGATTTTTCAACTTTCTACAAACTACAACAATTTTTCTGTTTAGAATTTCATTTTGCAATAAAAATAAAAGTTGTCAGAATTTTTTTTAGCTTTCTATTACTTATTTTTTGGATTTTTTTATGCACATTTGATATGTCAACTTAGTGTTTCTTTGAGTGTGTGTTTTTTAACAATCAAAGGATTCATTAGAATTCATGTTAATACGCAATGTTGTATTCTTTGAAAATTTTTGTTTTTCAGAAAACAAAATGTGTTACAGCAATCTAGACAAAGTCTACTTCAGTTTCGTCATATTTACAAAGCCAATGGATGCATATCATAATTACTAGAATTTTTTGAACTGGTCCAATATGAAAAAACTGCATATTTTGAGTATGTTTCGCGATGCAAGAAATTTATTAACATATAAGTTATAAACTAAAATATAAAAGCTATCCATTAGGGACAACGGACCAATGTAATGCTCCATAATTTTTTCAATTTTTTTTACAATTTATTTTGGGAGATACGGAATTTTGATTTCACTGAATCAAAATGACCATCAAAAATGGTTTGAACCTGTTTTATTACAAAATTAATTAAAATTAGTAAATATTTATGAAATTCAATAACAGTTATATTTTCTGAAAGTAGATTCAATTCTAAAAATTCTTGTCTTGGTTCTGACAGCTAATTTAGAATGTTTCATGGAGTTTAATCAGTCCAAAGTTGTAGAAACGTATTCAGAGCTCGGACCTGCGTAATTGGTGACATGTTAGTTTGGCCAAACTTTTCTACAAAGTTCGGCCGAACTAGTTTTTGCGCAAACAGGCTGTTAAGTATCACGCCTTAATAGTTCAGTCGATTTGTTTTCCAAGTTTAGCCGAACTTTTTTTCAAATTTCGGCCAAACTTCTACCTACTTTTCCGTCAGCCAGAAAATTTCGCGGAGCCCCTCCAAAAAAACATTTTGCGGCAATATAAATTGCCATGAAATCATTCATAATTTTCGCACATTTCGCACATTTGGTCTAATTTTACAAAGGTTTTGACATTTCGCACATTTGTTCTAATTTTTAAAAGGTTTTGGTTTGGGTTTAAAGACTTTTCTTGGAGATTTGGGTTTAAGGACTTTTTTTGGAAGACATTTGTTGGAGGCGGTCTGATTTTGCAAAGAATTGTTTTGGGTTTAAGGAATTTTCTTGGACGTACATTCAAAGGAAATTTCTTGGAGGTATGTGATACATTTTTTTGGATGTTTTTTGTTCTTTATTTTTTTTGAAAGTATAGATTTGGGCTTAATTTCGAATTTTTAGAGTACGTGTTTTGAGTTGAAGTAAATATTTTGAGCTTCTTTTCATTTTTATAGGACATTTTTTTCTCTGATTTTTTAAAGTTAGTGTTTTGGATTGGAGTATGTATTTTTTGCAAAAAATTTAAAATGAGTTTTTTTTAAATTAAATCTTTTGTGATGCTTTTTCTAATTGAGTTATTGTCTAAATTTTTGAAGGAATTTTTTTGAACTTCATACTCTATTATCATGGGAAATCGAAGGAATTGTGCGAGAAAATATGATTGAAAAAGAGACCCTGAGGAACGTAGAGAAGAGACGAGACAATCTCGCAAAAGAAAGATAGAAGCACTCTCAAATATTGAAGGGGACAATTGACCTCAACTAGAAATTGAAGCAGGTATGTAAATGTAAATATTATGATCTATTGATATATTTAAAATTTACCTAGTGTAAAATGTGAAGCTTAATTTTTATTTGATGAACTAATTCAAGAAAAATATTTTGCAATGTAAACATAGAGAAATATTCCTCAAAAAATTGATGATGAGATACAAAATTTTGAAAGAGAAAGTGAAAGATATATTGAACCAATGATTGAAGATGGTGAAAATATTGAAAGAAATTCAAGTGAAGAAATTGAATCACAAGGTATATATATATATATATATATATATTGAACACATGCATGTATTATTGAAATTATATGCATATATTTAGTAATTTAGTTATTTATTGAATATGTAAACTTATTATGTACTATTTATTCGAATATGTACAAATGAAATTAGTGTCGATGATGAGATATTAGAAAATGTTGACAGCCACACATATGGAGATAATAAACCTAACCATTATATACGATATCATGTTAACCGCATTTTTGAAACGTATTTCATAAAGGAGAAGGTGACAATTCAAGCTCAAATGTTGAAAGGTCTCCTATCATTAAGGAAATTAAAAAAATCTATCACACTACTAGGTATTCAAAAATCAACCAAAGGATAAAAAAATGAAGGAAAATGTGATACAAAATATAAGTAGTGCTATAAATTCAATTAGGAGATCTAGACAGAAAAATGTTTCAATTATACGTAGAGGAATACATATGGAAATGGTTTCATCAAGTACTAAAGATAATCGTTTGGTAACATCTATGGCACGAGCATTAGGAACCTCGGGAAAAACTTTGCACAAACAACACAAATTTCGGCTGCAAATAGATGTAAATGATGAAATCGCTTGTTGGAGAGATATTTATAGGCAACTATATAAATATAGACTTGGAGAAAATTTAAAAAAAATAATATATGAATATTGGAGAACAATTCGCGTGCTTCGCCAACTGCAAAGCATGTGATGTGAAGAAGAATAGCACGAAATCAGTACGAAGAACATGAAAAATATTTCTTGGAAACCACTCAGATAGATTTATTCAACAAGTTCAAAGAAGAGAATCATGAAATTCATGTTTCAATCAGTGCTTTGTTCAATAAAAACCATGGTATGAAAAACCTATCACTGTACACGACACTTGTTGTTGCCGTTATCATGTGGAATTTGAGTTATATTATGACACATTCCTTGATTTTGGTAGAAAATTATGGAAGGATGGTAGAACATTATGGAAGGATTCACCTCCTCCTTCCACTATCCGTGATTTCATATCTCAAATTCTATATGAAAGAGAAAGCGATGAACTATTTTACAAAAAGAAATGTGTTGGTGGTAAAAAATGCAATGACTGTGGAAATTTGAATAAATTTCAAAACAAATATCGTACTGATATAAATGATCAATCATTTTCCAACATGAAAGTGAAATGGAAGAGATATGGATATATCCATACATCGACTCAAGGTGAAAATACTGTTAAAAGAATTGAATTACGAGAAGACAAAATTTTTTTGATAGACTTTTTGAGAACGTTTGAGGCATAAATTTACAAATACACCAAGCATTCCCATAGAGCTCGATGGCAAGACTTGGAATTCAAAAAATCTCGTGAATTTTTTCCACCAGGGACCATTTTGTCAATGATTTATTTTGCAGAAAACTACACATTTGTTCCGCAAGAAGAAATTCAGAGTGAATACTATCACTCTGACCAAGTCTCCATGCTCGTCTATATTCTATATAGACATGCTGAACAAAACATCGATCATATAGAAAGCACGAATGAAAATCAACATATCATTAAAGAATATCACTTTTATATCAGTGACGATCGTACACATGATACATATTCTATACAACATTGTTTTGGAAAAATTTATGATTCCTTGAAAAATCATGGAATAACATTCAATGAACATTGGATATGGTCAGACAGATGCGCAGGTCAATTCAAATCTGCATGATCATTCTTTTGGTTGTGTTGTATTCATAAGAAAGCCTACATTAAAAATTGTTGGAATTTCTTTGAGACTGGCCATGGAAAAGGTGAACGTGACGGTGCAGGGGCATGCATAAAACGAGCACTTCGAAGATATAAAATGAACCCCTCTGCAAGCCGAATTGTGGACGCGAAAGAAGTTGTTCAATGATGCATCGTTGCTCTAAGCCATGAGACTAACCCATCAAGGGAAGTGCGAAGGTACATTCAATTTAATTTTTATTGGAAATCTAATTTTATCATGCAATGATTATCTTTGATTGTATTTTGATATCATATTTACATTCTTTTTTTAATTTTCGATATAAAGGCTTTTCTGGCATATTGCGATCGAAGACGTAGATAGATCAATTGGAAATGACGTTGAAACAATAAAAGGGACTAGAAAATTGCATTCAATTAAAACAAAGTCATCCAGAAATGTGTTTGCATTGGATAAAAGAAAATATTCTTGTTTTTTTCATGTTTGCATAGACAACACAACATCCAATGACGTTTGTGAAAACAAAATGTATGTAAACGATTGGAAACATACATAGCTAAATACAAAGGGAAAAATGTCTATTGTAATGTTTGAAGAAATGCACTTAGAGGAAACTAAAATATCATCCGATGGTGATCGAGTTTCTGATCTTGTTAGAGAAGGTAACATTTGAATTGCTTTCTAATGATTTAAAAATCTAGAAATAAATTTAAATATATCTATAATTTTTTTATGTTTGTTTTATTGTGCAGGAGATGTTTTTGCTATAGTTGCACCTATTGACAACGATGAAAATGTGAAGTATTATTTGATGCGTTGCACTGAAAGAAAAATGAAATTATTAGGAAACTATAATGATCACAAATTTCAATATGAAATAGGATCTATTATACTAAAAGGTTATTTTTTCAAACAAACTAATCAAAGTGGGTATTTTGTTTACTTTGAAGACTATGAACCTAGTTTCATAAGTTGTCAATATAATCACTTGGTGTGTGAAGCACGCATAAAGTTGATAGAGGTTCAATCAAAGAAAAAAATGAAAATTAAGAAATGGAAAATGTCAAAATCTGATTATGAACGGATTATTGAAGATGGCATTCCATTGGAATTTTTTTGATTGAATTGCCCAAAAATTTATTCTCTTTGGATTAAATATGTTTTAGAATTTCCAGTACTCAACTAAAAATTGAGTTGCTTATGTTATTTGTGCCAGTGTTTGCACATGTACAAATTGTTTTGGTACAGGCATGTGCTCTAGTATCAACTAAAAATAGCTTTTCTATACATGTGCATTGATGAAAATGTTATATGTATTGGATATATATATATATATATGTTATAGAAAAGCTATGTTCTTCCTATTGGAAATTGTTTCACTCAAACAAGAGTATGTAGAGATCAAAAGCAATCTTAAGATGCCAAATGTACTTAAACCATCAAAAACTTGAATTTTAAAAACTTTTTGATTAAATCAAAACAATACTTCACATGGCAGTCTTCCATCTAGGCCAAATGTAGATGGAAACCATCCAAAACTTAGATCAAAACATTTAACATTTAACATTAAATCAAAATTAAAGGGATAATGTACAACTTCTTTACTCTTTTTGATTAAATCAAAACAATACTTCACATGGGAGTCTTCCATAGGCCAAATGTAGATTGAAACCATCCAAAACTTAGATCAAAACATTTAACATTATATCAAAACATTTAAAACATTTAACATTAAATCAAAATTAAAGGGATAAATACATATAACTACTTATTTACTCTTTTTGATTAAATAAAAACAATCAGAGGGGTTTTGAATAAAAAAAACAGAAAAGGGGCTGCCCATGACCGAGAAACCAGCCCAGAAGATGCTGCCCAATATCGGGAAACCAGCAGACATAGAGTGTTGACAAGCACAGTGATTGCAAAACACGACAAAAGTTCAAAAAAGCTAAAGAGGACCTGACATCAGGCTAGCTATTGATATGTGTAGGAGGATTATCCTCCACAATTGGAAAACTGTAGTTCTCCGGATCATCAGCTACTCCCTTGGAGTGCTGGGAGGAGCTCTCTAAAGTGGAAGAGGAGCCAGAGTCATCTTTGAGCTTTTTCTCCACACAGGCCGAGCTGCCGCTGCTTGTGCCATTACTGTTGGAGCTCGTCGAGCTGGATTTGACTGGAAGAGCTATCGACTTCCTAGTGTCTTGCGGCTGATGGGTTGGGATGGTGTACTTTCTCTGCCGATTCTTGGAACCAGAGGCACCTTCATCTTGGGGCTCCTCCTAAAAAAAGACAGAAATGGTCACCATGATTTGAGGTCTAACCATAGCACTGGTGAAGTGGAATTATGCAACACTGCTTACCAAAGGAGGTGCCCGCCTGTGTCATGGATTGAAAGAGGCGGGTGAGAGCCAACACTCCTAACCCCTCCACCCCTACCCCCACCTCCCCTTCTGCAATGCATCCGTTGTCTACGCATGGGGTCTTCCATAGGCCAAATGTAGATTGAAACCAACAAAAACTTAGATCAAAAAATTTAAAATTATATCAAAACATTTAAAACATTTAACATTAAATCAAAATTAAAGGGATTTACATTTAAAACATTTAACATTAAATTAAAATTAAAGGGATTTAAATTAAATGTAGATTAAAATGGTATCCAAAACTTTGTTTTAAAAACTTTTTGATTATATCACAACATTACTTTAAATGATTAATGTAATTCAACCATCCAAAACTTGGGTTTTAATTTTTTTTTGATTATATCACAACATTACTTGACATGCCATCCAATTGTAATTCAACTATCCAATAAAAACATTTAATATTATATCACATGTGCCAAATGTAGATTGAAATCATCCAAAACTTAAGTTTTAAAAACATTTTGATTATATATCGTGCAACATTACTTCACATGCCATGCCAATTATAGTTCAACTATCCAATAGAAACGTTTAACATTATATCACATGTGCCAAATGTAAATTGAAACCATCCAAAACTTAAGTTTTAAAAACTTTTTGATTATATATCGTGCAACATTAAAACATTAAACATATAACATTAAATATCACATGCCAAATGTAGATTGAAACCATCCAAAACTTGAGCTTTAATTTTTTTATTATTATACCATATATAACATTACTTCACATTCCATGCCAATTATAGTTCAACTATCCAATAAAAACATTTAACATTATATCACATGCCAAATGTAGATTGAAACCATCCAAAAATTAACTTTTAATTTAACAAAAATTTATAGATCACAACATTACTTCACATGCAAAATGTACTTCAAGCATCCAAAACTTAAATTTTAAAAACAAAACAAATTATAGCACATCGTTACATAACATGCCAAATGTAGTTCAAAAGCAAAACAAAACTTAAATTTTAAAAACAAAACAAATTATAACACATCATTACATAACATGCCAAATGTAGTTCAGAAGAAAAACATTAATTTATAGAAGCAAAACATTAATTTATAGATGAAAACATTACTATTAGTTCAATTATCCAAAACTTAAAAGTTTTAAAAACCAAACAAATTATATAACAACATTACTTCACATTCACATGGAAAAAGTACTAAAACCATCCAAAACTTAACACTGTAATAAAATATTTTCAAAAATTGTAGATCTCACAAGTATCAAACTGTATCAAGTTATATATATATATATATATATATGATAGTGCATCTAGATAATATATAAAAAAGTAAATTTAAGACTATCTAAATCTTGAAATCAAATCTACAAATCATGTCCATCAAATAGAGAAGGATGTAGCATCTTTCCTATCAGGGTCTCAATCTACACACTATCATGTGAAGCATGGGAAACCTGTACACAATGCACATGTACTTGAACATTAAAATTTGATTTTTTAAAAATGAATGAGAATATATATAGAACTTCATGTAAAAAACAAAATATAAAAAAAATCATGCAATACCTCATGAGGTTCCCTCTCCATTTGTTCACCTGCTACAAGCCCCCCCCCCCCCATGGGAACATCTGCAACGGTAAACTGTACAATATACATGTACAGTTATATATATATATATATTAAAAATTTTCAAATGAAAATGCACGTGTACATATATAAACTTATTTTCAATAATATTAAAAAAAAAATTAGACAACTTGTTCAAATGGTTGAAATGGTGTGGATGTTCCTATCTCCGTTGCTAGAGTCCGTGGATTAAAGAAATCTTCTATAGGAACCTAAATTCAAAAAATTTAAAATAACTCAAGATATATATATATATATATATATCTCAATTTTTAATGGAACTTTTTGAGGTGGAATATATATATATATATATATATATATATATAACTTAAACATAAATTTTAAAAGTGAAAAATTGTCCATACTTGTGGCTCATCTCCTAAGGAAGTAGAAGGTACATCTCCCAAGGAAGAAGAAGGTACCACCATCCCAAAAACATCGGACGGAATCGGTATCTGTTAAAACATTTTATCATTATATATACATACATGTACATGTGTGCACAATTATTTATTTTAAAATATCACTTAAAAAACACTAACATTTGCCAACATATCTTGATGGTGAGACCCATCTGCATTGTTTGAACCAGAGGTCCTGAACGTGATATTAACATTTTCGTCATTCATCATGCGTGACAACTGCAAATGGTGTTTTAACATATAATGATACATTTTTGTTAGATTAATGTACATACAAATAAATTTATACATGTACATACACATGTATTTATTACAAATTGTACACATGTATACGTGTTAAAATAATTGAACCCTAAGGTCATTAACACATACTGTTCTTGTGCCCTCTTCCTCATGAATAATTAGGTCTTGAAAACCATTGTGACAATTTTTTGCATATATTCGGAGATTTTTAACATTCATGTTGTCAATATCTTCATCTATACAATACACAAAATTGGCACATGCATTTTCACGTGCTATTTGTCGATTTAGACAAACATCGACTCCACCCAATATGCTATAAACATTGTCGATCATGACATCCCTTTCTTCTCAACTTATTTGAGAAGTTTCATCCATCTCTGACCGCAAAATTTCGACCCGAAAAGGTCAACTCACCAATGGCGGCTCAGGGCGAGGAAAATCCACATCTCGCTTAGCGCCCTTACGATCATACAATCGACCTTTCCCCGGACCAAAAAATTTTGACGAAAGGTAATTGTAGTTGGGTTTCATATCCAAAAAAAATTCTGCGTAAAACAATTGTGCAAAATAAACAGGAACCTCGTCATTCCATGGGAGCCTTCCATAGGTCGCAAGGGGCCTATCATACAAATAATGAGCTATATTTGGGTGCTTGAAATACTGCACCTTCAACATTTTTCTTTTTGGCCCTTCCTTGAAATTAAACATTGACTTCGCCATATTTTTTGTAGCTCTTTGTTTTACATCATCCCATTTATCGAGACCCATTGCTGTTTCCTTTCTCTTTCTTATCACTTATACAAATGTATCAGTCGTTGGCCTAGGATTTTTGTACACATTTACAATTTCGCCCAATGAATGTGTAACTATTTCGAGGCTTTTTCGACTCTCAGCAGGTAGAGTCAAAGCCACGAAATCTCTCCACAATTTTTCATGAAGTTTCTCACACCTTTGTAAAGTGCATTGCACCATGTTTGTTTCCCATGGTATATTAGAAATGTTGGCCGGATAAGTTATGGTGGGTAGACAAACTTCTTCTTGAATGTAGCGTTTTGCCGTGCGTCTATTTTGACCAATATTTGGAACATTTTCAGCCTCTGCATCAATATATATGAAATTTTTTATATTATAAAAAACACATATAAACAAATTTGTATAAATTCAATGAAAAAAATATTGAAATTGATGGCAACCTCGACGTGGTTGGTTAGCATCTTCTCCACCCTAAAACTGTTGAGACCCAAAACGACCCTGCTGAGAACCAGCACCACCAGCCGTTGATTGGCCTCTAGGGGAATAAATATCACCACCTTCACGCAACCTGCTACAACTCATTCATGGCCCTTTAAGGGGATTTGAACCACCACCAACCTCTCGAGACGAGAGAGAAGCTTCATAAACAAATACGAATTTATAATCAATTGAAAAATACATTCATGTGTACATATAAATACATGTACATATTAATTGATTAAATTGCGTGAACCATACCACGACTGGGTGAACCATGGGCATGCTCCATGGATGGAGTAGAGACCCTTCTCTTCTTAGCTCATAAAAAATAAAAAATGAAACTTATTAACAACTAATTTAACTCACAAAGTTAATAAAAAATCAATTTCATATGTACACACATGTATCGAGATTTATGATTATATTTAAATACCATGAACGTCACCCGATCCCTGATCCCCCACATGGGTTTCTATTGATATTTGTCATTCATCCTCCATGATATATATATCTATTGGTGGACATTTATACAAAATAAATTTCAGAAATTAATGTAATTTAGTGTACACAAATTATGTAGAACATAACTTTCAAAGCACTAATTGATGTGTGAAACTCAATTTAAGCAAAAAATAATTTATAAAAATGATAAGTTCACCAAAGTGCGCTTTACATGGTGTGAGCACACTTGGTATAAAATTGAAAAAAACACATGGTCATTAAAAAGAAGTGAAACTGCATTTAAACAAACTCCATTTAAACAAAAATTTGTTGAAGTCCCGACATTTTAATTTTATAAAAATGTGAAGTTCACCACTTGTTGTAAATGTGAAATTCACCAAGTTGTGCTTTACATGGTGTGGTGGGATCACATTTGGTATATAATTGAAAAAAACAAATGTTCATTAAAAAAGATGCATTTATAAGTACACAACACACACATATCCAAGATATGTTACAATGTCCATCAATAAATTTTGAAGGAGAGTGTTTCAACACTAATTCATCTTTGAGAGATGAACCTTGAATTTTTTAAGAAGAGCATCTCAAAACCAATTCATCTTTGAGAGATTAATCTTGCATTGGCATTGCTCTATATAATTCTAATTCATCTTTGATAGATGAATCATGAATTGGAATTTCCCCATGCAGTTGATCAACACACATCTTATTCACATTTCTACAATGCCTTATACTAAAAAAAGGAAATTGTCTAACAATATTGTTTTCTATTCCATGCAGTTCTTTTAGCCTCTCCTTCTTAACTTGGCACACGCCATTCATCTGGTTGCACACAAGTTTAGAATTGGTGAAAACTACAATTCCATTTGATCCATACTCCATCATTGTTCCCAAGCCTTCTATCAATCCAATATAATATGCCTCGTTGTTTGTTGTTCTTCTCAGTATATTCATTTTCCTTTGGACGACTTTTATAGTCGCAATATTCGAAAGCACATATGTAATCACTACTTTCCCTAGATTGGGATAGCAAGAAACTTCTATGCGTAATTTCCATTTTTCAACCATATTTAATGGTTTTCTTATCCCTGAAAAAAAAATTCAATATATATATATGACATGGGAGAAATGACACAAGATCATGAGGTAAATGACATGTTCATGGTTTATCTTAAAGTTTGACTTAAAAATTTTATGGTCTAGAATTCACATCTAAAATTAATGGGAGGATGCCTTTAGTTTGTGGGGGAAATGACCCATGTACACAGTTTACTTCTTTTTGAGTGTTTTGGATGAAATTGGCTCTACAAGATATTAAGGTAAATTTCTTTTTGAGTGAGTAGAAGTGGAATACATAGTAGTTACTTCTTTTTGAGTGTTTTGGATGAAATAGGCTCTACAAGATATTAAGGTAAGGTAAATTTCTTTTTGAGTGTTTTGGATGAAATGGGCTCTACAATATATTAAGGTAAATCTATATATCTATTAAGTGTTTCAATATAAGTGTAATAATAATTTCAAAAATAAAATATTCTACTTCCTTCAATCACTATTTACATATATTCATAAAGTACCACTTCCTCACACAACAAGTCTTTGAGAAAACAGTGAAGATGGAATACATACCCACAAAGGCTCTTGTTAGAGAAGCATTTGAATATGTGAGAAACAACTTAGGAATAGTTCTTGTAAATTATCTTGTTAGATAACCATTTGAACATGTGAGAAACACATTAGGGATAGTTCTTGTAAATTATTGTCACTTATTTGACTTCAAAAGAAGAGCCTATGAAACTGAGTGCAATATCTATGTGGGAGAGTACACAATATATAAGTGGGAGAATACAACATATTTGAATTCAAAAGAAGAGCCTATGAAATTGAGTGCAATATCTATGTGGGAGATTACACAATATCTAAGGGGGAGAATACATATAAGGAAGGAATAAAAAGAGTAACAAAAAGCATATGATTGTGTCAATAATTTGAAGTAGTCAAGAAAGATAACAAAGGACCATCAAAATTGAGTGCAATATATATATGATATCTATATGATCAAGTGTCAATAATTTGAAGTAAAGAAAGATAACAAAGGACCATAAAAATTAAGTGCAATATCTATATGATTGTGTTAATAATTTGATAATTTGAAGTAGTCAATAAAGATAACAAAGGACCATCAAAATTGAGTGCAATATCTATGTGGGAGAGTACACAATATCTAAGGGGGAGAATAAAATATAAGGAGGGAATAAAAAGAGTAACAAGAAGCATATGATTGTGTCAATAATTTGAAGTAGTCAAGAAAGATAACAAAGGACCATCATCAAATTCAAATTGAAATATCAAGTAGTCTTCTTCATGAAGAAGAAGCATTAACTAGGTTCATCATTTAAAGGGTTCATTTTTTAATGAAAAAAATTATGAATAATATGGAATGAATAATTGTACATTATGATAAATCTTGCATTTAAAGGAAATTTGATCTATGAATAAAAAAGAAAATGGGATCATCTCTTCATATATATGTGTGTGTAAGAGAGAAATAAAAAGCAAAGATAATTCCACCAAGCCTAAAGGAGCATGTCCTAATACATTACATTATGTCCTAATACATTATTATGTTTGGTTTCTAGAAGAATTAATCATGAAGAGTCATGAGATTCACATTTCCATCATACTATTTGCAAGTTCACATTTCCATCATGCTATTTTCAAGTTCTATATGAAGATATGTAGTCTAATAACTAATTAGCAAGTTGTGATGTCCTAATACATTATTATGTTTGGTTTCCATCATACTATTTGCAAGTTCTATATGAATATATGTAGTCTAATAACTATACACTGTAGCCCATATAATATATAAGGACCTTTGACAGTATGAGAAAAGAGTCGAAAAAACAAAGAGGCCTCCCAGTAGAGTTCCACTTGTTCATCAAGGTAAGCAACATAATACCGGAAGTGAAAAAATGACACCACTAAACATATGTGAATTTAGATATTAAATTGAAATTTATTGCAAATGACATGTGCATGGTTTATCTTAAAGTTTGACTTAAAAAGTTTATGGTAGAATTCACATCTAAAATTAATGGGAGGAAGCCTTTAGTTTGTGGGAGAAATGACACATGTACACAGTTTACCTTAAAGTGGTTGTGTTTTATGGATATAAAAATGAAGAACTTCTATTTAGATCTATTCCAGAGATTGACTGTAGGGGCATTTAATAGATATGTCACCTTTCATAAAAGATGAGATCTAGAGGCTACCTGGCCCTTTATAGACTCTGCCTATAGAACTTGTAGAAGTTAAGAAATTTACATTGACAAATTTACTTGTGAGAAATTTACATTGACAACATATAGAGATTCAAGTAGGCTTGTGAAAAGTACAAGTGGGCAATGTATAATTCTACTTAGAAGAGTCTTTGGTTTAATGGTTAAGAAAGAAAGAGTCGTTACTTTCTCTATCTAGAGTAGAAGTGGAATACATAGTAGTTACTTCTTTTTGAGTGTTTTGGATGAAATGGGCTCTACAAGATATTATTGTAAATTTCTTTTTGAGTGAGTAGAAGTGGAATGTACATAGTAGTTTCTTCTTTTTGAGTTTTTTGGATGAAATGGGCTCTACAAGATATTAAGCTAAATTTCTTTTTGAGTGTTTTGGATGAAATGGGCTCTACCAAATATTAAGGTAAGGTAAATTTCCTTGAGTGTTTTGGATGAAATGGAATCTACAAGATATTAAGGTAAAACTATATATCTATTAAGTGTTTCAATAGAAGTGTAATAATAATTTCAAAAATAAAATATTCTACTTCCTTAAATCACTATTTACATATCATCATAAAGTACCACTTCCTCACACAACAAATATTTGAGAAAATAGTGAAGATGGAATACATACCCACAAAGCCTATTGTTAGAGAAGCATTTGAATATATATGTGAGAAAAAAATTAGGATTAGTTCTCGTAAATTATCTTGTTAGAGAACCATTTGAACATGTGAGAAACAAATTAGGGATAGTTCTTGTAAATTATTGTCACTTATTTGAATTCAAAATAAGAGCCTATGAAATTGAGTGCAATATCTATATGATCAAGTGTCAATAATTTGAAGTAGTCAAGAAAGATAACAAAGGACCATCAAAATTGAGTGCAATATCTATATGATATCTATATGATCAAGTGTCAATAATTTGAAGTAAAGAAAGATAACAAAGGACCATCAAAATTCAGTGCAATATCTATATGATTGTGTCAATAATTTGATAATTTGAAGTAGTCAAGAAAGTTAACAAAGGACCATCAAAATTTAGTGCAATATCTATGTGGAAGAGTACACAATATCTAAGTGGGAGAATACAATATAAGGAAGGAATAAAAAGAGTAACAAGAAGCATATGATTGTCTCAATAATTTGAAGTAGTCAAGAAAGATAACAAAGGACCATCATAAAAATCAAATTGAAAGATCAAGTAGTCTTCTTCATGAAGAAGAAGCATTAACTAGGTTCATCATTTAAAGGGTTTATTTTTTAATGAAAATTTTTATAAATAATATCGAATGAATAATTGTACATTATGATAAATCTTGTATTTAAATGACATTTGATCTATGAATAAAAAATAAAATGGGATCATCTCTTCATATATATATATATATATATATGTGTGTGTGTAAGAGATAAATAAAAAGCAAAGGTAATTCCACCAAGCCTAAAGGAGCATGTCCTAATACATTAAATTATGTTTGGTTTCTAGAAGCATTAATCATAAAGAGTCATGAGATCCACATTTCGACCATACTATTTGCAAGTTAAAGGAGCATGTCCTAATACATTATTATGTTTGGTTTCTAGAAGAATTAATCATGAAGAGTCATGAGATCCACATTTTCATCATACTATTTGCAAGTTCACATTTCCATCATGCTATTTGCAAGTTCTATATGAAGATATGTAGTCTAATAACTAATTAGAAAGTTGTGATTTCCTCATACATTATTATGTTTGGTTTCCATCATATTATTTGCAAGTTCTATATGAAGATATGTAGTCTAATAACTATACAGTCTAGCCCATATAACATATAATGACCTTTGACAGTATGAGCAAAGAGTCAAAAAATAGAGAGGCCTCCCAGCAGAGTTCCACCTATTCATCAAGGTAAGCAACATAATATCGGAAGTGAAATAGTGACACCACTGAACATATGTGAATTTAGAATGATTTCAACTCTTTTTTCAAAGGAGAAAAAACCTTGTTTCATATATTGATAACAGTTCATATACAAAATCCTCTTGATATACCCATAACAGGTTATCAAGTATAAAAGATCAGATTCTGTCTCATACAAAAATACATTACAGCAGTATAAAAGACAATATGTAGTCACATATAAGAGAAAATATGTAGTCACATTACAGAAATACATTACAGCAGTATAAAAGAAAATATGTAGTCACATTACAAAAGATCAGATTCTGTCTCATATAGAAATGCATTACAACAGTATAAAAGACAATATGTAGTCACATATAAAAGACAATATGTTGTCACATTACAGAAATACATTACAACAGTATAAAAGACAATATGTAGTCACATTACAGCAGTAGATCATTCTAGTTTAATCATTCCAGTGCTGAGGAATCAAGAGAAGGCTCAGTAACGACATAAGCATAACAATGGTGGTAAACTTCCATGCACAAGGCGAGAATCAGCTAGAGCAGATTGTTGGGAAAAATACTGAGAGGGGGGGTGAATCAGTATTTAGGGCTGAACAATTTTTTTTTTATTTCTCTTAAAACCATATGTTATAGTACAACATCCAACATGTATGTCCAGATATCTTATTATGTCTTTACTTAGAGCATTGCATTAGATAAGCATTAAGCATGAACAGAAATAACAGAACAAACCATCAAACATAAAAAACACATATGAACACCAGGATTTAAGGTGGAAACCAAATTCGGGAGAAAACCACCACTGCTGTAATCTCAGTCTTCAATATTTATTATAGAGAAAACTTATTACAATTTTATGCTGGTGCAGACTCATACCAGCATGCAGGCACCCACCTGTAGAAGGCTACAACCTTCTCTCGTTTACCAGCCTTTCCTGGAAGGGAGCTACAACCCCCTGTTCTCGTTTACCAGCTATCACTGGAAGGGAGCTACAACCCCCTTACCGAAGGCTTCGACCCTCAACATCACTGCAGACCATGCTTCATCCACTTCCACACAAGATACCTTGCAGGCCACCAAATTTATTTAATTTCTTCAGACGTGCATCCTTAATTCAAAAATCTATTACCCATTCCATACAGAGATACTTCAGAGTGAAGTATTCATTCACAACCCTTATACGTTCTTCATGATTTTGTCAGTCGATTGAACCAGGGATTAATCATCATCTCATTTAAAGATATTGATCAATCATCATATTCACAGGTGCGCCATAGATTCAGATATATCAGAGTTTATTCATACATATATCTCTAAAAGAGATTCGTTTATTATCAACCTTTTTGCACGCACACTATTCTTCATAATTCTCATCACCTTATATTGTTTTCGCCTTTATTAAAACCATGGGTAAAAACCATTAAATTACTAATGTTATTCCTGAACGGTATTTCCTTTAGCACCCTTACGTACCTCTTTGATTTCTTTTTAATTTATTTATCAATTTGACGAAATTGATAAATAAATATATTTACAATTTTGAACAGAACTTTAGGATTAAAGTTAACCCTTCGCATTTTAACGCTTTCAAATAATATGGTAAACCTTTGACCCCGGGCCCACAAATATAGTCAATAGCCAATAAAATACGCGCATGGTACCATAGGTAAAATTTTCGCAAGTCCAACATCCGATGACCGTTAGATTAGCAAGCTTCCAGATCAATGGCATATATGCATATCGCTCGACCTCCGATGTTGAACGTTAACGTGCGATGGCCCATTGTACCTGTGTTAATCTTTGCGCACCTTCAACAAATGATGACCATACGATGACCCCTTCCTAGATCAACGACGCATATGCATATCGCTCGACCTCCAATGCCGAACGTTAACGTGCGATGGCCTGCCGTACCTGTGTTAATCTTCGCGCACCTTCAAAAAATGATGACTGTCCGATGACCCCTTCCTAGATCAACGAGATCGTTGGGCATCCTGGGTCGAACTATAACGCGCGATGGCGTACTGTACTTGTGTTATTCTTCGGGCACCTTCTGAACACAGCCACCGTCCGATGGCATCTTCCCAGATCAACGGTGTATATCAATATCGCTGGGCATCCTGGGTCGAACTATAACACGCGATGGCGCACAGTGAAAAGTGGTTTTGTGAAGTCGTACAGGGGCGTGTGTCAAGCATTCTATGGAATTTCTCCTCAACCAGGAAATACCGCTTACTCCGCATGGGTGGTGCGATGAAAACCGTAAACCACCTTCACTATTCACTCGGTCATGGTTCCGCTCTTCCACCCAGGGTTCCGTCGCCTTTTAAATGTATTATTATAATTAAGTTGCGCTTTAATGTTTTGCCTTTCTACTCGTAGTTCCGTCCAACTTCGCGTTCCGTCATCACCAAGTGTTCCGCTACTCCATTAATCTGCGCCATCTCCCATCAACTCCCTCATCAGATACAAAGTATCATTCAAGCCTTCCAATTACACAGGACATCATTCGACTCCATTACAAAGATTATTCACACAGAGGTTCAGGGGATTCCACACAAGAATTACATTAGTCAATATAATACACATATCCCTAACTCTGCAACAATGATTTCATTCCTCTCCGGGCACCGTAGGTATCCTCTACCCATTATGAAATTGATCACATAGGTCATATATATTCCATATTTACTCAACCATACTTAACACAATTCCACAGTTCTTCATCAACATATACAAATCTTGGCCAGATATTCAATTTGTCCTTCAATATATTACCTTGTCTCTTCCTAGCAGCTCTCCCTTTTGCCATCTCCTTTGCAAACTATATTAAGCCCTTAATTCAACTCTACTACTCTATCTCTAATTCCTCTGTTTCATCTGCTACCTCTACTACCTCTCTGTCTCTTTTGCCTTATGGATAATTTAGGTGCTACTCATGTCTTTGCCAATTCATTTGCCATCAATGACAATATTTCCAACAATCTCCCCCTTTGGCGTTGATGGCAATACTCTTCCTCTTATGGCCTTATAGAAGCCCTTTGTTTCTTTTCGGCAAAGAGTTTGATCAAGATAATTTGAACCGACAATGCCATTCTCCACCTGAGATCATGCTGCATCTTCAAACATAATATGACCAACAATTCATCCTTTTCATATGACCAATGCTCCCCCTTAGCCTGTGCATTCAGAGATGCCTAACAGCACCTCACAACCAATTTAATCTTTTGTATTTAAGTAGACCTGATCCTCTACATGGCAGAGACTACTCCCAGTTTCTGTCTGAAATATTCGAACGCTTCGCTGGGTAGAGGTTTGGTAAATATATTGGCAACTTGTTCTTTGGAGGAAACATACTCCAATTTCACTTTTTTTTCAAGCACTTGTTCATGTAAGAAGTGATATTTGATGGGAATGTGCTTGGTCTTGGAATGCATAACAAGATTCTTTGAGATACTGATGGCACGTTTATTATCACACATAATGGAGATAAGAGGTGAACATTTGATTTGAAAGTCTTGTAAGGTCTGCATCATCCAAAGAAGTTGAGTGCAACATGATGTGACAGCCACATATTCTGCTTCTGCTGTGGATAAGGCAATAGAGCTTTTCTTCTTGCTAAACCAAGATACTAACAGGGGCCCCATATAGAATGCACCACCACTAGTGCTTTTCTGATCATCAACACTTCCAGCCCAATATGTATCAGTGTATGCATGAAGAGTAAGATCAACATTCTTTGGATACCATAGTCCAAAGTCTTGAGTTCCTTGTAGATATTTGAATATTCTTTTCACAGCTTGAAGATGAGACTCCTTTGGATTAGCTTGGAATCTTCCAACAATCCCAACTGCATGCATGATGTCTGGTCTTGTCCCAGTGAGATAAAGTAGACTTCCTATCATAGATCTATATTCTGGTTGATTCACCGTGGGGGAATCATCATTAGAACCGAGATTACATCCAGTTATCATTGGTGTACTTATAGGTTTGCAATCTTCCATGCCATACTTCTTTAAGATTTGCTTGAGGTATTTTGCTTGTGATAAGAATATGCCATCTGTTTCTTGTTGCACTTGCAAGCCATGAAAGTATGTTAGTTCCCCAAGTAAAGACATTTCAATTTATTGATGCATATTAGAAGCAAATTTTCTGACTCATAGACTCTTCATTACTTCCAAAAATGATATCATCAACATATACAACCACAATCAATAGTTTGTCATTTTCAGTTTTTGTGTATAAGTTGCTATCAGCAGACCCTTTTGAAAATCCTTGTTGATGAAGATATTTGTCAAGACGATAGTACCATGCCCTTGGAGCTTGTTTGAGACCATATAGATCCTTTTTAAGTCTACAAACAAGTTTTTCACCATTTCTCAAAATGAATCCTTCTGGTTGTTCTATATAAACTTCTTCTTCTAAATCACCATTGAGAAAAGCAGATTTAACATCCATTTGATAAACTTTGATTTGCTGGAAGCTTGAAAATGCAAGAAACATTCTTATGGCTTCAATTTTGGCTATAGGAGCAAAATTTTCTTCAAAGTATATACCTTCTTGTTGAGCATACCCTTTGCAAACAAGTCTAGCTTTATTTCTTATAACATCCCCATTCTCATTTAACTTGTTTTTGAATATCCATTTAGTTCCAATGACATTTTTGTCATGAGGTCTTGGTACTAATTCCCAAGTGTGATTCTTCTCAATTTGATCAAGCTCTTCATTCATGGCTTGAATCCAACAATCATCTTTGCAAGATTGATTAACATTGTGTGGTTCAATAGTGGACAGAAATGCCAGATTGCTAGAAGATCCCATAAGAGTCCTTCTTGTTTGTACACCTGGTCCCTTTTCTCCCAAAATTTTAGATTCTGGATGATTCTTTCGAATATATATAGATGGAGCTTTTTCAGATAAATCATCTTCGGGTTCTTCATTGGGTTCACTGTCTATATCATCCTTATTTGATGTAGAAGGATATGTGTCATCATCATCTTCATCTGTTGTTTTCTTTTCTTCTTTTGGAGTTGCAGGAGACTCATCAATAACAACATCAATACATTCAACAATATTCCAAAGTCTTTTATTGTAACATTTATATGCTCTACTCCTAGAGGAGTAACCAAGAAATATTCCTTCATCTTCTCTGGGTTCAAACTTGCCAAGTTTTTCATCATTATTCTTGATAAAGCATTTTCTTCCAAAAATTCTAAAATGCTTTACAGTGGGAGGTTTACCATACTAGAGTTCATATGGATTTTTATCACTATTTACACGAACATGTGCCTTTTTGAGAATTTTTACTACTGTATGTGCTGCTTCTCCCAAAAATGTGTCAGGTGTTCTGGAATCATCATGCATAGCTCTAGCCATTTGTTGAACTGTTCTATTCATTCTTTCTGAAACACCATTTTGTTGTGGAGTGCCAGCTACATAAAACTGTCTTTTTATGCCATGTTGTTCACAAAATTCAAGGAATTCATCTGATGTGCATTCTCCTCCTCGATCAGATCTAAGACACTTGATTTTTAGATCTAATTCATTCTCAACTAGTGCTTTGAAGATCTGAAATTTCTCAAATGCTTCATCTTTGTGTTTAAGCAGCCCAATCCAACACATTCTAGAGAAATCATCAATGAATAAGATATATTATTCTTCACCACATGGTGACTTTTTCCTCATAGGTCCACATATGTCAGTATGAATGAGTTCAAGAGGCTTACCTGATGATCCTTCCTTGGCATTAAATTGTACTCTAGTTTGCTTACCGAATTGGCAAGATTTGCATCTGATATTTTCAGGTAGAGTAATATTGGGAAAATCACGAACAACTTTAAGTATGCTTGATTTTTTGATTTGAGAGAAGCTCAGATGCCCCAACCTTCTATGCCATAGCCAATTTTCTGAAGATTTATTCAAATAACATTGTTCTTTGTAGTTCTTCAATACATACAGGTTGTTTGGAGTTCTTTTTCCTTTTATAATTGCTTTACTTGTATCAAGATCATGTACCACACATTCTTTTGAAATAAAGACAACTTTAGTTCCTTGATCACACATTTGACTTACACTTAACAAGTTATGCTTTAATCCATCCACATACATGAATTCATTAGCTTTCACCTTTTCTTTTAGAAAAACAGACCCTTTTCCCTTAATGACTACAGGAGTATCATTTCCAAATGTAACATTCTTTTCTTTTTCTAGAGCACTATATGCAAGAAGTTTGGTTTTATCACCTGTCATGTGTCTTGAGCATCCACTATCAATGTACCATTGGTTTTCTTCATCTTCTGCAAACAATGCTATGCCACAATTTTCAACCTGTAATTCCTTCTTTTTCCATACTTTACAGCTTGAAGGAACATGTTCTTTTGGCTGAAATTTGCTCCTGCATTCATATTCTTCATGGCCAAAGTTATTGCAATAAGCACAATCAACTTCATTTTGAAGAGGAGAAAAGTTGTTATAGGTATTCTTCTTTGTTTCAATATCAATCCTTTTATTTCTTTCTTCTCTTTTCATGATAGTTCTATATGCTACACATTGAACAACTTTATGAACAAAATTATGACATGAGAAACATTGTCCATTGAAGAAGAAATTTCTACGATCATAAGATCTTCTACATGAATTTACCTGTTGATTCGTGTTTCTTTGAAAGAAATTCCTATTAGTGTTCTTTGAATTGAGATGATCATGCTTTACCTATAAATATTCTTTATTCCCTTGCTGAGTGGTAGCATGTTGTAAACCAGTTGTAACTGCTTTTAGATAATTTGGTGCTGAAGCCTGAGAAGATTCTCCAATATATCCAAGACCTGTCTTTATAAGAGGAGAACTTTGTACCTTGATAATATCATCTAAGGTTTCAGATCCTTTAGCAAATCTAAGATTCAGAGTCTTTACTTTCTCAAGTTCTTTTCTTAAACTTACTACTTCACACTCTAATTTCTCATTGTGTTTCTCCTTTTCTTCAAGCTGATTTTTCATAGTTTCTATGGTTATTTTACTCTCTTCTAAGCAGATTTTGAGTTTATTGTTTTCATCAAGAAAATCACTTTCTTCTAGAGCATCCACAAAAGTATCCTTTTCTTCTCTAGATTCTTTTTCAAATGCCATGAGAAGTCTAAGATCTTGTTCACATTCTTCCTCACTATCAGATAACCCATCACTGTCTTCATGAGTATAGTAACTATTTCTAGTGCTAAAATGATTCTTATTCCTTCTTGCTACTTCCTTCCCCTTTTTATTTGTTTCTTTATAAGGACACTTAGCAGCATAATGACCAACTCTTCCACAATCAAAACATTTGAAAGGAAGCTTACCTCTGAACCGTCTTGTGCCAAGTTGAAGTTTCTTTACAAAGTTTATCTCATCTTCTTCTGAGATATATCCTGATCCTTCTGGTTTTTGTACTTCCTTCCCTTTTGTAGAAGTTCTAAAGACCGCTTCTTTGACTTCATATGGTCCTCCTCTTCTCATTTCATATGCAGTTAGTATGCCATGAAGTTGCACCACAGTAAGATTTTGAAGATCCTACTTTTCTTCAAGAGCAGAAACTTTTGACTCAAATTTTGTCGTTAGTGATCTTAAGACTTTCTCAACCAAAGTAGATTTGGTTATTGTTTCTCCCAGATTTCTCATACGATTTACAATATCATCAAGACGTAAAAATAAATTGGCAATGCTCTCCTCATTATCCATTTTTAGATTCTCATATTGAATTCTGAGAGTTTGGAGTTTAGCACTTTTTAACTTTGCATCACCTTCATAACTTAGAATGATTTTGTCCCATATTGCCTTTGCTGTATTCAGTTGCATGACTTTGACAAATTCTGATTCAGTTAGACTTCCCAATAGAGCATTGGCTGCCTTTGAATTTGTTTCATAATGCTTTCTTTCCGTCGGATCTGTTGGTACTGCAGCTAGATATTGATATCCTCCTTCAGCAATTGCCCATAACTCTGCTCCCAGAGACTGAAGATAGGATCTCATCCTTATTTTCCAGAAGATTAAATTGTTTTCGTTAAAGAGCAGAGGCCTAAAAGATGTTGTTCCATCTTGATTGCTCATCTTGCTTGATCTTCCTTCTAGCAGCTAAGCTTTTTCAGAAGGACCTTCTCTGAAACCAATTGTTGGGAAAAATACTGAGAGGGGGGGGGGGTGAATCAGTATTTAGGGATGAACAATTTTTCTTTTCTTTCTCTTAAAACCATATGTTACAGTACAACATCCAACATGTATGTCCAGATATCTTATTATGTCTTTACTTAGAGCATTGCATCAGATAAGCATTAAGCATGAACAGAAATAACAGAACAAACCATCAAACATAAACAACACATATGAACACTAGGATTTAAGGTGGAAACCAAATTCGGGAGAAAACCACCACTGCTGTAATCTTAGTCTTCAATATTTATTATAGAGAAAACTTCTTACAATTTTATGCTGGTGCAGACTCATACTAGCACGCAGGCACCCACCTACAGAAGGCTACAACCTTCTCTCGTTTACCAGCCTTTCTTGGAAGGGAGCTACAACCCCCTATTCTCGTTTACCAGCTATCACTGGAAGGGAGCTACAACCCCCTTACTGAAGGCTTCGACCCTAAGCATCACTGCAGACCATGCTTCATCCACTTCCACACAACATACCTTGCAGGCCACCAGATTTATTTAATTTCTTCAGAGGTGCATCCTTAGTTCAGCAATCTGTTACCCATTCCATACAGATATACTTCAGAGTGAAGTATTCATTCACAACCCTTATACGTTCTTCATGATTTCATCATTCGATTGAACCAGGCATTAATCATCATCTGATTTAAAGATCTTGATCAATCATCATATTCACAGGTGCGCCATAGATTCAGATATATCAGATTTTATTCATACCGATATCTCTAAAAGATATTTGTTTATTATCAACCCTTTTGCACGCACACTATTCTTCATAATTCTCATCACCTTATATAGTTTTCACCTTTATTAAAACCATGGGTCAAAACCATTCAATTACTAATGGTATTCCTGAACGGTATTTCCTTTAGCACCCTTACGTACCTCTTTGATTTCTTTTTAATTTATTTATCAATTTGAAGAAATTGATAAATAAATATATTTACAATTTTGAATAGAACTTTAGGATTAAAGTTAACCCTTCACATGTTAACACTTTCAAATAATATGGTAAACCTTTGACCCTGGGCCCACAAATATAGTCAATAGCCAATTAAATACGTGCATGGTACCATAGGTAAACTTCGCGCAAGTCCAGCATCCGATCATCGTTAGATTAGCAAGCTTCCAGATCAATGGCGTATATGCATATCACTCGACCTCCGTTGCCGAACGTTAACGTGCGATGGCCCGCCGTACCTGTGTTAATCTTCACGCACCTTCAACAAATGATGACCGTCCGATGACCCCTTCCCAGATCAACAGCGCATATGCATATCGCTCGACCTCCGATGCCGAACGTTAACGTGCGATGGCCCACCGTACCTGTGTTAATCTTCGCGCACCTTCAACAAATGATGACCGTCCGATGACCCCTTCCCAGATCAACAACGCTCAAAGATATCACTAGGCATCCTGGGTCGAACTATAATGCATGATGGCGCACCGTACTAGTGTTATTCTTCGCGTACCTTCTGAACACAGCCACCGTCCGATGGCATCTTCCCAGATCAATGGTGTATATCAATATTGCTGGGCATCCTGGGTCGAACTATAACGCGTGATGGTGCATAGTGAAAATTGGTTTTGTGAAGTCGTACAGGGACACGTGTCGAGCACTCTATGGAATCGCTCCTCAACCAAGAAATACCGCTTACTCCACATGGGTGGTGCGATGAAAACCGTAAACCACCTTCACTATTCACTCGGTCATGGTTCCGCTCTTCCACGTAGGGTTCTGTCACCTTTTAAATGTATTATTATAATTAAGTTGCGCTTTAATGTTTTTCCTTTCTACTCGTAGTTCCTTTCAAATTCGCATTCCGTCGTCACCAAGTGTTCCGCTACTCCATTAATCTGCGCCATCTCCCATCAACATCCTCATCAGATACAGAGTATCATTCTAGCCTTCCAATTACACAGGACATCATTCGACTCCATTACAGAGATTATTCACACAGAGGTTCAAGGGATTCCACATAATAATTACATCAGTCAATATAATAAACATATCCCTAACTCTGCAACAATGATTTAATTCCTCTCTGGGCACTGTAGGTATCCTCTACTCATTATGAAATTGATCACACAGGTCATATATATTCTAGATTTACTCAACCATACTTAACACAATTCCACAGTTCTTCATCAACATATACAAATATTGGCCAGATATTCAATTTGTCCTTCAATCTATTACCTTGTCTCTTCCTAGCAGCTCTCCCTTTTGCCATCTCCTTTACAAACTGTATTAAACCCCTAATTCAACTCTACTGCTTTGTATCTAATTCCTCTATTTCATCTACTGCCTCTGCTACCTCTCTGTCTCTTTTGCCTTATGGATAGTTTAGGTGTTGCTCCTGTCTTTGCCAATTCCTTTGCCATCAATGACAATATTTCCAACACGGATGAAATTGATGGATCCACAAGAACAGTAACAACTGCAGCAACCAAATGTATATCATACTACCAGAAATTCAACATACACCTTAAAACAAAAGGTAATGAAATTTAAAGCATAATTAATAGCATAGATGCTTTGTTTGGAATTTTTGGGTTTCTCGTTCCCACTTGGTTGTAAAGACAAAATTTCTATAGCAATGAGTGCCTTGACTTCTACATGACACCAATCAACTCAAATTAAAACCAATAATTCCAAAAGGCGCATTTGCAATAACAGTCCAAATTTAACATAGAAAAGGAGATCCCTATATATGCAAGTGAACCCCCAAATCTAATGGAATCCCATGAAGCCCTGAGTTACTTCTTACACGTGGAAGGGAAGTGGAGTGAAATTTGGGGCCACAAAAGAAGTGGGCGTGCATGGCAGCGGTGATCAGAAAAAAGAGTGGACAAAAATCTACTGAGGCTTCTTCTAGCAAGGTGGCAGCCACCAAGTGGTGGAGAACCGGAAGAGGAGACCAAGAAGTAGCTGTTCCCTAGAACTTGTGATTCAAGAGAGGTCACAAAGTGGAAATTTTATGTTTCAACAAGGTTATTTTTTCAACAGTGCCCTCAAATATGTGGGACTGACTTAGGCATCCAAGCATCATATTAACAAGCAAGACATTAGTGATACCAAAGTTGTCGAAAACAATTTATATGAAAAAAATGAACACTTCTTACACGTGGAAGGGAAGTGGAGTGCAATTCAGGGCCGCAAGAGAGGTGGGCTTGCATGGCAGTGCCGATCAAAAAAGAGTGGACAGTAGTCTAGTGAGGATTCTTCTAGCAAGGTGGCATCCACCAAGTGGTGGAGAACCGGAAGAGGAGACCGAGAAGCAGCTGTTCCCTGGAACTTGTGATTCAAGAGAGGTCACAAAGTGGAAATTTTATGTTTCAACGAGGCTTTTTCATTTCAACAAGGTTCTTTTTTCAATAGTGCCCTCAAATAAGTGGGACTGACTTAGGCATCCAAGCATCATCTTAACAAGCAAGAAATTAGTGATACCAAAGTTGTCGAAAACAATTTATATGAAAAAAAAAGAACATTTTGGACTTGGCATGACATGCACTAGGCTTAATTAGTACTAAATGGAACTTGGTGATTGTCACCATAATTGGTAATGAATAAATCATGCAGATTTCATGTGAATCCCATTGATAAAGGTGCAGAGGAGGAGGAGAAATACCTGGTAGTTTTCTCGCTTGACGTCGCCATAGATAATCACCAATAGAGCGGATGGAAGCAACCCCAGACCAGCAGCAGCACCGCAGCAGATCACCGAACAGAATAGCAACATAAAAATGCATGAAGAAACAGAGCAAATAAACACAGATGTAAGAAACAAATGAACTTCGCGGGCGATATATTTATAAGAACTAGTTTGGCCGAACTATTTTAAGAGTAAAAGTTCGGCTGAACTAAAAGTTCGACTGAAATTTTGTTGCCGGTTTTCCCCTATCCAGAAATATTTTTTTTTCCCACTCCATCAGTGTGCCATCAATCTAAATGGAAGAAAGAGTTTGACTGAAATTTCTCATAAAGTTCCGCCGAACTATCCAATAGTTTGGCCGAAATTTATAAAAAGTTCGGCCGAACTATTGCCGAAAAAAAATTTCCACCCCCGATTCTCACAAAAGTGTAACCCAGCTTCACATTTCTACCCTGTCCTCAAGCAACTGAAAAATTAGATGCAAATCCATCTATTCCCCTCCAAACGGCATCCACATAAGGAAGGCCTCCTCCATTTGATACAATGTGTTATGCATGTTTGGTTCCAAAGTTGTCTCTTAAGAATGCATAGAATGACCTCCAACTGTGTAGTTAGATGTCCTTCTTTCTCCAATAAGTACCAAGTGAGAACCATAAGTTTCCCAACATCATCATCAATACATGATATACATAATATAAAGTGGTTCTTTCCACAAAGGAAAAGTACCATCTCAAAAGGCACCTCTTCATCCCATGCTTTATGAAGTAGATTGAGCATTGGCATGCCCTCATTCTTAGCCCTATTGGCCTTGTGGGATCCAAGCATCTTTCCAACATTATTCAAAAGACGAAATAGATACATATGGGTAGACAAAGATGTAAAATCATATTCTCCCAATAGTAACCATCGGAGTAAGGCCTCTTGTTGCCATCGTCCACCTTCATTCTGCAATATGGTCAAGACAAACTCCCCCTAAAGCAACCAAAGCAACAAGAGATCTTGCTTTCGTCTCTCCTCCTCATGTGCATCATGGAGTAAAAACATATTGATATACATGTGGAATGTCACATCAGCCCAATACAAATAAACCCCATCATTACACATCATGAGAGTTCCATTCCAAGTTCTACATAATAGAAAACACGTAGACATAGGAGATGTCATGTGATGGCCAAACTCTATCAAAAACAACCAAAGTAAACATGCCTTATTCTTCTACATTCTTTCATTAATGTGCAAGGAATGAATCAAAAAATATGAACCATTGGCTGGTAACCTACTCACCCAAGAGCAGTGAACATAACCATGCCTCATTATTCATTACATGGGTGTTATTCAAGGCATGGATCAAAGAAATAGGCGCCTTTGGGTAGTAAACAAACTCACCTAAGAGAAACCAGCGTAACCAAGCTTCTTGTTCACCCATTTCATATATCTGCAAGTGGTCATGCAACCCCTTGCTTATCATCCTCACCCACTTATCCCAAAGTGGATGATGAATGATATTTTGCAAAAACATAGTATCCTCCCATCATAGAATACCATCCACCTCAAACTGATGAAGAAATTTTCACTCCATGATATGTTGAAGTGAACCTCCAATGGGACTGTGTAGTCAATTTAGTGTCCTAAATTGCTAACATAAATTATCAACCAGGGCTAGTAAACTGATGAAGAGTGGTGCACTATATGTGCTTAAGTGACCTCTTCCTTACTTCGTTGTATGTATTTTATTGATGTTTTTTGGGGGTTTTGTCTTTTTAATACTTATGTTCAAAAGATGAAATCAAATCTATGTCAAAAAGAAAAGAAAAGGAAACCTTAGACTCAAAACAGAGTGTAATTGTAAATTCTATCCCTAATTAGGAAAATGGTGAAAAACAGAACATTCTAATCCATGGATATACTAGCTTACAAATTAACATGAAATGTAACTCAACATAATACAACCAAATCTCTTTCATCTAATATTGATATGTTGGAAGATATTTTTAAGAAAAAGAATGATTGTAAGATAATGAGTATCTTTTAATCTAATTGCAAAATAGAAAATGCTAATTAACTCAACATGATACAACCAAATCTCTTTCATCTAATATTGATATGTTGGAAGAGCGTTTTAAGAAAAAGAATGATTGTAAGATAATGAAGATCTTTTAATCTAATTGCAAAACAGAAAATGCTAATTAACTCAACATAATACAACCAAATCTCTTTCATCTAATATTGATATGTTGGAAGAGCGTTTTAAGAAAAAGATGTTGGGAAAAATACTGAGAGGGGGGGGTGAATCAGTATTTAGGACTTACTCAAATCTTTTTACTTTTTCTTACTTCAAAACCCATATGCTACTTTGCTGAACTAGACTCGCGTATACACGCGGATATCCTTCATAAAACTCGCGTATACACAGAGATCTTATTATGACATTAATTCTTTACTTAGTTCTATGCAACATTCTTTCTTCTGATGATTAGATAACAGTAAGCATGTGCAGTAATAACACAATAAACCATCACACATAAGCATCACACATGAACACCAGGATTTTAGGTGGAAACCCAAGTCGGGAGAAAACCACCGCTGTCGTTGTCTTAGCCTTCAATATTTTATTATAAAGAAAACATCTTACAATTATGTACTGGCGCAGACTCATACCAGTACGCAGGCACCCACTTGCGCTCATTTACCAGCCTCTCCTGGAAGGGAGCTACGACCCCCTGCTCTCGTTTACCAGCCTCTCCTGGAAGGGAGCTACGACCCCCTGCTCTCATTTACCAGCCTCACTTGGAAGGGAGCTACAACCCTCAGCACCACCATGGACCACGTTTCATCAATTTTCACACTAGATCCAAAAGCTTCCTTTAGAACACAACTTGCAGGCCACTTTTCATCATATTTTCAGACTGGACCCGCTCCACACATTTAAGCTCATACATCAAAATTGATACTTATCAATTTAGACAACCCATATCTGTAGAATACATTATTAACAGATAGCAGTAACACAACAGAACAGATCAGACATTTCATACTTCATACTTCAGAAAACCCTATTTTTCATACGCGATTTATTTTCACTGATCCAGCGTATATATGCGCCTTCATTCATATAAACCCGTGTATACGTTTGCACATACTTCAGAACTGACTTCACAACCCATACGCGCTTTCGCTTTATCCAACCCGCATATATACACGCTTCCACTGTTATAAACTTGCGTATAGATCTTCAAACATTATAGAGCAGCTTACTTCTTCAGATTGGATATTCAGTTCAGATTTTTACCCTTTACTTGAGAGCGTATGTTCGCCTCATTCCCGTATCTACATTCCCATGCAAATCGTATCTAGAAGTTGCAAATACAATCTTCGTATCTAGATTCCCTTTCTTCATCATTTTCTCATAGTGCATCATAGATTCGTATCTATCATCAAACCTTGTATTCCTTCATTCAGATATACTTCAAAGTGAAGTATTCATTCAAACCCAGACACTTGCACCCCCATTGCACAATGATTTTCTCCTCCTTATATAGATTTAGCCTTTTTCAATACCATGAGCCAAAACCACATCACTTCCGATGGTATTCCTGGACGGGATCAAATATACAACTCAGCGCTCAATACAATGGGTCAATACCATGGTAGTAACCCCTGGTTTTACACATTTAGAGCACAATTGACCATACGCGACTTGGCACGTACTTTTCCGCGTGCATATGCACCTTCTATTAAGCAAACCCGCGTATGCCTTATGACATACACTTTTCATCATTACTCTTGCACATACTAATATTCCTTTCTTCTGCAACTTCTGTACTACTTGTAGAACATCAGATTTACATCATTAACAAGTTCATCAAGTCAAGAACAACTTCATCAAGTATGTTTCCATCATCTTCATCAAGTGGGTTGCCATCAAGGACAACACTCTGCATCATATTGCCAACAATTTCCCCCTTTGGACTTGATGGCAACCACGATGGTGTTTGATCACCACAACAGATAGATATATGATATTCTCCCCTATTCAAACACCATGTCACTCTCCCCCTTTGACATCAAGGGCAAAGGGCGGATCAAAGCCAACACAAGGTTGTTTTCTCCTCATGTAGATAGAAGAGTGTTGTAGATCTGATGAGTACTGAAGTTACCATGCTCCCCCTAAGTTCATGCTGAATCTTCAAACATATTTTTCAATGAATTACATGACTCTATGACCTTTCTATCACCAAGGACTCATACTTACATCAAATATCCAACCAAGTGGATTTACATATGAGACTCAAATACCCAACCAAGTGGGTTTACACAATTTTGACTCAACTACCCAACCAAGTGGGTTTACAAATTTGAACAAGTCGTCACATGACTGAATATTACAAATTTACATCATGGGTCTCAACATGACCTTTTCAACCAATTACAAATATGACCTTTTGTAACAAATACCAAAAGGACCTCAAAGAGATCATATTTCAAAACCATCATAATGCCAACAATGCATAATACTCAACAAGGCTAATGCTCCCCCTGAAAATGTCCATCCAAGCATCCTTTCCATATGACCAAGGCTCCTCCTTAGCTTGTGCAATCTGAAACTCTTTCAACAGCAAGTTATCAGCAACAATCTCTGCATGATCTGTCCTTTTCTCTGAATCATAAGACTTCCATCTCATCCATGTATGAAAACAAGGAATACTCTTCAGCAAAAAGAAAACAGGGCTCATCCATAATCAAAAGAAACCATGTAACATGTCATCATCATTTAGAACTGAGAAATAAACAAATACAGTGCCAATAATACAATCATTAATAGTCAGACTGCTGCTCCCCTTGAACCTGTGCTCCTGATCTTCAGCTGTTATACAAATTTTCTTATCATAAGTGCATACGCGACTGTCTCCACTGTAACTCGCGTGTATACACAGCTTTAGTTCACTGAACCCGCGTATGGAATGTGAAACACAGAAAATTTCACATTCCTTCATCTCCCCCTGAAGTTGTACCACCTGTACCTGTATTTTTCACATCAGATGTTCTGTCAGAAATAAACATAACCAGAATAACCAAAACAATCATGGAATCACCATACATTTCTCCCCCTGTGATGATACATTACTAATCCCTATAATGTATCTCACATCTCTCCTGCAGTCATTTAGAGAAGTAAGCTTTAGAAGCGGATGACTGCTGTAGGGTCAGTATTCCCTACGTTTCTGACCGGTCCTCCTTCCTTTTCCAGCTTTTCTTGAAGTTTCTTATTGTGTGCTAGAAGTTATCCAATTTCTCATATTTGTTCATCCTGCATTCTTTTTCCACATGTCCATACTTGTTACAAGCATAACATCTCATGAGACCAGAGAAGTAAGCATAAGGATCATAGTGTGTTTCTCTGTTCTTTCTTCTATAGCAATCAGCTGCTTTATGACCATACTTGTTGCATGAAAAACAATATCCCTTGAAGCCACCAGAGTACATTTCTGAATAGAATCTGTTTGATTGTGACTGAAATGATCTGCTTCTGCAATTTGTTGCAACATGCCCATAATTATGACATTTAAAGAATTCAACATTATTGAATGATTTCCTTTTAGAATTCATGATTGTTGGTTGACCTTTTGTTTCTTTCAACACTTCAGGTTTTGTTTTGACATCCTTTGAATCTTTAGCACTTCCTTGTGAACTAGATTCTCCTTTTACCGTTTCATGAAAACCAAGACCAAGTTTAACAGAAGGAGACCTTTGACTACTAAGAATATTGTCTGGAATCTTAGTACTATCTTGAAACCTCAAGAGTTTATCCTTTTCTTCTAATTTACCTTTGAGAATGTTTACCTCAACCTCCAAATTTTGGCATTGCTTCATCATGCTTTCTTCAACCCTTTTTCCTTCTTCTACTTGATCATTCAAATTTAAGATCTCTCCTTTCAACCCATTTTCTTGCTCTTCAAAGATTTGTAAAAGTTCTTCATTCTTCTTATTTGATTTTTCCAGATCTGTTTTGAGCGAGATGATTTCTGCTTCATGTCCTTCCTTTTCAAATGATTGTAGAAGTTCTTCATTCTTCTTATTTGATGCTTCAAGGTCTGCTTTCAGAGAGATGATTTCTGCTTCAAGTCCTTCACTGTGATTGGTTACTTTGTCCTGCAGTCTTTGATACATTTCTATCTGTCCCTTCATTGTTTCTATCTGTTCATTCAATCTAGAGATCACATCCTTGAGAATAGATTCCCTCCTTTTAAATTGATCCAAAAAATTACTTTCATCATTGATCTTGAGATTTTCTTCTAGAATTATACTGTTACTTTCACTATCTTCATCATTGCATGCACAAGTGAGTGGATTACAAGAACAACAATCAATACCTGTTTCCTCTTCTTCATTTTCTGCTGCACATGTTTTCTGAGATATCTTCTTTTCTTGAGTAGCCTTCTTCTTTTGCTTCTTTGCCATGAGCACTAGCAGATCTTGGTCAGAATCTTCTTCATCTTCACTTGTCATTTCATTATTATCTTCATTTGCATAATAACTCTTTCCCTTTTCAAATTGTTTATAAGGACATTTAGCAGCATAATGACCCACTCTTCCACAATCAAAACATTTGAAGGGAATCTTACCTCTGAATCTTCCAGTACCTGGTTGGAGTCTTCTCACAAAGTTTGCTTCTTCTTCTTCTGAAATATAACTTGATTCCTTGACAACTTCCTTTTCTTTTCCTTTTTCACATGCCTTAAAGGCAAATTCTTTGATTTGAGAGGGACCTCCTTGTCTCATTTCATAAGCAGTCAGGATACCATGTAATTGACCAATAGTAAGAGTTTGCAGATCTTGCCTTTCTTCAATAGCCGATACTTTAGATTCAAATCTTGAAGTCAAAGATCTTAAGATTTTTTCCACCAGAGGAGTATCGGTTATGGTTTCACCCAAAATTCTCATACGATTTACAATATCATCTAGACGTAAAAATAAACTGGCAATACTCTCATCACTATGCATCCTTAAATTTTCATACTCAATTCTGAGAGTTTGGAGTTTTGCACTTTTTACCTTTGTATCTCCTTCATAGCTCAGAATGATTTTGTCCCATATTTCTTTTGCTGAATTTAGCTGCATCACTTTAGCAAATTCTGGTTCAGACATGCTTCCTAATAAGACATTGACGGATTTGGCATTGATTTCATATTTCTTCCTTTCTGCTGCATCAGTAGGAATACTTGCCGGATACTGATAACCTCCTTCCACGATTGCCCATACTTCTGCACCAAGACTTTGCAGATATGATTTTGTTCGTATCTTCCAGAATAACAGATTATTTCCATTGAATAGAGGTGGCCTTATAGACATTACCCCTTCATGACTTCCCATTTCGACGGATCTCCTTCAAGCGATCAAGCTTCTACAGAAGGACCTGCTCTGATACCAATTGTTGGGAAAAATACTGAGAGGGGGGGGTGAATCAGTATTTAGGACTTACTCAAATATTTTTACTTTTTCTTACTTCAAAACCCATACGCTACTTTGCTGAACCAGACTCGCGTATATACGCGGATATCCTTCATAAAACTCGCGTATACACAGAGATCTTATTATGCCATTAATTTTTTACTTAGTTCTATGCAACATTCTTTCTTCTGATGATTAGATAACAGTAAGCATGTGCAGTAATAACAGAATAAACCATCACACATAAGCATCACACATGAACACCAAGATTTTAGGTGGAAACCCAAGTCGGGAGAAAACCACCGCTGCCGTTGTCTCAGCCTTCAATATTTTATTATAAAGAAAACATCTTACAACTATGTACTGGCGCAGACTCATACCAGTACGCAGGCACCCACCTGCGCTCGTTTACCAACCTCTCCTGGAAGGGAGCTACGACCCCCTGCTCTCGTTTACCAGCCTCACCTGGAAGGGAGCTACAACCCCCTGACTGAAGGCTACAACCCTCAGCACCACCATGGACCACGTTTCATCAATTTTCACACTAGATCCAAAAGCTTCCTTTAGAACACAACTTGCAGGCCACTTTTCATCATATTTTCAGACTGGACCCACTCCACACATTTAAGCTCAATCATACATCAAAACTGATACTTATCAATTCAGACAACCCAGATCTGTAGAATGCATCATTAACAAATAGCAGTAACACAGCAGAACAGATCAGACATTTCATACTTCATACTTCAGCAAACCCTAGTTTTCATACGCGCTTTCTTTTCACTGATTCAGCGTATATACGCGCCTTCATTCATATAAACCCGCGTATACCTCTGCACATACTTCAGAACTGAATTCACAACCCATACGCGCTTTCGCTTTATCCAACCCTCATATATACGCGCTTCCACTGTTATAAAATTGTGTATAGATCTTCAAACATTATAGAGCAGCTTACTTCTTCAGATCAGATATTCAGTTCAGATTTTTACCCTTTACTTGAGATATATTTTCGCCTCATCTCAGATCTAAGAATTCCATAAACAGATCTAGAAGTGACAAATACATTTCAGAGCTAGATTCCCTTCTTCATCATTTTCTTCATAGATGCATCACAGATTCATATCTATCATCAAACTGTTACCCTTTCCATTCAGATATACTTCAGAGTGAAGTATTCATTCAAACCCAGACACTTGCACCCCCATTGCACAATGATTTTCTCCTCCTTATATAGATTTAGCCTTTTTCAATACCATGACCCAAAACCACATCACTTCCGATGGTATTCCTCGATGGGATCAAATAGACAACTTAGCACTCAATACAATGGGTCAATACCATGGTAGTAACCCCTGGTTTTACACATTTAGAGCGCAATTGACCATACGCGACTTCGCACGTAGTTTTCCGCGTGCATACGCGCCTTCTATTAAGCAAACCCGCGTATGCCTTATGACATACACTTTTCATCATTACTCTTGCACATACTGATATTCCTTTCTTCTGCAACTTCTGTACTACTTGTAGAACATCATATTTACATCATTAACAAGTTCATCAAGTCAAGAACAACTTCATCAAGTAGGTTGCCATCATCTTCATCAAGTGGGTTGCCATCAAGGACAACACTCTGCATCATATTGCCAACAAAAGAATGATTGTAAGATAATGAGGATCTTTTAATCTAATTGCAAAGCAGAAAATGCTAATTAACTCAACATAATACAACCAAATCTCTTTCATCTAATATTGATATGTTGGAAGACCGTTTTAAGAAAAAGAATGATTGTAAGATAATGAGTATCTTTTAATCTAATTGCAAAACAGAAAATGCTAATTAACTCAACATAATACAACCAAATCTCTTTCATCTAATATTGATATGTTGGAAGAGCGTTTTAAGAAAAAGAATGATTGTAAGATAATGAGGATCTTTTAATCTAATTGGAAAGCAGAAAATGCTAATTAACTCAACATAATACAACCAAATCTCTTTCATCTAATATTGATATGTTGGAAGAGCGTTTTAAGAAAAAGAATGATTGTAAAATAATTAGGACCTTTTAGTTAAACAAATAATGCAAGACATGAATTAAAAGCTACTTATCTAGAAAGCATGTAGAATCCTCCTTGGATAGCAGGGGCCCTCTGCTACCAATTTGGTGAAATCCTTAGCTTCAGCTCCTTAAAATTGTAATTAAAAAAACATCAAAGAACTGAATTTCTTTATTGAAAACCTCACAAATATACATCCCATTCCATTTTAAGCTTTGTTACAAAAGAATCTCTATTCCTTTATCTCCTTCTCCTATTTTTCACTAATTTTTCATTATCCCATGATAGGAGAAAGCTTCTCCTATTTATACAAAATATGAGGAGTTATCTCATTAATGGGAGTCCATGAATCTCTCCCTCCATCTCTAGAGTTACAATCAAAATAGGAAATGATAAGACACATGTCTTTCTATAGTTTCAACACAATTAAGAAATGAGACACATATCCTCCTAGAGTTTCAATACAACAAGGAAATGAGACACATATCCTCTTGATCCCATGATCTTCTCCAACCAAATTCGAATTTGTCCTTAGAGTGCCACATAAGGGTCTTCTAGAAGTCTCCTTTTTGACCTACACATGTCACAAAACTCATAACACATATATAGATATATGAAACTATGTTAATTTTCTAGTTTCTAATCATAAATTCACTTTAAATACATAAAATAAATAACTTTGAAAAACAAGGATCCTAACCCATATATTTATGAAAATGGTTACTTGATGTAGGGTTTTAGGTCAAATGGCTATGAAATAAGAGCTAAATGGTTATGACATAATGGAAATATGTATGAATATGGAAAACACTTTTGAGACTCAATAGGGACCTCTCCATGAGATCCTCTTTTCATCAATGGCCCTCCAAAACCAATGAGGTTATGTATCTGCTGCAGGTAGAAGTTTCTCTTTGAGTTGTGAGATGCTCATTGAGAAAGAGTCATCTAGGAAGGGGAAAAGATTACCCATCTCAAGATGTCTGCGTCTATCATCTTCTCCTCCATTATCTCATGAGTGAAGCCTCCATTTGATTTCTCCCATAAGGAATCGGTCCTCTTCTTCTCACTGTTACTTATTAACAACACTGTAGATATAGAAGGTAAAACATGTGTTGTCTCAAAGCAAGGCACAACGCTAAACTCATATCCAACCATTGTACATAGGATCATACTCATCCCATCTTCTGAAACTCTACTCTTCGACCCAAAGGTTTGAATGTAGTCCATCAATGAAAAACTAGGATGGTTATTCCTTCCTTCCTTGGTTAGATCAAGGGTCCTCTGCAGAGTGATATTATGCTGCTCCAAATCAGCATGTTGTTCTAACCCTCGGTCATGCATTAGCCATAATGGCATGTCCCCATATGTTTCAATAATAGGTATTGAAACAATATGAGATGAAAGTGGATGCATAGCTTGGATCAACTGATACTCATAAACATCTTGCAAGAACACAAGAGTTTTCTCTTCCGGTTCAATGATCTCTCCAACTACTGGTACGAGTGATGGTTGATATTCTATCAATGTATCAGTGCTGGAATCTACCTCCTCTTCCTCATGCATCTCCTGAATCATGCATGTGATTCTATATGTCAAGAGCATAAGACTATCTTGTAAAGATGCAAGTGTCTCTCCTCCAGATACAAGTACTTCTACAACTGGTGGTGAATGTAGTGACTCTTTGTCGAGAGTGGCAAGAATGACATCCTCATTTGTTTCCTTAGGAAATGTCTCTTTATAACATATCTATGGTTTTCTCATATGAAAATTATTTCAAAAATTGTGAAATAAATCTGAATACTTAGTCACCTTTGCATGATCCATGTGACGAAACCACCAATCATTGGCTTCACCTCGAAGATGAAGTGTTTCAATTTGAACAACCTCTTTTTCAGCAATAGGATGTAGCATGAAGAATGCATCTAAATATTTCTTCCAAGCCTTAATAGTGCTTGAGGAATATCCATAAAATGTAGGAAAATAAAATCTATTGTGCCTCTTTCTTCTATTGTCACTATAGGATCTTCTTTCTTCTTTGAGTTCGAAGAATTGTTGGTGAGTTAGTTTCTCCTTGAATGCTCTAGAATCTGTTTTGTACTCTTCAAGAAATAGACTGAGAGTCTCATGAGTTTCAGGTTCTCTTCTTTCTTCATTTATATACCATTAACCTTCCTAAAATAAAGTGGGCATAGTAGATCTATGATTCTCCGGTCTTCTTTGTTGCTGATAAGAAGTACTCAGACCTTCTTCATCCTGAAACCTTATTGAGGTTTCTCTTTGCCTTTATCTTCTTGTTTCATTGATCTCTTTGGAGAGATCCTTCATATCTCTAAAGAAATATGAGGCAAATATTAATCCCTCCATTATAGTAGATCTCTAATATCTGATTTTCATATGTTGTCAAATTGTCCACAAGCTAAGCCAAAGATAATGATCTGATACCACTATAATATTCCAAAATGGAATAATGCATTGATACAAAAAAAAAATATTTGAAACATAGAAAATTGTATATAAATGTTATGATAGACACGGATATAGACATAATATGTGAGCCATTTTATTCATTGGAGTTGGATTATAGTTACAACGATGTACAAAATAAGGTACTCTAGCCAAAGAGATGGCCTAGAATGGCCCTGAAGGCATGCCACAACAAGCACTGCGTAACTGGAGACCTACAGGAAGAAATACTATAATGTACCTTTTGCTGATGATGTAAATATAGCCGCTGAAAAAGGGAAATGCATATCTATGGAGCTAAGGATCTCTGATGATGCCAATATTCAAGATCTGGCCAATGTGATGGACACCCAAGATAACCCAGAAAGGAAATTCCTGATCTATGAGATTGGAAATTTACCCTCTTGGGGTTTGATCCCTGGTCTACTGGGTGATGCAGATCTGAAGGTAGATCTGATCATATTATGGCTTCAATATGATGTAAAACCATATCCAATCTTTGAGGGTTGATCGCTCCTTCGGATCTCTAATCTAGAAGCCTGAGATCTTGTCTCTTATTCCTCCTCCTTCAAGATGTAGCAGCTGAATATGAAGCTGCTAGAGAAACTGCACTATAGAAGAGGGAGAGACTCAATTCCTAATGAAATATTCTGCAATAAGCTCCAGGATGATAAAAACAGTGACGACAAGGTGAGGGGATGATCCCTCACAGGATTCCTAGCTAAAATGCTATAAAATTCCTTTCTCCTCTAGATATGCAATGATGTACCACACAATCCTTGAGGGGACTGTTCCTGATAGGATGTCAATAAAGTTTGTCCTGATTCCAGATTTGAAATGAGGCCCTATGATTGCTGATATTGAATTCTAATGTGATAGGAAAAATACCTCACTGGTTCTCCAGCTGAAACACTGAAGACAACCTCCTCCTCCCAAATTGATCTTTAGGAATAACGCAATTCCTGAAGGTATATATTCTATAGAGAGTAGGAAAAATATGGAACCAATTCCTGATGATGAAATAGCAGCTTAGAATACCTTCCCAGAGTAGGCACACAAGTCCCCCATGGGTAAGGGTGGGATTCCCGCTTGAGAACACATTGTGGTAAACAACACTGCAGACTTAGCTAAACAGCATAAGAGTGCATGGAATGTCAAAATACAATTCCAGATCTAAAAAAACCATAAAATCATAAGCTAAAGCCTAATTCTATGTTGTCTTCATATCCATTATATAGTTTATGAGCCTTCTCATGCCTTGGCCCACCTCTAAGCTATGTTGTTCATGTGGACATAAGTCTCCAAGTTTGACTGCACTATCTCTCGAGGTCCTCCATCATGTTTACATGCAATGTGCACCCTCTCCATAATGTGTGAATTAATTGCACTACTTCCTCAATCACTTCATCATGATTTCTCTATGATTTTACATTAAATTCCCTCATTATCTTAGTTGACTACTTCAACCTCTATGATCTATCTCATTAATGAGACATATCTCTACTCCTTTCTCATTAGTAGCTGCTCCACTACTCCATTATGTAGATCTATGTTTAATTAATCCACATTCACACATCAAAAAGAGGATCTTATTCATCTTTCAGGATTATGGGTCCCTCCACCCTTTTATTTACTTAATTATTTAAGCAAATTAAGAAGTCTAATATTCCAAATATCACGTGAAAATTTAGGAATATTATTCCTCCCTGGAAAAACATTTCTTGTCCTCAAGCAACTACAAAAGTAGATGCAAATCCATCTATTCCCCTCCAAATTGCATCCACATAAGTAAGGCATCCTCCATTTGCTGCAATGCATTATACATGTTTGGTTCCAAAGTTGTCTCTTAAGAATTCATATAATGACCTCAAACTATGTAGTTAGATGTCCTTATTTCTCCAAGAAGTACCAAGTGACAACCATAACCTGCCCAACATGATCATCAATACATTAGATACATAATATAAAGTGGTTCTTTCCACAAATGAAAAGTTCCATCTCACAAAACACCTCTTCATCCCATGCTTTATGAAGTAGATTGAGAATTGACATGCACTCATTCTTAGCCCTGTTGGCCTTGTGGGATCCAACCATCATTCCAAAATTATGCAAAAGAAGAAATAGAGACATATGGGTAGACAAAGATGTCAAACCATATTCTCCCAATAGGAACCATTTGAGTAAGGCCTGTTACTGACATCCTCCATCTTCATCATACAATATGGTCAAGCCAAACTCCCCCAAAAGCAACCAAAGTGACAAGAGATCTTGAACCCTTCTCTCCTCCTCATGTGCATCATGGAGTGAAAACATACTGATAGACATGTGGAATGTCACATCAGCCCAATAGAAACAAACCCCATCATTACACATCATGAGAGTACCATGCCAAGTTCTACACAATACAAAGCACATAGACATAGGAGATGGCATGTGATGGCCAAAATCTCTCAGCAACAAACAAAGTAAACATGCCTTATTCTTCTACATTATTTCATTGATGTGCAAGGCATGAATAAGAAAAATATGAACAATTGGGTGGTAACCATACTCACCCAAGAGCAACCAGTGTAACCATGCCTCATTATTCATTACATGAGTGTTATTCAAGGCATGGATCAAAGAAATAGGTGCCTTTGGGTGGTAACAAAACTCACCCAAGTGCAACCAGCGTAACCAATATTCTTTCTAACCCATGTCATATATCTACAAGTGGTCATGCAGACCCTTGCTTATCATCCTCACCCACTCATCCCAATGTGGATGATGAATGATGTTTTGCAAAAACATGGTATCCTCCCATTGTAGAATACCATCCACCTCAAACTGATGAAGAAATTTTCACTCCATGATATGCTGAAGTGCACCTCCAATGAGACCTCTCCATGAGATCTTATTTTCATCAATGGCCCTCCAAAACCAATGAGGTTTTGGATATGCTACAGGTAGAGGTTTCTCTTTGAGCTCTGAGATGCTCATTGATAAAGAGTCATCTTGAAAGGGGAAAATATTTCCCATCTCAAGATGTCTATCATCTATCATATTCTCCTCAATTTCTTCATGAGTTAAGCTTATATTTGATTACTCCCATAAGGAATGGGCCCTCTTCTTCTCACTGCCGCTTATTAACAACATTGTAGATCTGCAAGGAAAAACATGGTTTATCTCAAAGAAAGGCACACCGTTGAACTCATAGGTTTCAATATGAGGTACTGAAACAATATGAGATGAAATTGGAGCATAGCTTGGATCAATTGATACTTAGAAACATCTTGCAAGAACACAAGAGTTTCCTCTTCTGGTGCAATGATCTCTCCAACTGCTGGTAAGAGTGATGGCTAATCTTTTATTAATGTAACAACACTGGAATCTACCTCCTTTTCCTCTTGCATATCCTAAATCATGCATGGGACTCTGAATGTCAAGAGCTTAAGAATATCTTGTGAAGATGCAAGTGTCTGTCCTCTGGATACAAGTACTTCTGCAAATCGTGGTGAATGTAGAGACTCTTTGTCCAGAGTGAAAAGAATGACATCATCCTTTGTTTCCTTAGGAAATGTCTCTTTGTAACATATCTCTGGTTTTCTCATATAAAACTTCTTTCTCAAATTGTGAAAGAAATCTAAATACTTAGTCACCTTTGCATGTTCCATGTGACCAAACCGCCAATCATTGGCTTCACCTAGAAGATGAAGTGTTGCAATCTGAACAACCTCTTTTTCAACAACAATATGTAGCCTGAAGAATGAATCTAACTCTTTCCTCCAAGCCTTAACAATGCTTGAGGAAGATCCATCAAATTTAGGCAAATAGAATCTATTGTGCCTCTTTGTTCTATTGCTATTATAGGATCTTCTTTCTTCTTTGAGTTCAAAGAATTGTTGGAGAGTTAGGTTCTCCTTGAATGCTCTAGACTGTGCTTGGTACTCTTCAAGATATAGAATGAGAGTCTCATGAGTTTCAGGGGCTCTTATTTCTTCATTTCAATACCATTCACCTTCTTCAAAGAAAGTGGGCATAGTATATCTATGAGGAGATCTATGATTCTCTGGTCTTCTTTGTTTCTGATAAGAAGTACTAGGACCTTCTTCATCCTGAAACCTTCTTGAGGTTTCTCTTTGCCTTTATCTTCCTGTTTCATTGATCTCTTTGGAGAGCTCCTTCATAGCTCTAAAGAAATATAAGGCAAAAATAAATCCCTCCATTATAGTAGATATCTACTATCTGCTTTTCATATGTTGTCAAAATTTCCACAAGCTGAGCCAAAGATCATGCTCTGATAGCACTGTAATATTCCAAAATGGAATAATACATTGATACAAAAACAAAATATTTGAAACATAGAAAATGTACATAAATATTATGATCAACACATATATAGACATAATAGTTGAGCCATTTTATTTATTGGATATGGATTACAGTTACAACAATGTACAAAATAAGGTACTTTAGCCAAAGAGATGGCCTAGAATGACCCTGAAAGCATGCCACAAAAAGCACTGCATAACTGGAGAGCTACAGGAAGAGATACTACGCTGTCCCTTTTGCTGATGATGTACATATAGTTTTTGAAAAGGGAAATGTAGATATATGGAGCTCAGGAGCTCTAATGATGCCAAGATTCAATATCTAGCCAATGTGATGGAAACCCAAGATAACCCAGAAAGGAAATTCCAGATCTATGAGATTGGAAATTTACCCTCTTGGGGTTTTATCACTGGTCTGCTAGGTGATGCAAATATGAAGCTAGATCTAGTCATATGATGGATGCAATATGATGTACAACTAGATCTAATATTTGAGGGCTAATCCCTCCTTGAGATATCTAAGCTAGAAACTTGATATCTTCTCTCTTCTTCCTCCTCCTTCAAGATGTAGCAACTAAATATGCAACTGTTGGAGAAATTGTGTTGTAAAAGAGGGAGAGACTCAATTCCTGCTGAAATATGCTGCAATAAGCTCAAGGCTGATGGAAACAATGATGGCAAGGTGAGGGGATGATCCCTCACAGGATTCTTAGATGAAATGCTAGAAACTTCCTTTCTCCTTTGTATCTGCATTGATGCACTACACAATCCTTGATGGGACTGTTGCTGATAGGAGGTAAATAATGTCTGGCCTAATTCTATATTTTAAATGTGGCCCTAGGATTGCTGATCTTGAAGTCCAAGGTGATAGGGAAAATCCCTCACCAGTTCTCCAGCTGAAATATTGAAGGCAACATCCTCCTCCCAAACTGATCTTCAGAAATAACCCAATTCCTGATGGTATAGGTTCTGCAGAGAGTAGGAAAACTATGGCACCAATGCCTAATGATGAAATAGCAGCTTACAATACCTTCCCAGAGTAGGCACACAAGTTCCCCATGGGTAAGGGTGGGATTCTAGCTCGGGAACACCCTGCACTATACAACACTGCAAACTTTGCTAAACAGCATAAGAGTGCATGGAATGTCAAAAGACAACTCCAAATCTAAACAGATCATGAAATCATAAAATAAATCTTTCCTTCTATGTTTCCTTCATCTCCATTATATAGTTTATGAGCCTTCCCATGCCTTAGCCCACCTCTTCACTTCGTTGTGCATGTGGAAATAATTCTCCATGTTTGATTGTGTTGTCTCTCCAAGTCCTCCATCATGTCTACATGAAATGTGTAGCCTCTCCATAATGTGTGCATTAATTTCATTAATTGCTCCATCAATTCAACATGAATGCTCTATGATCTTACATTATATTCCGTCCATGATCTCATTTGACTGCTTCAACCTCTATTATCTTTCTCATTAATGAGACATGATCTCTACTCCTTTCTCATTAGTAGTTGTTCCACTACTCCATTATGTAGATCTATTTTTAATTAATCTACATTAACACATCAAAAATTGGATCTTATTCATATTTGAGGCTTATGGGTCCCTCCACCCTTTTATTTACTTAATTAATTAGGAAAATTAAGAACTCTAATATTCCAAATATGATGTGAAAATTTAGGAATATTACAAACATCTTCTTGTAAGCATCGACTCCCTCTATTCAGATTGACACATCTCCTAAATATATGCTTTTTCAAGGGCCTTCTTTTTTAGAAGACTTTTGTCAGAGTCTACATATCCTCCCAAGAGATCTCCTAGTCACATCTTCTTGGCTTCTGGATGATAACTGCCTCTTGACATTGTTGCACTTCATGACCTATTCCTTTTTGCACATCTTCCTTCCCAGGGACTTCCAATTTACAGTTCTTTTCCCATATACAACCACCTCATATTCCACATGAGGATATATTATGTTGATTTCATTTTTTAGTGCATTGTGAGAGATTCTCCTCCATAGATCATACTTATAAATATAGAATTCCATTAACTGCAACCATATGACATTACTTCACAACATCCAGTGTCAGCATATAAATATATATACACCTCATACCTTTCTCCCTCAAGTCATCCTGTAGCAGTTTTTTTAAAATTAATAGCTTCATTCCCTTGACCTTCTCCATCAATATGTCATCACATTCCAGAGTTCTATTTCCATGATGACCCTGTATCTTTGATGAATACCTTCCATTAGTAATGTTATCAGAGAGGTTTTTCCTAGATATATTTCACCAAGAGATCCTACCATGCTTTTATCATGATGCCATAAATATACATAGCTTCCTATTATACTATTTTACAACCAACATAAATCACTTAAAGGAGAAGATGATCTCAATCATAGTATAGATCCCCCGCTTCTTCTTTATTAGATTTATTTGCATCAGGTTCTTCATTCATATCTAAGATATGGGCTTCGTCCCCTTTTCTCTTGTTATTTTTAGATTTAGGAAAATATATTTTATAATTCCCAAGTTCATTACATTCAAAGCATCACACTTTGTCCACATTTCTTCTTTTATTTTGAGGACCAAATTTTCCGAATCTTCCTTTCTTCCTAGAAATGGATGAAAAGGCTTGATTCCCTTTACATGGTCCTATATCAGCTTTGGATTGAAGTGTTTTTTCCTCTATTTTACATAGAGACAATAAATCATGGAATGGTGTGGCTTCTTTCTTCCCATATAAACTTGAAGTGAATTTTCCCCTTTCCTCTGGTAGAGCATTCAAAACCACTGCAGGCATTTCAATGTCAGGCATTACTTCTCCCAATTCCTGTAGTTGATCTCTTATTTCATAAATCCTCATAGAGTATGGAGTGATTCTTTATTCCCTTGAAAATTTCATTTTTTATAGTTCTTTTCTCAAAGGGATTGCTTCACCTAGAGTACTCACAGAGAATATCTCCACCAATTTCTTATATATTTCTTTAGCAGACTTTTGTTCTGATACATAAGGAATGAGTTAGTCCTTAATGGATTCTATGAGAATCCTTTGGGCTCTGATTTTTCCCTTCATGTAATTTCCATGAGCTGGATCATCTTCTTTTGGTGGTGGAGTTGTCGATCCTTCGACGTAGTCCATAACTTCCTCTTCAATTAAATTCAAATCTGTCCTCTTCTTCCATGCACTAAATTTTGATGACCCAACCAACTTGTTGCTCTCTTTACAATAAGTCATATTGACAGATTTAAGTAAGGTCATAGATACTTACTTGAGTAGAGTGGCTTGCAGCTTCCTTGATGATGATGAAGAAATTAGGAGCTTCTTCTAAGATAGAAATCTTCAATATAGGTGATATTGGATCCTTGATGGTTGTTGGCTCGAGGGGTCCTGACCCAAGTTCGGAGTTCAAGGTTTTCCAACAAACCCCTATAATACTGGCCCTTTCAGCATATGACCTACTTGCGTAGGTCAAAGTCTCACCCAAAGTAGTATGGGTGGGTGTTGGAACCAGGTTTCCACACCCTGAGAAAGGATAGGTAAGGCAAGAAGATCTGCGTTCGGCCCTGTGAGACCGAAATCGACTCTTTCCGCGCAGGGTCAATAAGTCTCTTTTGGCATCCACGTGCGCTAGATACAATATACATTTCTATGATAACAGCAAAATATTACATAAAACAGAACAAAACAGATCTAGATACAACAAAATCACTTACAAAGATCGTTCGCAGCTTGAATACAGAATGTGCATAATGCAGTAATTACCAATGATTCGCACAAGCAGTATACATAGATTTAGTTCTCAAGCAACCTTTCTTATTCATCAATTCATCAATTCCTTCATACAAAACCCATCTTATCCTGCACACAATAGCAGGGTCCGCACATAGCTGGACTCTGGATCTCCGCACACACAGCCAACAAGAGTCCTTTCCCAAAAACCCAAATCCAAACAGATATATTAAACCACAGTTCACATCAATAGCTCTTCATTGGCTACCTTACAATACAAAATGTTCCTCTATTTATAATAATCTAGCCTAAACTTTCCTATGGTCTGAAAACCATGGTTTTCGGACCCCTGGTTTACCCTTTTTCCCATTACAATGCTTTCAGGGCTTTGAACCACCCCAAAACTCCTGTGCTAGACTAAATATAATTAAAAATATATCAAATCGAACCAGTTACACAGCTCGTAGGAGACCCTGTTCCAACAGTCCCCCAAAAAAATCTTGTGACTTGTCCCGAGTCATTGTGGTGGTGCGGTCGCTATCTTTGCACACAAGGAATTGAAAATGATGACGAGTGGAGGGAGCACTTCCTGACTTTGGGCAGCAGCTCACTGTGCGATATTGACAAGCTTCAGGGAGGCAGGATCTTCCGGAGCCATGGTAACCTGTTCCAATATTCGGTGGAAGCACGTGATGGTGTTATGAGCACCCTGAGATATCAGGAATGTAGTATCACTCCATGGTTTCAAGCACTTTCTAACGACATGCTTGGCACGACGGAGATCTAAAATCATGTCCATGAAGTCGTTGTGGGTTTTTAAGAGGTCTAGACGCTGTGCGGGGTCAAGGGAAGGCAAGGTAGCTTTGACCTGATCGAAAACAACCTCTGTCTGTCGTACATATTCCTGGACATGCTGAAGCATGGGGTAGCACCGAACCGCTGTCCAGAGCTGCATAGCTACCTCGACCAACTGAGTGCCCAGAGTAAGTTGTTCCTTAATAATATTACTTGCTTCCATGATCAATGCAACCTGTTGTGCCTAAAATTTTGGGGGTATTTCACGCTGCTGCCATGCAGCCTGGTCATGGTTACGAATCTCTTGCAACACAGTGGTGTATAAATCCTACAATTCCTGATGGGTAGCTGTGCCAAGTCTATTTGTAGGTATGTAGCTGTTGGGGCGTGGTCACCAACCATGATAGTATGAGGTAATGAACAAATATGTATGTCGTTGGTTGGTAGTCCAGAACTGTAGAGAAGTCGCAGCGTATCCCTGTATTGCTTCATTCTTCTCCTGTGCAGGACTGTGTCAGTGTCAGTGGAAAATTGTGGCAATTGCATACCTTTCCTTGGGGTATCGTCTGAGGCCATCTGGCTGGGGCCTGCGATTATTTCAGGGTTGTAAAGGTCAGAAACTCTCGTTGCGCAGCTATGGTGCCCCTCTACAAGAGGTTCAAAGTCAATTATCCCTACAGGGAGCCAGAGGTCAATCCTCTTATCAATCTAGACATCCCCAGGCCTTCCCAACATGATGTCTACAGGCGTAGAACTGGTAGGTGCCGAGGCATTTGGCGGGTTAGGGACTGCCATCTCAACAAAAGGACAGGCTTCCCAAAAAACATGAAAGATCCCAATAAGAAATTAGGAGAATAACAAAAGTAGGGTACAAAGACAATATGGAGCCATGAGTGAAGTTATCTAGTTGACCTTATACTATCCACGGTTAACCAACGGTAGAGCACACCTCACTTGAAACTTCCCATCGATCGTCCAAAAAAAACTCACCATAAATTGCCGTATTGATGACCAGGCGCCCATTTTTTTTAACGATAAGGTTCCCTTCTCACTAAAGTGCAGTGGTCTGACAGTCGTTATTCGTACTTGAAGGCTTTCCCACGGATTTATAGATTTTGGATGAAGCCTGCGTGCTGTTTGCATACCACGAATTAAAGCCAGTGTCAAGTGATTTGTAATGCGGTCCAAGTACCACTTCAGCAACTTGGCCACCATACCTCTTGATAGACGTGATTTTTCCTTGGTCATAGCGCCTGTGTGTGGCAGAGCTACATAGAGCATCCTTGTGCCATCTGCAACCTTAAATTTTCGTAGAAACTCAACCCACAAATTCTCCCAATTTCGGATGTGCCGGTGCAACTCCACATATAAATACCATGTAGTCGGACGCAAGCCTAGGTCATGGATAACCAGGTAAACTTGTTCGTTTGGAGTCCTTTCGCACCCTTGTGTTTCCTATGCCAGCAAATAGTTGCGCAAATCCTTTGACCCAAGGAACCTCTGGGTTCGTCTTCTAGTTGGGGCTCCAAATCGCATGATCATCTTATCCTGACACTCCTCCTAAGTGCGGAATACCAGCCCATGCATATCCCACCAACACGCAGACGCTCCACGCAGGTCTAGTAGAAGTTCTCCTAGCCTACGTTCCTTGGGAACTTCGACTTCGAATGCGTGTAAAAATTCCTTAATGTCACCCGCGTCCTCAAGGTAGGGCAGGTCTCTTACCTTGGCAGAGATGCAACGGAAGTTCCTTGTGACTTGAAGACATCATAAAACCGAAACCTCATGCAACCGGCCTTGCCAATTCTCCAGTTCCCCATCAGAGTCAGAAAATCATTCATTGTCCTTTTCCCAATAGAGTACTCCTTCCACTGTGGGGTTAATCCAGTCTTCATCCTACGTAGTCAATTTGTAAATGTGATCTATTTCTTCCTCGTCACATGCTGGCTTTGTATACCACACACCTTCTGCGGGATCCAGTGGTACTATTACGTGCGTACCATTTTTTTCAAACACTATGCTACACTTTTTGAGATTGATGACACCCCTCATATCTATAGCCTAGTCTAATCCAAGGAGTGGAGGGTAGGGATCCGCATATTCCACAATTTATATTACTTCAAATTCAGCTATTACTTTCACCCCTGCGATATCTACCATGACCTTTGGGAGCCTTCCCAGAGGGATGATATTTTGTTGATTTGCCACGCGCAGCTGGATGGTGGACCATTCCAATTTAGGCTCTCCCATTCATTGTGAGGTTTTCTTTGGTAATACGTTCACATCTGATCCAAGATCTAAAATAACTTGATCCATCTCGTAGTCACCAATCTACGCAGTCAACCACATTTCTCTTCTGGTGCATTTTTTATATATGTATAGCTTGTGTACATCCTTGATCCCGAGACTTGGATCGGGCCGAGCTGCACAATTATGCATTAATGCTTGAAGGTTCTCTATAGACTGTGAGTTACGTAGCAGCTTCAGACATGCCTGCAAAAAGGGTTCAACCCCCTCCTCTATCCTGAGGTGTGTTGGGAGTTGCGTAGTAGCGGTTTCTTGTCCCTTGAAGATGTTTGATCCTTCCTGAGAGGTCATAGGATCCCTCGTAGGTGCTTCCTTTGCTCCCTGGGTGACCATCCCGCTGCGAGTTATGACTTTCACACTCAGGTCTATGTTCCTTAGCTCAGCTTTAACTCTTTGCACATTCTGCGTAGGGGTGGGTTGTTTTTCCTGCATCTTAGCTATTAAAATTGGGAAATCTTCAACCACATGGTCCAAATGTCTACAATATTTGTATGATTTCTTGGTGGGATTTGGGCAGTCCCTGGCGAAGTGTCCTAGCTCCCTGCAGTTATAATAGATTAACTACCCACGTCCTCTTCCTGCACCTCCTCCATGACCTCCCCTACCCCTTGCTGGAGAGCCTCGGAAGCTTGCGGAAGTGCTTGGTGATGTAGGCTCTAATTGTACCCTATAAAAGTTCCCAAGGTCTATCATCAAGTCATAAGTGTGATAGTTCTGGTCATCATGTCCCACTGATTGGAAGAACCTACACCATTTTTGCTTTAGTTTTGGGACATATGCACCTAGTCGAGGGCAATGGTTTGTATCATGCAACCCCGCTACACGGCAGTTGTCGCACCACAGCACAGGTCTGCTCAAGCCTGGTCATGACAGGATGGGTTCCCTACTTGCTCCTGGGCATACTCGACTAGGTCCTCCTACCTACATGTAATCTACCAATAGAGGGCACTGATCCTTCGTATGGCCAGATACCCGACATCATATGCACCATAGATCTGCGCGGGCTTCTTTTCCTCGCTCCTTTCATAGGTTCTGAATTTCCATATGCATAGCTCCAAGATGCTCCTAAATTTGATGTAACCCTACCGAAGTATCTTCTCTGGGTGCAACTTCTAGTTTCATAGTGACTTCCATAGCTTTTTCTTGCGACTCAAAGGTTTGGTGACTCATTGGTGTACGCAGGTGGGGTAACAACATAGCAATGAACCATTTCGTATGTTGTCTATCGTCATACTCAAACACTCCTTCCCTGATTTCTTCTACTTCTGCTACCAACTCAGAGTAAGACTTTGGCATCCAGAACTATTGCTCTAGATCTCCTTTGATATCTTGAATAGATGCGCTCCCGTTCTGGGAAATGTATTGCATATACTAGTCCAATGCTCTGTCCTTGAACGCTAGGGACAATTGCGCCCTCTTCACCGTATCGTTTGTCACATTTTTCACAGTCTAGAAAGAGTCTGCAGCAAACCAAAATTGGTCCATATCCTCATCCCCTACCCCCTTGAAGGTAGGTAGTCTTAGGTGCGCAGCCATATCATTGTTTGGCGGGGGTGGTGGTATGGGTCAGTTCTTACCTTTGTGTGGTCTGGGTGGTGGTGTAGCCGGGGGGTCTTGCATAGTTGGTTCTTGCAAAAGGTTATAGGCAGATCTCCCCCTATTGAGGTTGGTTGGATAGTATTTAGCACTGCGCATCATGCTCTCATCTAGATTCGAGGTAATTCAGTCGGTATGACTACATAGAATGCTCTTCTCACACAGTAATATCTTAATCAGCAATGGTAATGTCTTCAAGAATTTTCCCCAGAACCCTTTAAAGAATCGTCGTTCAGCCTTAGAGTAGGAGACAAACTGATCAATAGAAATTTTTTTCACAAATCCTCCCAGCACACTGTTCACCCAATGATCTACTATGCATGTAATAGTATTATTAGTCCTCTCTAGCTGCTGGATCAGCTCTACGTCCACTGAGTGACTCGCTCGTCCTTCCAACACTTCTAGAATTCTACAAGTCTAGCCAGCCACTCCTAAAGCTTGATTTCAAAATTTACAAAGAATATTTTGTAGCTTTCCTTAAGAATGTACCTATTTTTCCACCTTTCTGCCGTCAACTTCTCGCTACGATTTTTTTTTACTGCAAATTCCTGGATCTTCTTTTCAAACCAATCCTCAATTTCCTTTCATTCAAGCTTCCAATATTCTCTTGTCATTACCTGATCCCTTTCTCAAAATGCTCCAGGTCCTAGGAATGGAACCATTTTTTGGCTCGAAGGGTCCTGACCCAGGTTCGAAGTTCAAGGTTTGCCAGCAAACCCCTATACTACTAGCCCTTTCTGTAGTGACCTGCTTGCGCAGGTCAAAGTCTCACCCGAAGTAGTATGGGTGGGTGCTGGAACTAGGTTTCCACACCCTGAGAAAGGATAGGTAAGGCAATCAGATCTGGATTCAGCCCTGTGAGACCCAGATCGCCTATTTTTGTGCAGGGTCAATAAGTCTCTTTTCGAATCCACATGCACTAGATCTAATATACATTTCTATGATAACAACCAAATATTTCATAAAACAGAAAAAAAAACAGATCCAGATACAATAAAATGACTTACACAGATCATTTGCAGCTTGAATACAAAATGCGCATAATGCAGTAATTACTAACGATTCACACAAACAATATACACAGATTCAGTTCTGAAGAAACATTTCTTATTCATCAATTCATCAATTCCTTCATACAATACCCATCCCAACCTACGCACACAATAGCGGGGTCCACACACAGCTGGAATCTGGATCTCCGCGCACACAGCCAGCAGGAGTCCTTTCCCAAAAACCCAAACCCAAACAGATATCTTAAACCATAGTTCACATCAATAGCTCTTCGTTGCCTACCTTACAATACAAAATCTTCCTCTATTTATAATAATATATCCCAAACTTTCTTATGGTCCAAAAACCATGGTTTTCGGACCCCTAGTTTACCCTTTTTCCCATTACAATGTTTTTGGGGCTTTGACCCACCCCAAAACCCCCGCGCTAGTCTAAATATAATTAAAAATATATCAAATCAGACCAATTTTGCAGCTCGTAGGAGACCCTATTCCAACAATGGTAAAGGATTATTTTTTTGAAAATTTGATCCTTTGAATGATATAGATATCTTTCTTGAAAATATCTTGAGAGTATTCCTTGCAAAATTGATTTGAATTTTCATACAAACTTTGATTTTTGCTTCCTGGAGTGTCTCTTTGTCAAGTAGCCCTTGAGTTCAACATCTTAGCTTTGATTCCATGTTTAGAATTTGGAGGGCTAGAGATTAATTTAAATTCTCTTCTTGTTAATTACTTCTAAGCTTGCTTATGTATTTTTTTTCTTTAGTTTATTTAATCTTTCATCAAGTCAATTATCAAAATACATGAGACACAAAAATTAGGCTCCTAGAGCCAGGGAAAAACCTCTCCCTTTTGGAGAGGAAAACACACGAGAAATTCTTCTTATAGATTTTCAAATGACAAGTACCATGACCAAGAATCAGACCCTTGAACTGTGGATGCTTCAAAGACCTTGTTACTTCTTCTTTTATGATCTTCTTTCGCTATAATGTCACTGTAAAATTCCCAAGACAAAATTGTACTTCACTGGATATATATGTCAGAATGTTGTATATATTCGCACTTCATTAACTCTGATCCAAATAACATAATTGACCTTGACCTTAACTCAGTTCTTGTCCGAAGTATTCTCTGCTGTTGTTACAGGTTGATTTGGGCATCATCCCAAAACATATATTAGTATTCATTAGGGTCTATCATATTCTAAATTGGTTGCTACATGCCCTAAACAAGTCATCACATTGATGGTATTCCTTCATGAAAGTTTCACTGCTTAGATGTCAGTTGAAGTGCCCTATCAAGCCATCAATGCACCCCTAGTAAGTTGTAACTTCTTTGTAGAGCATCTACTCCCATGCAAGGTTTCATTGCAGAGGATCTATGCCCACTTTGGAGTGCATTGGTAGAATACGAGTGATTTTTTCATTTGATTTCGGGAATATCCCTAACTTCTAGTGACTTCTAGAAGTTATTCTAGCTCTCACCTCATCTGATATCCTCGAATTTGGAATCCATGAAGTCATTAAACCTCTTATACTCCTATTCCCATGAACAAGGAAATCTCTTCATCCATTTTTAGGAAAGCCATTAAATGATTCATTTATGTCAAACTACCTTCATCTACTTATAAATAGAGCACTTAAAATAGTGCACAAGGGAGAAAGAATTTTTTTTACGTAGAGTTATGATGGTGAGATATCAACTCTTGAAGGTGTTGTGCATAAAATGTGATGCTACTAGATTGTTCATGACGGATGTGATGAGGATGGGATTCAAGCTAGATGAGTGACAATGAATCGATCAACTAGTTGTACTCTACCTTCTACTTCATAATAAAGACATTTTTT